>CM032456.1:60149428-60289428 GCA_019049505.1 Pachyrhynchus sulphureomaculatus
CCCCAATCAAAAACGTTGGTCCTCTAAGTTAGGTAGTTGAGACATCAGGCTAACTCCTCGATACTCGGAAAAAATGCAATGTTAAAAAAGCCTAGTTAAGAGCCTCAGAATCTATGGAACCAGATACGAAGACTACAACGGAAAAGGATACCGCTCTGTCTACATATAATAAATAATTTCAGTATAAATAGATCGTCAAACTGACTTGGACTTATGGCATCCAGCCCTGGATCTGTGCGGCATAGCCCCAGGGATGAATACCATAAGTATATGGTACAAGGATTCCATAATAAAGTTCTAAAGAATGTTGTTGAAGCGCCGTAGATTTTTTTTATGGGCATAGCACACGTACTGCAGGCAACTTCTTAAAGCACTACAGGAGTGACGTGTCTCCGGAAAAAGCGATTTACGATGATCTTGAGTCACTGTAAATTGTACTAAGTGGGAAACAATTCTGTGCAAATCATTCCAATTGGATGAAGTTCTCCATATAAAAGACTGCTTAAAAGTGATTGTGCCAGGAGGCACAAGATGGGCCTCATAAGGATCTGATGTATTACTAGCATGTATGACGTGTATTTCTAGCATGTACCGTAGAATTAGTTAATAATTTTAAATTAAATAGCCGGCGTGACTATATCTTTACAGGGTTGATCTAAAAAAAAAAGGCTGATAATTATTAGAAGACTGGAGATTCACATACAATAATGTATTTTTTTCATTTATCAGTTTGAAATTAAACTTTTTGATGGGACTCCTCGTAGTTTTATATATATATATATATATATATATATATATATATATCTATATATTTATTTATTTATTTTTTTTTTATTGGTCTAGCACACGTGCTACAGGGAAGTCCCTAAAGCGCTCCAGGAGCGGCATGTGTGCGGAAAAAGCGATTCACTTCGTTCTTGAATAGCTGACAATTGTACTCGGTGGCCTTGGCAAATTATTGCAAAGGAATAATGTTCTCCATATAAAAGACTGCTTGAAAAGCATCGTATGCGAAGTAACAAGCTGAACCTCATATGGATGTGAAGTATTAGCGCGAGGTATATATATATATATATATATATATATATATATATATATATATATATATATATATATATATATATATATATATATAGTATATATATATATATATATATATATATATATATATATATATGTATATATATAGTATATATATATATATATATATATATATATATATATATATATATATATATATATATATACATATATATATACATATATATATATATATATATATATATATATATATATATATATATATATATATATATATATATATATATATGTGTATATATATGTACGAGGCTGGTTTGAAAAGTCCGTGCAAAAATAAAAAACTACTTATGTGTTTGGGGTAAATCTTTTTTATTTTTCGACATAGTCTCCTTTTAGGCTTAGTCCAACGATGTTCGAGTTTGTTGATCCCTTCCGAATAATAGAATTTGTCCAAGTCTGCAAAATATCCATTAGTGTCTGCAATCACCTCCTCGTTTGAATAAAATCTTTGTCCCGCCAGCCATTTCTTCAAATTGGGGAACAAATAGTAGACCGAGGGAGTCAAGTCTGGAGAATAGGGGGGATGTGAAACGAGTTGGAATCCTATTTCCATTAATTTTGCGACCACAACTGCTGAGGTGTGTGCTGGTGCGTTGTCGTGATGGAAAAGGACTTTCTTGTGGGCCAATCGCGGGCGTTTTTCTTGCAGCTCGGTTTTCAAACGGCCCAATAACGATGAATAATATTCACCTGTAATAGTTTTACCCTTTTCCAGATAGTCGATGAGGATTATCCCTTGCGAATCCCAAAAGACAGTCGCCATAACCTTTCCGGCCGAAGGAACGGTCTTCGCCTTTTTTGGTGCAGATTTCCCCTTGGTAACCCATTGTTTAGATTGTTGTTTGGTCTCAGGAGTATAGTAATGTATCCACGTTTCATCCACAGTGACGAAACGACGCTTAAAGTCCTCCGGATTCTTCTGGAACAGCTGCAAACCATCCTTGCAACACTTCACACGATTCCGTTTTTGGTCAAGTGTGAGCAATCGCGGCACCCATCTTGCGGATAGCTTTCTCATGTCCAAATGTTTATGCAAAATATTATGTACCCGTTCAGTTGAGATGCCCATAGCACTAGCAATCTCACGCACCTTAACTCTTCTGACATCCATCACCAAATCATGGATTTGATCAATGATTTCTGGAGTCGTAACGTCCACAGGCCGTCCAGAACGTTCAGCGTCACTTGTGCCCATATGGCCAGTCCGAAAATTTTGAAACCACTTATAAACTGTTCTAATCGAAGGTGCAGAGTCACCATAATGTTTATCAAGCTTCTCTTTAGTCTCCTGAGGCGTTTTGCCTTTCATAAAGTAATGTTTAATCACCACACGAAATTCTTTTTCGTCCATTTCTTGAAAATCACTCGACTTCCTTGATTCACACGAATGCCAAACACAAAGAAATAGACCAATATGGCTGAAACTTGGTGTGCGTTCATTCAAGAGATGCTACTAACTAAACATGACCTCGATACGCGCCGGTGGTGCCATCTCTCGGACTTTGCACGGACTTTTCAAACCAGCCTTGTATATATTGTACTAAGTAATAAAGAACGGAAAACAAAATGAAAAAGTCTTACATGTGTCGGATATTCAAGAATTGGGATCTCTTCATCCCCAGGTCCAAATTGCTTCCTTACACCTGCATATCTTACAGCAATCGTTAATGCTTGTCCACCGGAAATTTCTGAGGTAGTTATTGCTACTACCCTCGTTGCCGATAAACCGAAAAGTGAAGCTCCGAACCTTTTATTATCATCTGTAAAGGGTGTGACGTATTTACCGTCTTCTGTTACGTCTCCATTTTTGTTGAGTAAATTTTCACGAGGAATAGGATATTGATTAAATAACAGAAATCTGAAATTAATAAAATAAAAATTAAAAAAATTGATACTGCTTGGGAAAGCTAGGTAACTTTAGCAGATGTTACTGTTATACTTGTAACTTCAATACAAGAGCTAGAATCAATTATGAAGCGCCTGGAAATCACTAGCAAAAACTATGGATTGACAATTAATAGAGCGAAAACCAAAGTAATGATTGTTAGTCGTAATGAAGATTTGTCACATATAAATGAAATTGCTGGTTTCACTGTTGTAGACCATTTCAACTATTTGGAATTTCCCATAACTAATAATGGTGGCTGTGAAGCGGAAGTAAGAAGACGTTTGGCTATGGCTAGAAACTCCACCATTAAACTCCCTAAGGTCTGGAAAGATCCAGCTGACAAAAAAAAACACAAAGATTGCTATTCAGCCTTGTATTGCCCATAGTAACTTACGCATCGGAAACATGGACCAGTAAACAAGCTGTTAAAAGACGAATCGATACGTTTGATATGTGGGCATATCGAAGAATCCTTAGAGTATCATATACTGAACACCGTACTAATGTATCTATTTTTGAAGAGCTTAGTATAAATGACCAACTTTCAAATGGAATTAACAGACGGTACCTGAAACATTTTGGTCACATTATGAGTAAAGTGGATGCCATGGAAAAGCTTGTACAAACGGAGACAGTAGGAGATCAAGAGGACGGTCTTCAACAAGATGGTCCGACCAAGTAATATCTCTCCTTGGTAAGGGTATGCACGAGTCAAGCCAGGTCGCGCAGGATCGAGATGCCTGAAGAATGACTGTTAAGGCAGCAACTGGATAGTGTCACCGATACTCCTATTGTGAAAAAATTGAGAGAGAGAGGGATAGCGTAAAATTCCAGATAAAGCTGCGACTATTTAAATCTCAAACGCCAAACTCAAACTACAAAAAAAACTTTAAGAACTTCGCCCAATAAAAAAAAAACTCCTGATTCTAAGATGGCCCTATTTTCTACATCTATAGGGGTAAGTTACAGGCAAGTCTCTCCACAATTTTGGTTGCAAATACAATCATGATAAGTAATTAGAAATAACAAGGTTTTTAATGATGTGACGATCAGTCAAGATCATTTCAAAGTATCACTGCATTTGCTATAAATTTTCTAACAATCTCTTGAAGAAATGTTAAAAAAAAATGAAAATATATTATTTTAAGAAGGGCATCAATTAGTAGTCTTCACCAGTTGTCAATTCATTATATAGGCAATTATCACAAAACGAAACATGTATGTATGTATGTAACGACCTTTCATCAAAGGTTTATGTTCTTTACATAAATTTTATAGATTTAAATTAGTGATTTAATCTTTTTAATGATAATGATAACACAGGATCACAGAAAAAAAAAAGTTTTGTTGTTGAAAGGTGAGGTACCATATCATATGTTTTTTGGCGTGCTTAAAACGAATCCGAGGTCAGAATTAACCCATCACCCAAGGATTTTGACATAACCTCATAAAACACCTCGAAAATGACCAAATATACGTTTACAACGTAACGGAGTAAACCACCATATATGTACGTAGTTTGGGGTGCTAAAATCGAACCCATGGTCAAAATTCATTCACGTCACGTCAGAATTTTGACATAACCTAAAAAACACCTCAAAAATGGTCAGAATTACGTCTGTAAGTAAACTAAAAAAATCAATATACAGACCATCATATCTACACGTATTTTAGGGTGCTTAAAACCGAATATACCAAAAGAATTGACCTATTAAGTCAAAAACTTGAAATAATCTCAAAAAGTCAACTACTTTTATTTACAGGTTGCTAGATTAAGGTCGGTCCCCTCGGTTTTCGCCTAATGGATGCTCTATTAAAGTGATTTCCCGATAGTAAGAGGCGAGGGTACTTACTTGAATAAAGAACTCTGAGAGTGAGAGGCGAAGGAAATTACCATAATAAGGTACATCGTAGGTGAGATGCGATGGGACTCACTTTAATAAAGTAACCCGAGAGTGAAAAGCAGTGGAGTTCACTATAATCCAGCATCCTGTGAACGAAAGAACTGGACTAATTGAAGATATTTTAAAATCTTGACGTAATATGTCAATTCTGTTGTAAAATATGTATAGATATGGTGATCTGCTCATTTTTTTTTGCACTAGGTTATGTTATGGTTATAGTTCAACGTTCCTAGTGTAAGTTTCTTCTATTAGGTTATATTAGGTTTAGAGTTCTTGGTATAAAGATTTTGGTGTAAGTTGCTTTCATTAGGCTATGTTAACTTTAGCATTCTTGGTGTAAGTTTCTTGCATTAGGTTCTATTAGGTTTAAAGTTCCTGGTGTAAAGTTCTTGGTGTAAGTTTTTTGCATTAGGCTATGTTAGGTTTAGATTTCTTGGTGTAAAGCTCTTGGTTAACTTTTTTGCATTAGGCTATGTTAGGTTTAGAGTTTTTGGAGAATAGTTCTTGCATTAGGTTATGTTAGTTTTAGAATTCTGGTTGTAAAGTTCTTCCATTGGGGTGAGAGGCGAGGGGACTCACTGTTATCCAACATCGCGAGGGTGATGTGCGAGGGGAATTATTTTAATAAAGCATCCAGTGGGCGAGAAATGAGGGGACTCACCTTAATCTACTAACCTGAGAATAAAAAAACTGGACTTTTTGAGGCTATTTTAAGATCTTGTCTTAATAGGTCAGTTCTTTTGGCATAGTCGGTTTAAAATGCCCCAAAGTACGTATAGGTATGGTGGTCTGTTTATTTAATTTTTTAATTTATTTACGGATTCTACTATTCCCATATTTTATTTCCCATATACTATGCTATTCTGCTATTCTATACTATTCTACTATACCCATAGTGCAGTAAAGGATGCCCGATGTTGTCTTCAAAAAGCGTATCATAAAGCGTATTTTAATGAAGCTAGACACCAAAAAGGCTTCTGGCGCTGACGGGATACCTGCCATAGTTCTCAAAAACTGTACGAGGGAACTAACACCAGTTTTCTGTAGACCTTTCAACCTACCCTACAGAAAGGGCATATTTCCTTTCTACTGGAAATGTGCCACAGTTCAGCCGATACCTAAAAAAGGCAAGAAGACCTTGCCAAATAACTACCGACCAGTCGCACTGCTTTCAATAATATCGAAAGTCATGGAAAAGGTTATCAATCAGCATCTTCTAAAATATCTTGAAGGATTCAACATTATTAGTGATCGTAAACATTGATCAACAGGAGATCTTCTGACTTATGTAACACATGTTTGGAAGAACGCAATTGAACACTTTTGAGAATCTCGAGCGGTTGCTCTTGACATACTCAAGGCATTCGGTCGGGTTTGGTACGATGGACTGTTGGCTAAGCTACGCTCTTATGGTATCTCTTAAAAGTTCTGTTTGTGGCTCTCGTGTTTCCTCAGAGAGCGTTCTTTACGAATGGTGGTCTACGGAGTTCTTTCTAACACCTTCACTATCACGCCGGTGTGCCCCAAGGCTCCATACTGTCTCCTACTCTCTTTCTCATTTACATTAATGATCTGCTGGAAAAGACCGGGAATCCAATCTAGAGTTTTGCAGATGACAGTAAGCTTATCTCTTCATTCACTTTGAACGCTCGGACATCAGCTACTCAGGCAAATATCCGCAGACAGCAGGAGGTCGTTCAGCTTAACAAAGACCTGGAACAAAATTTTATCTTGGGGTGACAGTAACCAAGTGGAATTTAACGCTACAAAAATCCAGGCGGCAGTTTTTACTAAAAAAGTTAATGTTGCTGAACCTGACATAGTCATGTCGGGGCACTCCATAGCCCTAGCATCGTCACTCAATTTGTTGGGCGTTAATTTGGGAGCAAATATGCCCTGGCATGAACATTTTGCAGGCATAGCAAGGAAAGCTTCTTAAAAGTTGGGAATATTATTTCAAACCAGAAAGCTTTACACTCCACAACAACTGTTAATTCTTTACAAAGCTCAAATTTGACCAACTATGGAATACTGGTCCCATGTTTGGGGCTCCGCTCACAAACACACATTGCATTTGTTGGGTTCTGTTCAGACAAGAGCTGTTCGTCTGATTGGAGACCCGGAACTGACCGTCGGCCTAGATTCGCTGGAACATCGAAGAACGGTTGGCGACTTGAGTCTGTCTTACAAGTATTTTCATGGAAAGTGTTCGAAGGATATAGCCCGCTTAATTCCTCCCAGAGCGGTGGATGTTAGAAATACACGTCGCGCTAATACTTCACATCCGTATGAGGTTCAGCTTGTTACTCCGTGTACAACGCTTTTCAAGCAGTCTTTTATATGGAGAACATCATCCCTTTGGAATAATTTGCCCAGGGCTGTGTTTCCTACTGAGTACAATTTACAACGATTCAAGAACAACGTGAATCGCTTTTTCCACACACATAGCGCTCCTGGAGCGCTTTTTAGGGACTTTCCTGTAGCACGTGTGCTAGACCCATAAAAAAGACGTATTTCTGACCATTTTTGAGGTGTTTTTTGAAGTTATGTCAAAATGCTGACGTGATGGGTGAATTCTAACCTTGGATTCAATACGTGTGGTTTGCTCATTTACATTTTTAATATATTTATAAAACTATTTTTGGTCATTTTGGAGGTGTTTTTTGAGGTTATGTCAAAAACCTTGGGTGATGAACCAATTCTGACCTCGGATTCGTCTTCAGCACACCAAAAAACATATGGTATGGTATCTCACTTTTCAACTACAAAACTTTTTTTTTCTGTGGCGCTGTTTTTTTTGTGGCCCTGTGTAATCCGTACTTACCAACTCTTTTATTATTTTAATAGAACACGTCATGTACGATAAGTACGATGGTTGTATGATAAGTACCTGACTTTGATAAAAAGAAACATTTTGATGTGTAAAATTTATTTTATTTTTCATATTTTTTAGCTTGATACACTTGCTCCTACGTTTTTCTATCTCTTGTATCTCATCTAGAAAGTACGATTTTTCCAACTCTTCAAAATAGGCGTTTGTTTCAGCAATCACCTCATCGTTTGAGCCAGGCCATTTTTCATATTCGAAAATAGGAAATAATTGCTGGTGGCTAAATCTGGCGATGGTGGATACGAAAACTATTCGTATCCTAACTCATGAATTTTTGCAATGGAGATGACACAAGTATACACGCGTGTAATAACTTGATGAAAGAGAATGTTTTTCTTCGCCAAATGCCGACGTTTTTCTTTTACAGCATGGTTAAAACGATCCAATAAGTTGACATGATACTCTTTATTAATCGTTTTACCCTTTTCCAGGTAATCGAAGTGGATTATGCCGCGTGCATCCCAAGACACTGTTTTTTGGTCTGTAATGTGCTGTGATGAATCCATGCTTTATCAACCGTTATGAATCGACGTCAAAAATCATTTCGATTGTGCTTTAACATCGCCAAACATTCTTTTGAATTTGACACATGTGCGTGGTTATTGTCAGTTGTGAGTAATCGCGCCACCCCATCTTACGGAAAGCTTTCTCATATCCATGAGTTATTCAAATGTTCTGCACCCGTTCAATTGAGATGCCCACAGTTTCAGTAATCTCACGCACTTTCACTCTTCGATCATTTGTCACTATATTGTGGATTTTTTCAGTCATTTCTGATGTGGTGACCTCATTTGGACTACCCAGACGTTCTTCATTAAAAATGCTTGTAGGGCAGCGTTTTAATTCAGCTGTCCAATATTTTACGGTCGATAACAAAGATGCAGTCTCCATATACTTCGCCGAGTTCCGCTTTTATCTCATCATTCGTTTTAAAAACAAATATTTTAACACTGCTCGATATGCAATTTCCTCCAATGCTGTAAAATTACAAAAGTTGTTCTATTTAAATGGCTGCCACTCACAAACTAAAACGCACAGCGACTTGAAAATTTGACAGGATTCTTATGAAAGGTTATGTTAACGAAATATATAATTTTTTAAACAGTAGTAACACCATCTCTGGCCAAGGCTTATCATACAATCATCGTAAGTAAATAAATTTCGTGATATCGATAATTCCAAAAGGTTTATTTCACTCTAGGGCAAATTACAGCGTCCGAACGAGTTAAAGTAAAAAAAAATAGGTTACGCATATTTGAGAGAGTTGGTCTTTGATAGATAGCCACTCTAAAATTTAAAAATAATATCTTCAATCTTCATGTAATATCTTTCAATTTGATCAATTTAATAATTTTATTTTATTTTAGAAGCGTTACCCATTATCTACTCCATTCAATGCTATCTTTTCACCCATGTCACCCACCGTAACTCCTGGATATGGTATTAGTGTCTCAGGATCACGTATTGGCACAACAAAAGTGTGCAGTCCATAGGATTTACCCTCTGTGTACAGTTGTGCGTATACTAACCCATGAGTTGCGGTATTTCCCAAACCTAAACAATATGCAATAATATTTAACTATGTACAATAAAATAATAAATAAAATTATGTCATACAAAGAAGCTATTTTTTTTTATCGCTCACCTCCCCGCCTGAGTAGGGATTTTACCCTTTTTTATATCTTAAGGATATATGCGAGGATGTCGTAATACTCGTCAACATGGTCCAAGTGCCGAAACATATATTTTTGTATTTCACAGTACCTTTTAGACAACACGGGAGTGGTGCCATGGACGTTATTGCATTTCTGCAGACAACTACTACCTATGTATGTGACCAGACTAAATATACTTAAACAAATTAATAAATAAGTATCCCGACCTGCCAGGATTGGCACCCGAGACCTTCTGCACCACAAGTAAGTATTACGCCACGGAGCCATGGGCCACCACACAAAGAAGTTTATTCTAATGAATGTACTATACGGGGCTCTGATTGCTCAAGTAAAGTTTCTTTTTAGTAGTCCAAGTCTAAGTCAAATTTTGCAGGGGGTGGGGAGATTCCTAGCCAGACCTAGACTGTTAATGTCACCAAAACTCTTTTTGTAACAAAAAACAGCTTCAAAATACTACTCAGTATATATCACCACTACACCAAACACTTTATTTTTGCACTCGACGCGCGTTTCGCTAACCATGTTAGCTTCATCAGGAGCGATGA
This sequence comes from Pachyrhynchus sulphureomaculatus, assembly GCA_019049505.1. Classification (NCBI taxonomy): domain Eukaryota; kingdom Metazoa; phylum Arthropoda; class Insecta; order Coleoptera; family Curculionidae; genus Pachyrhynchus; species Pachyrhynchus sulphureomaculatus. The sequence continues at coordinate 60,159,433 of CM032456.1, forward strand.
TTGACTACAGTCAATTACTATCCGGGCATGGAGAGGAACTGGAAGAAGAAGATGGAATATATTGTAAAAAATAAGTAAAATATATTGTACCTCCAACCTAAAAACATTTTTTGACGATATTGTGGAAAGCAAGACGCCATTCTGTATCGGATGTTGACAGATATTCTGTTTTATCAATGTTGATTTCTAATCCTGCATGTTCATATTCCTCTTTAAGCTTTTTAAACCATGTAACTTAGGTCATCTTCATTATGTGCGATGACTGCTTGGTTATCTGCAAAAAACAGTGTGTAAATGCAGCTATCTCGTACTGGTACTCTCATTCTCTTATACTTTCGCTTCCATCCCTTTAATATTTGTTCTTGATATATTTTAAATAACGTTGAGTTGGGGCCTTTAGTTGTTGTGATAGTAGATACTATTTCTTTGCCATTGTTTATATATACTTTGTTGTCTTTGTACCAACTTTTAACTGCAGTTATGAGCCCTGGACGAATTTTCTTCTATATATATATATATATATATATATATATATATATATATGTATATATGTATATATATATATATATATATATATATATATATATTTTTATATATATACATATATATATATATATATATATATATATATATATATATATATATATATGTATATATGTATATATGTATATATATATATATATATATATATATATATATATGTATGTATGTATGTATGTATATATATATATATATATATATATATATATATATATATATATATATATATATATATATATATATATATATATTTATTTATATATATATATATATATACATATATATATATATATATATATATATATATATATATATATATATATATATATACTTTTGTCTTTTTTTCTTGGGTATGTGGTTCTTGATTTAATTAACGCAAAAACTGACTGTGGTAAAATTATATTTTCTATCCAATTTATGTATGTTATTATAATAAAAGTTTCGACTTCATTTGGTCTTCATCAGTATTATTTTTATTTATCCCACCATATACCACCATAATTAAAAACCTTTAACTACATGAAAATACAAAGTACTCTACAAACACATTCACATTTTTCTACTAAATTCAGTTTTTTAAACATATACACACAAAACAATATTTATTTTCTGCAGGAAGTAGCCGGGCAGAAATTGTAACAAATCATGAAGAAAATATAATTTTACCATAATCAATTTTTGCCTTATTTAAATCAAGAGCCACATTCCCAATCTAAAACTGGTTCAAGAAACGCTTTTCAATTTTAATAAATAAATAAATATATATATATATATATATATATATATATATATATATATATATATATATATATACATACATACATACATATATATATATATATATATATATATATATATATATATATATATATATATATATATGTATATATATATATATATATATATATATATATATATATATATATATATATATATATATATATGCCTTAACAACATCTACTTCATTTACGGAAACCAACGATACAAACAAATAGAGGGAGCTCCAATTGGTTCGTCACTTTCACCAGCCCTAGCTAACTTATTCATGGAACATTTTGAAACAAGCACTGAAACCAAAAATATGGCTGCGCTATGTCGACGACACCTTAGTGGTCTCGCAACATGTAAATCTTTTTCTCAATCACCTGAACCAACACCACCCAAAAATCAAGTTCACTATGGAAAAAGAACAAACAAAACAGCTACCATTCCTCGACGTCCTACTTCAAAGAAAAATAGATGGGTCATTATCACATACAGTCTATCGCAAACCTACACATACAAATAGATATCTCCATGCAGAATCACACCACCACCCAGCCAGCCAAATCACTAGTGTTCCGCTCGCAGGCTTTAACGGGCGAAGAAAACTTGGAGAAAGAGATGGTTCAGCTCCAACAAGCCTTAACATTAAGCGGCCATAAGAAAAATAGTCTACAACAAGCTTTACAAAAGTCACAAAAACGGGAACGAGGCAAAGGCTTTCCTTCCCTATGTAAAAGGGACCACAGACAAAATCGGAAAACTTCTTAAGAAACACAATATCACAACAGTCTTCAAAACAGACCGAAAAATCAAGGATATCCTACCTTCAGCCAAGGTTAAAATCCCGTTAGAAGACCAAGGAGTATATGAGATCCCATGCGGCGACTATAATTTGTCATACGTCGGTCAGACTAATCGTAGGATGAGTACAAGAAAAGACGAACACATAAATGCAGTTAGACAAAAAAACAATAACATCATCGCTTTTTCAACACGTCGCCAAGAAAGGACATAAAATTAATTTTGCTAAAACGAGGACTTTAGCAAGAAGTAACAACCTGTCCCCAAGAATAGTAAGAGAAGCTATAGAAATAGAAAAAAGGCCAATCAATCTCAACAACCGAGACAACAGTCAACGTTTACCAATTGCTTGGAAAAATATTCTTAGCAAGTGCAGATTTAAGCCAAAAAACAACACAGAGCCTGAAGCAGAAACAATACAAAAAACACCAGCCAGAATAACACGCAGTCAGACGCACGCGATTGGCCAATCCCAACCAACCAATAAGAACGCCCCTATTGCGCATATAACCAGACGCAATCGAACCGCAGAGCTCCTTCGTATCATTGCAGGAGATCCCTGGTTCGTTCGCAACAATCAGTTGCACAGGGAGTTTGACATGCCCACAATAAAAGAGTTCACGCGTATTGTCCAGCATCGCTTCCTTGAGAAAGCAGCGGTCCATTCTAACCCCGAGATAGCTAACACTTTCAGAGGCAACGTAAATGTCGGCAATCGATACGTACAACCAACAGACATTCTACCACAAGATTAACGTTAGACGCAGACAAGGAATACCCTTGACTTAGTTTAAGGTTCAGGCCGTAGTTTTAGTTGAGCTACTCCTTCAGTTTAAAGTGTAACAAAGCACACCAAACACAATTATAACACGACACCCCCCGGGAATGGGGGCACTAGATATAGGTTAGCGTTAAGTTAGATTAAGTTAGGCTTAGATCTACTCATAGAAAATTAACTTAGAGTTAAAACACATCAAAAAGATCTAGTCATTAACAAGTTCAGAAATTGTAAACGGAGTAAAGGGTTTGCCCAGCTCACAAGGAGTTTTAGTGGGTATGCCAACCCTTTTGGTTGGAGAGCCCCACATATCTGGAGCATTTTGGGGTATCCTTATGGTGACGCAACCTGCAAGAAAATCCATAAGGGGGATTTCCCCCTGTAAAAAAAAAAAAAAAAAAAAAAACGCAGAGCTCAGTCTACTTCAAGATTTCATCACGTAAACTTTGAAAAAGATGGGTGAGATCCCATTGAAACGTCAGCTGTTAAACAATCCTTCTCAGGATATCCAGCCTACATGGGAAACCCGAGACACACAGTTATCATACGTATATATATATATATATATATATATATATATATATATATATATATATATATATATATATATATATATATATATATATATATATATGTTATATATATATATATATATATATATATATATATATATATATATATATATATATATATATATATATATATATATATGTTATATTATTATTATTAAATTAGTTTAATTAATTTAATTTATTTATTGTAATTTATTACCTTTCCTTGCTCTACTTGTTCAATAAATTTTTTATGTCGTTCACTCCCAAAATTCTGCATAACCCCAGTAAAAATTTTTATTGCTAATACATGTTTAAATGTTGCAGCTTGTGCAGCGACCAAAAACTTGCCGAATTTTGGATGAAAACTAAAAGAAAAAAAATTACGTTATTTACTCCGGACTTCCCTTGCTCTGAAAGGGACTTGACGACCGTACTTAAAGGGAAATAAACCGGCTAAGTGCAAGTCAGACTTGCGCAATTAGTGTTCCGTCCGTTGATTGCTTTTAAAATAAAAATTTTTGTTACGGAGGTATAAAATGATCAATGATTTTACAAAACACACCCTAAATGAGTTTTCTGCAAAGTTTTTTCCAATCTTCACTGAAAACTGGTGAACTTGAAATTTTTGTTTTTTTTTTTTTATATACCATTAGAGAATATTCCAGAAATTTTTAAAAATTTTTTGATCGAAACTTTTCGAGATAAGGAGGGGACAGCGAATTTTCACAATTTTCTAAAAATAATACAAAGAAAAGTGTGCGCGAGTTGTTTCGAGAATGACTTTTTTTATTAATAATGTCATATACGTAAACCTAGTAGTTTTTCTAATATTTCAGTAGCGCCAGTAAAGCCATTGTTTCTGAAGGTGGAATACTCATAATTGGTACGAACATTCTATAGAGATTAAAAAAAATATACATATGTAAAGAAATTTAAGTCAGATGCTACAGAGTGTTCAAAATAAATTTATACATTTCGACTATTTTAAATTGAAAAATTTCAGATTTTTTAAATAGCACACCCTGTATATTATTATTTTTTCTGATAGATTTTACAAAACCTTCCAATTTTTATTAAGTATGTCATATACCTATTTCTAATAGTTTTCGATTTATTTTGAATTTTTCAAGTTTTACCCTTCTTTTAAAAAACAATTACTCTATAACAACATAGTTGCCAAGACAAAACAAAAATGTAGGTATTGTCAAATTTTGACATGTCCATTAAGCAAGTAAAAATAGTTTAATTTGTTGTAGTAAGTGATGTATAAAAGTAATAGTTATCGATTTTCCACAAATGAATTAATTAATACGGTTTATATACTGGGCGAGGCGGAAAAAAATTGTCTTTTGGCAGTAAGGCTTTACGGAGCGAAGTACCCTAATAGACGTATACCATCTAGAAAATATTTTCAATGCTTAATGGAACGGTTTGATGGTAGTGGTAGCGTTGAGTATACGAAACGGAAAGTGGTAAACTAGAAAGCTACCAATGAGGAAAAAGAAATGGAGACTTTACTTCATGTTGAAGATAATCCCCAGGTCAGCAACCGTCAACCGCGTAACGGGCCTAGATATTTAAATTTCTTGCAAAACGAATTACCCCAGCTTCTTGAAGAAGTTGATAATTTTGAAAGGGAACAAATATGGATTCAACAAGACGGAACTCCTACTCATTACCACCGAGAAGTTCTGGAATTTTTAAATGATCGTTACCTACAAAAATGGATCGTTAGGGATGGATTCAGTGGCCCTCTCGATCATGTGACTTAACACCTTTAGACGTCTTTTTGTGGGGCTACATTAAAGATCGTGTTTATGTGACTCCCCCTACAACACCAGTAGATATGGAAAATAGGATACGTGCGGGACAATAACGCCCTTTATGCTAAGGAAAGTGAAGGAAAATATAGTAAAACGACTAAACATGTGTATTCAAATAGACGGGTATATTTTTAACACTTATTACGTCATAATAATTAATCATTAGATAAGTTAAACTATATTAAAATTATTAACTATTTGTTTATGTTTTCACAATAGCCTAAGTGTATTAAAAACAAGGGTAAAAATTGAAAAAATTCAAAATAAATCGAAAACTATTAGAAATAGGTATACGATATACTCAATAAAAGTTGGAGAGTTTTGTAAATTCTACCAGAAAAAATAATAATATACAGGGTGTGCCATTTAAAAAATTGGAGATTTTTCAATTTAAAACAGTCGAAATGTATAAATTTATTTTGAACAGCATGTAGCATCTAACTCAAATTTCTTTACATATATCTTTTTTTCATCTCTATAGAACGCTCGTACTAATTATGAGTATTCCATCTTCAGAAACAATGGCGCTACTGGCAATTTTTTACAAAACTGAAAACTAGAATTTTTTAAAAAAATTGAAATATTAGAAAAACTACCAGATTTAGGTATATAACAATACTAATAAAAAAAAGTTATAAAATTTTACGCAGAATTTAATATTAAATTAGAAAATAGGATGTTCCATTTAAAAAAAAACCTATGTTATATCGGCCACACTTTTTTGATGTAACCTGCATACTCAAAAATAATTTTAAACTGTGCGCCTTAACATTCCCTAAAACTATTGTATTTAACATTTTTTCGTCATTCCCGAAACAAATGAGATAATGAACTTTACTCATTGACTCACCCTGTATATATATATATATATATATATATATATATATATATATATATATATATATATATATATATATATGTATATATACATATATATGTATATATATACATATATATATATATATATATATATATATATATATATATATATATATATATATATGTATATATATATATACATATGTTTATGCTGTTAAAGCAAACAGCTCTAAAACATAAATATTTTTCTTTTTCCCTTTTAGTGTTTTCTAAATCTCCATTGTTTTAAGACACATAATTTATAGTATTTTTAGATTCGAAATCATTAAATATACTACATTGTTGATCATCAACTATTGTGTATTTCAAAATCCTAGAATTAAAATCTTCCACCTCTTCATAGCTATAATATTGAAAGGATGGTTATAAATATGTATTTTGTATTCGTGTTTTTATAAACTTTCACCTCTCGATGACCTGGTAAAATTTTTTTTTCACTTCCGATTTCACCCTCCAAAACTAACCGCTTACTTCAAAATTTAACTTTCAAAGCTACACGACTCTGATGAGGATATCAGTTCCTATATTCGTACCAAATTTCAACTTTCTATGGCAGATAGTTTCGGAGAAAATCGGGTGTGACGGACAGACACCAAAGTGATCTTATAAGTGCTCCATACGAAACACTAAAAAGAGAAACTGTTTACGGTTGTTTGCCTTTACTGGTACAATTAATAACAATACTTACACAATAGATTAAATGGATATAAATAGACGAACTTTAACTTTTTATAAATTCGCATTCTTTTTAAATTATATCTTTATGTTTATGCTTTTAAAGCAAACAGCTCTAAAACCAATATTTTTCTTTTTCCCTTTTAGTGTTTTCTAAATCACCATGGTTTTAAGACACATAATTTATAGTATATTTAGATTCGAAATCATCAAATATACTACATTATTGATCATCAACTATTGTGTATTTCAAAATCCTAGAATTAAAATCTTCCACCTCTTCATAGCTATAATATTGAAAGGATGGCTATAAAGCAATACACACATATATTAAACGCTGCAGACCCGGATGGTGGATAGTTTCCGGAATGCAACGTGTAATATACAAGTACATATATTTTTTAAACTGACAGTGACACAGTGGTGTGAGGAAAAACTTAATTTAGTTACCTGTTCTATTCATGTGTTCCTTGCAAAAAGAATCGAAAATAAACCTAAGGAAGGTAACAAGGCATTTTACCAATCCATGATCTGTATTTTCTAATTTACATGTGTAAATTGGCACCTTCTGGTCAAAAAAACCTTTTGGAAAGTTGAGCAAGTTTTTATTTATTTTAATAAGTACTACTTACAGGGCACTTGCATCATTACGAGTACAATCTGAATATGAACAATTTGGTTCTACAATACGAATCTAAAACTCAGGTCTTACTCAACTCCTTAGAAGTCTGATAAACTAAACTGAGTGTACTACCACAAGCGTAAACATATAAATACCTTCTATGTTCTAATTTTTTTACTAGCACACTCATTAGACTAACTCAAAGGGCTTGTTCCTCTTGAGTCTTCCCATTGTCTGTGAATTGTAGAGGAGCTGGATACCTTCTAAGTTCACGTGTTGTAGAAGCTGTTGTTCGTGACTTTTGGTAAACTGAAGAATGACGTGGTAAACAGTCTCTACTTCGAAGCACCGATGGATATCACTCTTGCGGCAGTATTGTGGTGCTTAGTATTTTTTTTTGGAAACGCTGAATAAAGGAAATGTTGCTCTTGCTGGTCCAACTCCAAAGTTGAATGCCATGTGACCTAATTGGTTTTAATATTTGCATATTGAGAAGCAGTTTATTATATGTAGACAACTTGGAATTTTTTTTCAAGTAGCCAGGCCATTTTTTTATATCTTAGACCGACTTCTTCTGTTTGGTTTTTGTTGTTAATATTCAGATATTTAACCATGTTAGCATCTGGGATCATTAATTCTAAAGGGTAAATATTCATGTCGTTTTTAGTGAATTTGACATGTACAGATTTGGTTACATTAAACTTGATCTGGGTAATACATGTTTGAAGTTTCCTGGTCTTTTCTTCGTTATCATTTACAACTGCAAAGGTGGAGATAGTTTCTTGTTCGAGTTCAGGAATTTTAGTATCGAGTAGATAGAGTACTGAGTCTAATACACTACTTTACGGTATTCCTACGATGATTTCTATTATTTCAGAATAAGTATCTTCTTGCCTTATTCCGAAATACCTTTCTGACAGGATTTTAAAATTTGTGAATACTATCGAGACAGGAATATGCATTGGATTTAACCTTTCTCTTTGATTATTGTTTCCAGTCTTTTCAGGAGTAATTTTTCATATAGTTTCGAAATAATAGGCAGTAGTGAGATCAGCCTGTAGGAAGAAATATGAGAAGGTTTTCCTGGTTTAATAATCATTATAAGATTCGCTACTTTTTATATCCTAGAAACATATCTGAATGAGCCGTTGATAAGATTAGTAGGTTTTACGATGATTTTCTTGAAAGTTGCTTCAGAACTTCACCGGTAGCTGGTCTAATGACCGTGCCTTTCCATATCGGTCGTGTACAGTCCTGAAGGTCACCTCCGTAATTTGGTTGAAAAGTTACTTGCAAGTGCCCTACAAGTCTACAGCTTGTTGCTGTTTATTATGTGCCCAGGTACCATCGGCATTTATGATTGGTGGACTGGACTTATTTAGGCTTTTAGTGGCTTCTCAAAGGGAATAATTCGTTTTAATGTCATTGGGCGATTTATTTAAGTAGTTGCCAATTTTAATACGGAGGATTCCTCCTGTTGAGTGGTAATATCCAGGGTGGTTTTATCCACAGCTTCTCAGTTTTCTCTGTTCCGTAATCCTTAATCTCTTTCGGATAATTATTTCCCTTTACCTTTTCTTTAATTTCTGAAATATTATTCCCGGCTGCTTGTTGGATGTTTCTTACAAAAACAGTTCTATTTCTTTATCCAGCTGTGTCTCATTTTTTAGTTGGAAGAGAAAGATTGAGAGAATCTTCAAGAACAAGTTGAATAAATTAAACAAGAATCGTGAGTTTCTTTAATATAGAATGATTTGACTATTTGATATATTTATTGTTGGCTTGACTTGACATATTTATTGTTACCGTCGCTTTTAACTCTGGATAGCCAGTAGTGTAGAATTGGTAATAATGAAAGAAAGGTAAAATCATTGCTCGAAATGGGGATTCAATATATATATATATATATATATATATATATAATATATATATATATATATATATATATGTTATATATATATATATATATATATATATATATATATATATATATATATATATATATATATATATATATATATATATATATATATATACAGTACCCCGATTAACCGAGTCGCGATTATCCGAGCTCCGGATTAACCGAGCCAATCTAAGAACCTGATTATCCGAGGTACGCGTGTCTATGCTGCGTATTAACCGAGCTTCTAAAACATGTATGTACATATTTCCATTCAAAATCGTCGGGGGGCCTTCGGGGAATCCCCCTGGCCCGTATGAGGGGTTCCCCTATTTATGTTTTTGGAGTCTTTTAGCATGTAAATTTGCGTAAATGCAGTGCGGTATAGCGTTTACTACGGAGAAGTACGAGTATACTCACATAATTTATTTGGTTGGAGTTCTGGTAGTTAAGTGTAATTAATACGAACTGCTTTATTTAAATTTTTGTTTGTCGTATTATAATGGAGCAAAACAAGCATAAAAGAACCGTCGTTCCTACTGAAGAAAAATTACAAGCCATCAGAAGAATTGAAGCAGGAGAGACAATTAAAGTTGTTGCACGAGATTATGGAGTAGGTGAGGTAACAGTTAGAGATTGGGAAAAGAAACCGCACAAAAATAGAAGAGTGGTGTACAAATCAAGCCTCCTCGTCCTCAGGAAGAAAATCAATGAAAACCGGCGACTATGAAAAGGTTAACGAAGCTTTATTCATGTGGTTTAACCAACAGAGATCAAAAGGTGTGCCTTTGTCAGGTCCAATTTTACAACAGAAAGCAATAATGATTAGTAGGTAATTCCCTGAGATAGATCAGTTTACCGCCAGTTCTGGATGGCTTGACCGCTGGAAAAAAGGTACGGTCTACGACAACTGACTGTATGTGGTGTGAAAAACTTTCTGCTGATGTGTCATCAATTGCGAAGTTTAGGCAAAGCTTTAAAAAGCAAATCGAAGATTGTGGATACACTTGTGATCAAATTTACAACTGTGACGAAACTGGTTTGAATTATAAAATGCTTCCATCAAAAACATTGGCATCTCGACAGGAAAAATCAGCTCCTGGGCACAAACGAAGTAAGGAAAGATTAACTTTAATGGTATGTTCCAATGCATCTGGCAAGCACAAAATCCCACTAGTGGTGATTGGCAAGTTTGCACGTCCAAGAGCTTTAAAAGACATCTCACCCAAAGCCCTACCAGTCTATTACAAAAGTCAGAAGAGCGCATGGATGGATGCGACCTTATTTACTAACTGGTTTGAAGAAGAGTTCGTGCTATCTGTGACTAAATTTTTGAACAGAAACCGTCTTCCTATTAAAGCAATTTTGTTAATGGATAATGCCCCCCTCTCACCCCGGAGAAGGACTTCATGTGGGAGAAATTGTAAAATTTTTTCCTCCAAATGTAACCAGCATATAATGGAACTAATGGATCAAGGCATCCTCGAAAACATTAAAAAAAATTATAGGCGCTTATATCTTGAACATCTGTTAGAATACACAGAAAAGGAGGATGAGAAAGGTTACACTGAAAAATGTTATTTACTGGGTAAGTCAAGCTTGGGATTCTGTGCGTACTACCACTATTCAAAAATCTTGGTCAAAAGTTATTGATTTTGAGGACTATAATGACAGTGAAGATGATACTTCATTTAGCTTTGAAACTGAGAAGACATGGAGAAAAGTCCTGTTCAAATTTTGACAGCGAGATAGAAGAAAAAGAAGAAAGTTTATTCGAATTAATGGAAAAATTAAAAGGTTGCGAAAATGTGACAAGAGAAGATGTTGTTGAATGGATTACAGCAGATGATTTAGAAGAAGAAATGAGTATTGAAGAAATAACGAATGCCTTTCAGGAAACCGAAAAAATCAGATGACGATGGCGATGACGAAGCGGCGGTGGATGAACAGTCTTCCACTAAGATCTCTCATCAAGAAGGTTTTGCTTCTTTGGAAAAAGCTTTGAGGTATATCGACACAACAACCATGGGCAACCCCAGCGGTTTTGCTTCTTCTTAATAGATGGAGAAACATTGCAGCGAGAAAAAGAAGATGCAATATGAAACGGAAGCGCATAGATACCTATTTCCCTGTTTTATAATGTATGTACCTATTTATATGTTAAAAACGTTAATACATCGGTTTAAAGTATTGGTGTTTATTTTTTGAATGAATAAAAAATAAATTCAGATTATCCGAGTTTTCAGTTATCCGAGAAGGGTGCTCCCCCACGTTACCTCGGATAACCGGGGTTCTACTGTATATGTTTATTTCTTTTTATTGAAATATTTTTATATGATTAGTGAGATTAGTTTGTTAAATCTAATAAGTCGCTAAAGTTTTTTAGTTAAGATATTTAAAATGGTAAAACTTCGTTATGCGGGCTTTTCAGAAAAAGAGATTTTTTTTTTTTGGAATAGGCTTAAAATGGTCTAATTTTGAAAGACTTACGAGAACATGTCGGGAGGAAGCCGTTTTTGCACTTTTTTTTGGTAAATAAAAAAAATTAATCTATAACCACTGATCGAAACTGTCAGTTGTTTTCGTAAGAATAGCCTCAGTTCACACTAATTGGTGAAGTGCAGAGGACAGCCTAATCTTTTCAAGATATTATTAAATTGTTTTTAGTTATAATCTAATCTTATCACAAAATTGTTTATTGTCATTTTTTTTGGTAAAATTTCGGTACGCGAGCTTTTCAGAAAAAGGAAGATTTTTTTTTTTAAATAGGTTTAAAATGGCCTAAATTTCAAAAATTTATGAAGAAAAATTGGGGGGTAACCGTTTTTGTTAACCTGAACTAACCGAAACTAACCTGAATTAAATAATCAGCAATTGCAAAATACAATACATTAAATAATGAAAAAAAAATGTCCTACCTTAATGTGACAATTTGATATACATGATATATTACTGACTGGAGAGGTTAGTTCAGGATAGCGGGAACAGCCTTACTTCGATTTTTTCTCGTCAGTCTTTCAAAATTAGACCATTTTGGGCCTATTCCAAAAAAAAAACTTGTGATTTGTTCTTTTCGTGTCGTTTTTCCGCAAAGAAAATTTCACTGTAAATGTAGCCTAATCTTTTTGGAGCATGCGCATAAACGAACTGAGTTTTCCTGAGCAGTTTCGATCAGTGGTTGTCAATAGCATAGTAGACTCTCGTACGCTTACGTATCAATGTTTATATGCAAAAAAAACGTGTAAAAATGGCCTCCCCCCCCCCCCGATATTTTTTCGTAAGTCTTTCAAAATTCTACCATTTTAAGTCTATTCCAAAAAAAATCCTTTTTCTGAAAAGCCCGCGTAATGAAGTTTTACCTTTAAAATATAAAATGCCACAAAATACATATATTTCTAGCATGCACCGCTTTGAGAGGAATTAAGCGAGCTACATCCATCGAACACTTTCCATAAAAATATTTGTAGCATAGACTCAAGGGCTTTTCAGAAAAAGAGATTTTTTTTGGGGATAGACTTAAAATAGTCTACTTTTGAAAGACTTTCGAGAAAATATCGAAGGGAAGCCGTTTTCGCACTTTTTTTTTTGGTAAATAAAAATTAACCTACATATATCACTGACCACTGATCGAAAACTGTAGACTTGTTTTCGAAAGAATAGGCTCCATTCACACTAATGGGTGAAATGTAGAGGTCAGCCTAATATTTTCAAAAATTATTAAATTTTTTTTCAGTTATAATCTAATCTTATTACAAAATTGCTTATTGTCATATTTTTTGGTAAAATTTCGGTACACGAGCTTTTCAGAAAAACGAAAAATTTTTTTTTTAAATAGGCTTAAAATGGCTCAAATTTGAAAAATTTATGAGAAAAAATTCGGAGGTAACCGTTTTCCTTAACCTAAACTAACTGAAACTAACCTCATGTAAATAATCAGCAATTACAAAATACATTAAATAATGAAAAAAAAAAATGTCCTACCTTAATGTGAAAAAATGATATACGTCTTTTATTAGTGACTGGAAACCAAAGTTAGTTCAGGTTAGCAAAAACAGCCTTACCTCGATTTTTTCTCGCCAATCTTTCAAAATTAGAACATTTTAGGCCTATTCCAAAAAAAAAAACCTTATGATTTGTTCTTTTCGTGTTGTTTTCCGCAAAGAAAATGTCACTGTAAATGTAGCCTAATCATCTCGGCGCATACGCATAAATGAACATCTCCCGAGCAGTTTCGATCAGTGGTTGTCAATAGCATAGTAGATTTTCGTACGCTTACGTATCAGTGTTTATATGCAAAAAAAAGTGTAAAGCCTCCCCCGATATTTTTTTCGTAAGTCTTTCAAAATTAGACCATTTTAAGCCTATTCCAAAAAAAAAATCCTTTTTCTGAAAATCCCGCATAATGAAGTTTTACTTTTAAAATATAAAATGTTACGAAAGAAATGAAGCTTTTCAGGATTAGGCCGGGTCAATTTTTAACTTTTCGACATCTCATCTACGACTGCGCGAAGTATTTTCTGATATTTTTACTCTTCGACATTAGAACATTGAATGAGAACGAAGAAGCACAAATTAAGAATTTAAACTTGACTGGCGTTCAAAGAACCGACCCACCTGTGGTGCAGACCATAACCCGAGTTGCTTTTTTTTTATGGGCCTAGCATACGTGCTGCAGCGAAATCCCTAAGCTCTACAGAAGCGATACATGTGCGGAAAAAGCGATTCACGTCGTTCTTGAATAGCGGTAAATTGTACTCAGTCGGAAACCTGGGCAAATTATTTTAAATGAATGGGGTTTTTTATATAAAAAAGTGTTTGAAAAAGGTTGTACGAGGAGTAAGAAGCTGAACCTCATACGAATGTGAAGTATTAGCGACACGTGTATTTCTAGCATGCACCGCTTTGGGAGGAATTAAGCGGGCTACATTCATCGAACACTTTCCATGAAAATACTTGTAGTATAGACTCAAGAGTAAAACTTGGTTACGCGGGCTTTTCAGAAAAAGAGATTTTTTTGGAATAGGCTTAAAATGGTCTAATTTTGGAAGACTTACAAGAAAATATCGGGGGGCAGCCGTTTTTGTACTTTTTTTTGTTAAATAAAAATTGACCTATATCACTGACAACTGTTGATAATCACTTATCGAAACTGACAACTTGTTTTCGGAAAAATAGGCTCCATTCACACAAATAGGTGAAATGTAGAGGTCAGCCTAATCTTTTCAAAAAATTATTAAATTTTTTTTAGTTATAATTTAATCTTATCAAAAAATTGTTTATTGTCATTTTTGTTTGGTAAAATTTCGGTACGAGGGCTTTTCAGAAAAATGAAGATTTTTTTTTAAATAGGCTTAAAATGGCCTAAATTTGAAAAATTTATGAGAAAAAAATCGGGAGGTAATCGTTTTTGTTAACCTAAACTAACTGAAACTAACCTCAATTAAATAATCAGCAATAACAAAATATATTAAATAATGAAAAAAAAACCCTACCTTAATGTGAAAAAATTATATACGCGCTATATACCATTTTAGGCCTATCCAAAAAACAACCTTGTGATTTGTTCTTTTCGTGTTGTTTTCCGCAAAGAAAATTTCAGAGCAAAGTTCCTTATTGGTTGGAATTTTACTATGATTGTTAATGTAGCACAATCATCTCGGCGCATGCGCATAAACGAACTGAGTTCTCACGAGTAGTTTCGATCAGTAGTTGTCAATAGCATAGTAGACTCTCGTACGCTTACGTATCAATGTTTATATGTAAAAACAAGTGTAAAAACGGCCTCCCCCCGATATTTCCTCGTAAGTCTTTCAAAATTAGACCATTTTAAGCCTATTCCAAAAAAAAAAAAACCCTTTTTCTGAAAAGCCCACGTAACGAAGTTTTACCGATTCAAGTCGCCAATAGTTTTTTTGACGATCCAACGAATCAAGGTTGCTGGCCAATTCCGGGTCTCCAATTAGGAAAACAGCTCTCTTCTGAATAGTAGCTATTAATGTTGTTAGGGCAGTCAATAATTTTTAAAATCTATGTAGCATCACTTGAACCAAATATTGAACAGCATTTTGAAGCTTCATCTGTCATACGAACACATCCTAAATTTCAAGTCGATCTGTCAAGTCATTCATTGTTTATCCGCTGGTTAAAGTAGGCGTGTTTAAGTATTTTTTTAAAGTAAAAAAAATCGAATATCGTGCTGTGATAAAATTTTTTTTTGGAAGGTTTATTGGCAATTGAAATTCATGCAAAGTTAGTAAAAGTGTTCATTTCCAACTCTTCATAGATGGACTATACAGTTTAAACGTGGTCATACAAGCGTCAATAACGATCCACGTTCAGGTTAGTTCAGGTTCAGTGTCTGGGATGCAAAAGGAATTTTGTTAATTGATTACCTTCAAGCCAATAAAATAATTACAGGAGAGTATAATTGCAACCTTTTGGATCAACTGGATGAAAAAATTAGTGAGAAAAGGCTCATCTTGTTTCATTTCCGCTTTCAAAACTTATTGACTGAGCTATAATAATGTAAATTTCTACTGATTCCCTAAACAAAGAAATTGAAGACAGAATCAAGAATTTTATAAATACATTCAGTTTGTAAACGAATTGAGTCTTTGGTAATCTGATCAATGTCCAGTTGTCTTACAAGTGTTGAAAATTTTACTAATCTAGGCTCTTTTAAGTAATTTGGCTATTTCGTCTATAACATCGTATATTTAAGATAAAACTGTACTATCTACTGGTGAATCCTTATTACTATCTTGTCCGGGAGCTAGGTTTTTAAAATGGCTACACGAATATTTAATATCATCCAAATCCAATATCAGTTACTTTTTAGAACACTGGTTAGTTTATCAAATTATGAAGATGTATTGATAAAGTTCTAAATACTAATGAGATTTTGAGTTGGCTTTCTGTATACCGAATGGCCCAAAATGCCGTTACTTTTCCTTTATAAGAGTACATCTAGACAAGGAAAAGTATAACTTTCCATTATAAATTTTATGTTTGAATATTGTTGATTAAGGTGACTCCAAAATTTTAGTCTTGCAGGGACTAAAGTTAAGGCCCTTTCTTCAAAGGTTTCCGTAATATTGGACATAGTAGAGAATCTATGGTTGCTGCTAAAGTTCCATAAAACCAAAATATTTAAACGACAGGCATGTTTCTACTACATTTACCAAAGATGAATTAAACCTATTATACCGAAATATATCTGATATTAGGAACTCAATTGTTAATTAAAACACTTGTATATATTTGTTCAACGTTAAACTGACCCGAATATTTCCAACTGGTCCGGCATGAATTC
This sequence comes from Pachyrhynchus sulphureomaculatus, assembly GCA_019049505.1. Lineage (NCBI taxonomy): Eukaryota > Metazoa > Arthropoda > Insecta > Coleoptera > Curculionidae > Pachyrhynchus > Pachyrhynchus sulphureomaculatus. Next base: position 60,176,082 of record CM032456.1, read on the forward strand.
TTGGCTTGTGCTTCATCGAGCTCATTCAGTGACGAAAATCGGAAAGTTACTTGAAATTGATATTGTTTAATTCAAAGAACGGGTTTTCAACTAACTAAAACCTTACAAGTTTCAATTCCATGAAAATTTCCATTACGCGTACTACCTCTTTATATGGTACCTTTTGAACTGCGTAGTAACGTAATTTTCAATGTTTTTACTTACAAGTTTTGTTACTTGGACTGGTTTAATCTCTCTGACCTATCCTATATCAGTGATTACAGAACGTAGTTACATAGAACTATAAAACTTACAGTTTTTCGTCTTTTGCTCTCAATATGGCAGATTGCCTAAATGTAAGATAGCGTTCTTCATCAAATGAAAGGGGTCTCGTCACAGGATGGAATTCTGAATGTTTTCTTAATTCTTCGTATACTCCATGCTACAACATGAAAATAGTATCTAAAGAACAGGATGGGTAGATTCAGATCCGAGCTAGCATGACACAACGCCACGATGATTTATCTATATATACAGGGTACCCCACATGTATGGCATAATTCCACAGCATTTATTAATCAGTATATTAAAAAAATGTTTAAATAAAAGTTATAGGGTATTATACGGTGCACATGCTGACCTTGACAACCAAATGTTTTGAACTGTCAGTTCGAAGAAATTACGCCATTTTGATTTTTGGCAAATGGAAAGCCCTGTATGTTATTTAATTTTTGAGTCCTACTAAAAATTCTAGATATTATTTGGCTAACATATGTCTAAATTTAACTGTTTGGAATTACTGTCATTTGAAATTTAAAATAAAAAAAGACAAAATTCTCTAGTTTTATTTTTAAGGTAACAGTTGCTCAAAATGTCTGCCGTTAACAGCGAGGAAATTACCGAATCTGTCATAAACAGCCTGAACAGACTTTTTCAGAGAATCCGGGGGTAACAAGCACAACTGTCGCTACTGGTCTACTGAGAATACCCATAGGATAATCGATAGTCATTCTCAAAGACCACAAAAGATAAATGTGTGGGCAGGGATTTGTGGACGTCATATCATTGGTCCCTTTTTTAGCGATGGAAAACTTACAGGACAGCGGTATTTACAGTTACTCCAAGAGCAAGTTATCCCAACTTGTGCAGGTCTTTTTCCCGATGAAAATAATTTGGATACCCCTAACAGGAATCTGTGGTGTCAACAGGACGGAGCACCTTCTGACTATGAAATCGAAGCGAGTTTTCCTCATCGATGGATAGGCAGAAGAGATGCTGTAGAATGGCCTGTAAGGAATTCCGACCTAACGCCACTCGATTTTTTTTATGGCGTCATTTGAAAACCAAAGTTTACCGAAGTCGACTTGAAACTGTAGAAGATTTACAACAAAGAATTTAATATGAAGTAGCACAGATCACCCCGCAAAACTCTGTTCAAGCTATTTATGAGAGAGTGGGTCATTGCCTCGCTGTTAACGGTAGGCATTTTGAGCAATTGTTACCTTAAAAATAATAAATTTATTAATAGTTTTTTTCGTCATTTTTAGTGTTCCGTACGGAACACTTATAAGATCACTTCGGTGTCTGTCTGTCCGTCTGTCACACCCGATTTTCTCCGAAACTATTTGACATAGAAAGTTGAAATTTGGTAGTAATATAGGAATTGATGGCCTCATCAGAGCCATGTAGTTTTGAGAGTTAAATTTTGACTTAAGGGGTTAGTTTTGGGGGGTGAAATCGGAAGTGAAAAAAAAAAAATTTTACTAGGTCGTCGAGTGTGGTGTCAAATGAAAGCTTGTGAAAACACGAGTAAAAAATGTATATATAATGTAATACTTCCGCGCACTTTTCTTTGTATTATTTTTAAAAAATCGCGAAAAAATCGCTGTACCGCGCCTTATCTCGAAAAGTACTTATCAAAAAATTTTGAAAAAAATTCCGGAATATTCTCCACGGGGTGTAGATTGAACGAAAATTATCACGAGTGCATTACCTTTAATAATTTTTCTGGTATTTAAAAAAAAAAACAAAAATTTCAAGGTCATCAGAATTCAGTAAAGATTGGAAACAAACTTTGTTGAAAACTCATTTGGGGTGTGTTTTGTGAAGTTACTGATCATTTTATACATCTTTAACAAAATTTTTTATTTCGAAAGCAATCAACGTACGGAACACTAATTGCGCAAGTTCAACTTGCACTTGACCGGTTTTTATTTATATTTTAAATTTCAAATGACAATGATTCCAAAACAGTTCAATTTAGACATATGATATGTTAGACAAATAATATATAGAATTTTTAGTAGTACTCAAAAATAAAATACTATACAGAGTGAGTCAAAGATAGAGTAAAGTTCATTATCTCATTTGTTTCGGGAATGACGAAAAAATGTTAAATACAGTTTTAGGGAATGTTAAGGTGCACAGTTTTTTAAAATTATTTTTGAGCATACAGGGTACTTCAAAAAAGTGTGGCCGATATAACATATGTTGTTTTAAATGGAACATCCTATTTTCTAATTTATTTTTAAATTTTGCGTAAAATTTTAGAGCTTTTTTGTTGATAATGTTATATACCTAAACCTAGTAGTTTTTCTAATATTTCAATTTTTTAAAAAAAAAATACTATTTTTCAGTTTTGTAAAAAATTGCCAGTAGCGCCATTGTTTCTGAAGGTCGAATAATCATAATTGGTACGAGCGTTCTCTACAGATCAAGAAAAAAAAAATATATGTAAAAAAATTTGAGTTAGATGCTTAAAATAAATATATACATTTCAACTAATTTAAATAGAAAAATCTTAAATTTTTTAAAAGGCACACCCTGTATGTTATTATTTTTTCTGATAGATTTTACAAATGTATGTCATATACCTATTTCTAATAGTTTTCGATTTTTTAGTTTTTTTTAAATTTTTCAATTTTTAAGCTTGTTTTTAATACACTTACGCTATAACATCATAGTTGCCAAGACAAAACAAAAATGTAGGCATTGTCGATTTTTGACATATCTATTAAGCAAATAAAAATAGTTTAATTTGTTGTAGTAAGCGACGTATAAAGGTAATAGTTATGGAGCTTCCTAAAAATGAATTAATTGATATGGTTTATATACTGGGCGAGGCGGGAAAAAATTGTCTTTTGGTAGTAAGGCTTTAGGGAGCGAAGTACCCTAATAGACGTATACCATCTAGAAAATCTTTTCAGTGCTTAATGGAACGGTTTGATGGCAGTGGTAGTGTTGAGTATACGAAACGAAAAGTAGTAAACCAGAATGCTACCAATGAGGAAAAAGGAATGGACATTTTACTTCATATTGAATATATTCCCCAGGTCAGCAGCCGTCAACTAGCTAATTTATCTGACACATCCCAATCTAGGGCTAATCGCACCACGAGAAAGTATGAGTATCATCCCTTTCACATGGAACTACACCAAGAACTTGAAGACCGTGATTTTGAACGACGAGTAAACTTTTGTACCACCATGAATGGAGCAATAGAGGCCGATCCAAGTTTCTTATCCAAAATAATGTTTTCTGACGAAGCTACTTTTCGCAGCAATGGAGCAGTTAACAGCCATAACATGCATTATTATTTGACAGTTAATTCATTTTGGGTCCGGGAAGTTCAAAACCAAAACCATTGGTCGCTTAATGTGTGGTGTGGAATATTAAATTTTCAAATTATTGCCCATATTTTTTCCGCCAACCGCTTAACGGGCCTAGATATCTGAATTTTTTGCAAAACGAATTACCCCAGCTTCTTGAAGAAGTTGATAACTTTGAAAGGGAACAAATGTGGATTCGACAAGACGGAGCTCCTGCTCATTAACACCGGGAAGTTCGGGAATTGAAATATTAGAAAAACTATTAGGTTTAGGTACATAACATTATTAATAAAAAAGTTATAAAATTTTACGCAGAATTTAAAAATAAATTAGAAAATAGGATGTTCTATTAAAAAAAACATGTGTTATATAGGCCACACTTTTTCGAAGTATCCTGTATACTCAAAAATACCTTACATTAAACTTAACATTACCTAAAACTATTGTATTCAACATTTTTTCGTCATTCTCGAGACAAATGAGATAATGAACTTTACCCTATCGTTGACTCACTCTGTACAGGCTTTCTATTTTAAAAAAAATCATGATGGCGTAATTTCTTCGAACTGACTGTTCAAAACATTTTATTGTCAACGTCAGCATATGCGCCGTATAACACCGTAGAACTTTTATTTAAACATTTTTTCGATACACTGATTAATAAATGCTGTGGAATCATTATTCCACACATATGGGGCACCCTGCATACCTATATCTATATCTGGATATTTTTACAAAACGCCAGGGGATAAACTGGTTAGAATATTTTAAGAGTAAGTCATAGAAATGTTCAATATCTATTCCCATATAATGTTTCAGTTACAGTGAGGATATCTTTATAAATAATTGTTATAATGATTAGGACGTCTGTATTAAATCCTCAGAACGTCAAAAGTATATTAAACAAAATACGCTATTTTAACGTAATATTGTAAATATTAAAAACAATTTTAAATAAAATATAAATATATATATTCAATTTTAAATATACCAAATTTATAATTAAAATTTTTCTGGTTCTTCCGGTAAAATTCTTTTGATCTGGATAGAACAGGGGTGTCGGAAGTAAAACAGACCTTGGCGTATTTGAAAAGATAATTACAACTTTATATTACACACACACATTTCATAAGAAACTTAGGTGAGAATTCATTTTTTAATGTACTAGAAAGAGTAACCCCAAAATAGCCCGTTTTGGCATTCTTCAATTCTAATACAAATTGTATGCTAAGTGATTGTTAATGATGATGACTTTCTTATGACAAAGTTTTAAGTTGAGTATACATTTGTTTTTTGAGGTAAAAGGGATGAAAGTTGCAATTCTTGCCTTCAAACTTATTTGGATGTATGTTACACGAATGGTGTCCTAATAAGCGATGTAGACATATCTTATGTGTATAACAAAACAGCGCATTTACATTTTCATACATAGAGACATAGCGATGCCATAAACGAGCCGTACTTTCTAAGGGTAAAAATCTAGCTAAACTGGGGATGAAAGAGGTGCAAAATCAGAATGGCAAAAATACGTCTTGTTTGTCCTGCAAGTTCGTATTGGGGTCTTTTGGAAGTCCTGGTATCTAGTGGAGTAAAAATCTAGCTATAGAACTTTATTTGATCGCGCATATTTGCTTATATCACCCGCGCATTATAACTTCAAGCCCTCATACCTCAAAAACCAAAAATATTGGGATCTTACCTGGGGGCGGAGCCTACTATGATTATTATTAAGATGGCCGAAATATTGGTGCAGATTTAAATTTGTAACTTGTGAAGGGTATTTTTTTAAAATATTATTAACAATTGGCAATATTTGCACATGGGTCGGTACAAATCCTGCCCAAAGGAATTTCACACTTTTAAAATCCTTGGGTGTGGAATAATCGATGATAAAACTGTCGCGCCCAACATAACGAAATTCAAGCAGCATATATATCCACGACCCAATTGCGAACAGTAGTGCTTGAGATAAATAGCACATTTAACAGTAGAACAGAGGAAATTTTATGTATAAAATGCTCTTGTAAAGTCAGTGAAGGTGAAAATGCAACCATATTCTCGCAACTCTTTTGTATTGTTACCGGTAAGACTCTAACCTATAAATGTATAATTTTTACATTTCAATTTTTGTACGAAAATTAATTTTTTACAATGATTGTAATAACGAGCTAAGTGTTTTAACCTGCACTAACCTGCACTGATATTAAATGTACCTGAAAAATGAAACGTCAAGAGGTATTGGAAACATTCGAACCGGAAAAATTTTAACTGGTTTCAAATCAAATGCCAATTCACTTCGGAGGTTAATATTTATTAACTATTTATGACTTTTTGAATGAATACAAAATAATTGAGACAGTATTTTATCAAAATAAAATTTGAAAAATGTTATCTAATAAGGAATTTTTGTTGGACACCGTACACAAATTACAAAAAAAACAAATGACATTTTATTTACCTGGAAGAATGTAATCTTCTTTTTCAAAATGTTTAGGATAAACTTTAGCATTAATTGGGATTTTTCGTTCAAGGAGAACTTTTTTCCACACTCCGTCAATTTTCCCACTTGCCCAAATGCATTAGTAATATTTACATAACCCTCAATCGCTTTTGGAAATGTATGAAAAACTACCTTTAAATCCTTCTGCAGGCGACTTTCACAATTTTAAACACAGCATAAAAGTGTTTTTAGTGTTCTGTACGGAACACTTATAAGATGACTTCGGTGTTTGTCTGTCTGTCTGTCTGTCTGTCACACCCGATATTCGCCGAAACTATTTGACATAGAAAGTTGAAATTTGGGAATAATATAGGAATTGATGACCTCATCAGAGCGATGTAGTTTTGAAAGTTAAATTTTGACTTAAGGGGTTAGTTTTGGGGGGTGAAATCGGGAGTGAAAAAAAAATTTTTTTACTAGGTCATCGAGTGTGGTGTCAGATGAAAGCTTGTGAAAACATGAGTAAATATATATATATATATATATATATATATATATATATATATATATATATATATATATAATGTAATACTTGCGCGCACTTTTCTTTGTATTATTTTTTAAAAAATCGCGAAAAAAATCGCTGTCCCCCCGCCTTATCTCGAAAAGTACTTATCAAAAAACTTTTAAAAAAATTCTGGAATATTCTCCACGGGGTATAGATTGAACGAAAATTATGACGAGTGCATTACCTTTAAGAATTATATAGGTATATAAAAAAAAACAAAAAATTCAAGGACATCAGTTTTCAGTAAAGATTGGAAACAAACTTCATTTTATACCTCTGTAACAACATTTTTATTTTAAAAGCAAGCAACATACGGAACACTACTTGCGCAAGTTCAACTTGCACTTGACCGGTTATTTTTTATTTTTCAAGCAAAATTTTGGTGTTCATTTTTAAGAAAATTTCTAATATTAATTTATACAGACGCTTATGACAGATTTAAAAATGCACCTAAAGTTTAATTCCTGAAAAAGCCGCGAGATGTCGTACTAAATAGGTAAGATCCTAATACTTAACTCAAAACTTTGTCATGAGTAAGTCATCATCATTAACAATCTTTCAGTATACGATTTGTATCAGAATTCGAGGGTTTCAAAACAGGGGATTTTTGGGGTTGTTAAACAAAATATTAATTTATTTAAATATTCCTGTTTTCTCTAAAAATTATAGTTAAAACTGTTTTATGAAATATACAGAGGGTATATCAGAAAGTATAATTTTATTTCTCGTTGAACGCTCATTTCTCTTATAATCAACTAACACTATGGTACATATATAAAAAAAGATCCTCTGTTAGTTTAAAGGTCTAGATTTTTGGGACGTATCGAAATCCACAATTAAGTCCCACCAGATATTAATTCGCCGGTACATCCGTCTACCTTAAGCATAAATAGGTTTATAAAAATTTTTTTAAAGTTATTTAGCTGTAATTTAAAATATATAGAAATAAAATTAATTTATGGGATTATTTTATAAATTTAAGCCGCAGATCTGTCAATGAAGAAGTTAATAAAATTCCTTACCCTGTATCTTAGTTCTTCTTCTCCAAATACAAACAGTTGCAGTTTTTTCCAATCAACAGATGCTTTTTTTCCGATAAAAGTCCAAAGGTCCAGGGAGAAATTCACTTTCAACTCCAGCCATCATTCACCAATATATTAGTACACAGAGAACCGTTGAAATAATTAAAACAGAGTTATTTATTTTTTGCAACATATCTAAAATCGTATCTACTAGTTTATGTCGTAAGTTGTAATGCATGTAATATCGCCGTTCTTTGAACCCCATTAGGTTTTTAAACATTGAACTATTATTACACTTGTTTAATCTGTTTACATTTTCAGGTCAATTTTAATTTATTATAACACTGTGCAACATTTTCGAGGTCATCGAATGTAAACTAAGTTCTGACTTCAGTTTCTGGAAGTGCCCACCCAAACTAGCAAAACCCTATTTGGGTTTTGATAGTTTAGTTTGAGTTTTTTTTTTGCCATCATCAATTTTTTTGCTCGAGCTTTGGTTCTGCACGGATATATCTCGTAAATTATTAGGAATTTCTCAAGGCAATCTTCAGACGAAATGTTCTTCACACTAAAATACACAACATGTCGAGGCCAGATTTTAACTCTTTCGGGGTGTTTTTAGTGCAGAAAGCCCGAAAAAATGCCATTTTCGACCATAACTCACAAATCATGCATATTTTAGCATAACTGACTTCGACAAAAATGTTCTCTGCATAAACAATCCTTATTGTTCTTTTGGCCGTTGTGAGGAGTTTCATACCAAAATTTCAGGTTTTACGTTCAAAAAACTGGTTTGTAGTTCACTTTTGAATGTTTACTAACCATTAGCATCTATTTTTGGAAAAGAAAATTAAAAAAAAAAAAAATTTGTTTGTAGACTGCTATGGTACACACACACACGCTGGAATAAATACACACACATTTGAACGGGGAATCGCTTGTGTGTAGTATGGAATTGACGCGCACTGTGCTAGTATTGGTATAGTACCATATATCTAACACGTGCGCATGTTAAGTATATGGCACTGTACCAATACTAGCACAGTGCGCGCCAGTTCCATACTAGTGTTGGTATGGATTGTTGCGCAGTAGAAACTTAGTACTTAAACGTTGTCAATTTTTCGTGTGTGTATACGTGTGCTTAAAATTGATTATTGAATTAAAATAAAGAGAGCACAAAATATGCAATGCTCGTCGAGCCGAATAAGCGCCTTCGTGATGGCCATATGCCTTACCAACACGAGACGACCACGAGTCCGTCACGCGGCAGCCAAATAGGCGAATCGCACACTCAAATAGAAAAATAGCTTGATATGCATAAACATCTTTGTTGTTTGTCAAGCTGTTATTTGTTTGTCATATTAGAAAAATCTGTTTTTCCAGTTTCTTTCGACAATTCTAGAACATTCGAATTCTGACCGACACCAACGTTATAAAATTATGTGCGATGCGGCCGCAGTTCAGTTCTAACCAACTCTGCTTCCGCGAACGTTTACGTTATCGAGCGCGATTCGAATTGTCCGCTATCTCTGTCGCTCTACCTGGACAAAGGAGTTCAGGCGTGCTCATCACACTCGCCGCGGCTAATTCGAGGATTTATCTCGATCGATTGTACCTGTTTCTCGCTTATTAAATTGTTACTAAGTTACTCTGTCTCGCCATTCTCAAATCGTTCGCTTTCTCATCTCGTCGCCTCCTAGCTCCCGAGACCCGTATTCCTTCTCCGATCGCTCCTGAACGATCTCGCAACACGTGAAAAAAGGCAAAAAAAGCAAATCTGAGTCGCGCTTATCGATGGGCCGCTGTCAGTTTGAATCTATTAGCTGGTCTCTTCGGAGTTAAGTTAGCTTCTTTAAGTCTTCTTCTGACCACGAACTTGTCGGAGCTCCTGCTGGTCCTCAACGCCAGTCAAGTGACGATTTCTTAGAGTTGTGTTGATAATGAAGCGATCGTCTCGCTCCGAGGCACACTTTCTTCTTCCTTATCCTGGTCTCCGTGTAAAGGTGCCAGTCTCTTGGTAACGTCTGTAGACTCTAGAGAGAGCTGACAAGGTAATTCAGGTTAATTTCTCCAGTTGTGTAGCAACTACACGTTGGCTATGCCTTTCTTGCAATAGCACAATAACTTGTGCCGTTCTTTCCGGGGTGGTATCCATTTTCCGATGATGTAATTAGTGAACAGGTATAGCAGAGATGTTGACGGTTTAAGTTCCGATAAAGGAATGCAGTTGCATGTGTTTTTATAGGTGCAACGAGTACGTTGCTAAGCGAGCAAAAAACTGTTGAGTAAAACCGTTTTAATCAGGTAAACTTTTTGGAAATCTAAATGTTTTTCGAATTATTAGAAAGAGTAGAAAATCAGCATTCTAATGATATTCAACTATAGAAAAAGAACTATTAAATATAGTTTGGTCATGTAAATATTTCAGACCGTATTTGTACGGAAGAAAATTTAAAATCTATACAGATCACAGACCTCTAGTATGGTTGTTTAATTTAAAAGAGCCAAACAGCAAGTTAATAAGATGGAGACTTAAACGAGAACAGTACGATTACGAAAATATCTATAAAAAAGGCAAACAGAACACCAACGCAGATGCTTTATCTAGAATTCCGTTAAATGCTATAGAAAATGAATCTTTAATCAATTATCCAGGAAACATAGGTCAGGAAATTTCAGAATTTCTATCCGACAATTACGACCAAACAAAAATTTCTGAGGAAGAAGTGCAAAAAGTGATTGCAGAACTTGAAAATCCAAAAGAAGTTAAAATTTTAACTGGTGCAAGACCAAAAGAAACCTCCACTATAACTAAGGCAAAATCAAAAGGGAAAGGAAAAAATAAATATAATCTCATACATTCAAATTTTACCCGCATATAAAGATCGAAATCCGATTGATACAATTCATACAACGAATAATGAAAATAATGAAAATGGACTAACACTTTTAGACGAAATCATCAATAACAGGAAAAATTAAATAATTGTAAAGAAATCTTCGTATACAGACTACAGTAAAATAGAACGAGAAACCTTTGAATATATAAGAATACCTAAACGAAAAAACGACTTACATATATTTTCAATCAAAAGAGATAAGACACTTAATAAACAAAGTCATGATCAATAATTTTAGAAATTACAAACTGATAGAGTGTACGAAACTCATCAATAATGTGGAAGAAAACGAAAGAAACTTACTTATTCGATATAAGCATGAAGGAAAAACTAATCACAGAGGAATAGAAGAAACCGTAAAATTTTTGAAGCGTAATTACTATTGGAAGTCATTGAAAGCAGATGCTACCGAATACATTAACAAATGCGAGATCTGCCAAAGAACCAAGAATAATCGAAGACCAATAAAACAACCCTTAATGATAACTGAAACACCGAGTAAACCTTTCGAGATCATTCATATTGATACGCTAAAAATTGGAAAAAAAACAAATTCTTAACTATTATTGACAAATTTTCAAAATTTAGACAGGCTTTACCTTATCTAGGAGACGCAATCTCATGCAGTGATCAATTAATTCGAGTCTTTTCATTTATGGGTATCTCAAAAAAGATAATATCTGCCATCGGAAACGGAATTTAAAAACGAAGTGGTAGAAAAGTTACTAAAAACGCATGATATAGAGATACATTTAACAACCCCTTACCACCACGAATCGAACTCACCTGTAGAACGTTTTACACAGTACTCTAAAAGAGCACATCAGAATATTAAAGGAGAAAGACACCTAAACAGACATAACTAATTTGATGCCTTATGCTGTAGTAGCATACAATAATACTATTCATTCGGATACAGATTTTACACCCCAAGAATTAGTGCTAGGACATACAAATTCTAGAGACCCTATGAATTTAATACATTCGCACGTTTACACAGAATACTTACAAAATCATAAAAACAATACCCAAATATTGTTCGATAAAATAAAGGAAAAAGCGCAACAAAGGAAAGAGAGAATGATTATAAAATATAATGACAATACAACGGAAATAAAACCCGAAGTTGGAATGCAAGTATATAAAAAGACGGATCAACGATCTAGCAAAACAAAAAATAAATTCTTAGGCCCATTTACAATAACTAAAATATTAGAGAGAAATAAAATCGAAATAGAAAACCCAAGAACGAAAGTAAAAGAAATCGTTCATACGAACGAAACTAAAATAAAACCTATTGTTGCAGATGTATCAACATACTCACAACCCTTAACATCTTCACAACCCTCTACACTAGAGCTGATGATGTAAAAATCCATGAACTTAATAGTTATCCAGGGATCCTACCCCTTAAGAAAGGAATAGCCAGAATTGTAATAAACCATTGGACCTTAGTACAAGAATACGACATATAGCCATTAGTGCAAGAATTTGAATCTCTTCAGGAACAATCTAATTATATGGTAGCTACTTTAAAGAACCGAAGTGAATACCAAAAGGAGTATCATAACTCTTTAATTACAGTAAATATTATAGAAAAGCGAATAAAAAGTTTATTAACCCAAATAATACCGTATAATAAAATCCAAAAGATTAAACGTGGAATTTTTAACCCCCTCGGTACATTTTATTAAAAGCATAACTGGAAATATGGACCAGTATGACGCAGAAATAATAAATAAGAAAGTCGAAGCATTACAGGTACAAGGCAACGAGTTAAAAACAGACGCAATAAATCGAATATCTATCTTGGATAGAACAATCAACAACTTTCAAGAAATGGTCTCAAACTTGACCCATAATCAGTTGATATTAAAATCACGAATTATGCAGGTAGAACAAACGCTAAGGGAAGTATCACTCGAAAAAGCGAATGAGCGGCAATATAATAGAATAAATACTTGTCTAAATCAAATATTTACATTATTTCAAATAATCTATGACGACCTTAATAAAATAAAGATCGCCATTACATTTTCCAAATTAAATATTTTACATAATTCCATAATAGACCCTAACGAGTTAATAATAGAAATAAACAAGTTAAAAACTCAGTTAACAATTGATAAATTACCTTTCGACAATAATATTGAAAATATCTTGCTTTTGGAAAAAATAATAAAAATCAAAAGTTATATTAAAAAGAATAAAATAATATTTTTGCTGGAAATACCATTAGTGGATGATGAAATATATCAATATTTTCATTTATATCCTGTACCTACCCTAATTAACAACACCTATATAATTAACCTACCCTTAAAACCCTACCTTGCCTTAAATACCCATAAATACCAGTATCAAGATGCAAGTTGTAAAGAAATTCAACAAAATGAATACATCTGTGAAGAAGAAGAAAGTCAAGCCACCAATGAAGAACCACCCTGTACCGTACAACTCTTAAGATATAGAAATAATATAACACAATGTCACCCTTTTCAACTAAAAATTGTAAAATATCAAATAACGCAAATCTCAAATAATAAATAGTTAATAACTACATCAAAAGTAGAGCTTATCAAAATAAACTATCAAAAATCAGAAAAAAAAAATTTAATAAACGGTTCTTACTTAACTGAATTTCCAATAAATTGTAAAATTCTAATAAATAATATAATCTTAAAGTCATATGACGAATCAAAATTAAATTACGAAGAAATCCTTTTACCTAAAATTCAGTGGAACCCAGAAGAATGACACCAACTCTACTTCAACCCTCATGCTCTGAACTTGGACAATATAAACCTAAAGGCCAACAACGAAATCAAAGAAGAATTAAGAAGACCAAAGAAGACATTTGGATAGTATGACTTTTGATATCACCATAAAATATAATAATGTATGGACAATCGTTACATATATATTACTAATATTGATCTTGACTATAATAGTTCATAAATATATTGTAAAAAGATTAAGGAAATCAAGGGAAATAATAAAAAATAATAATATAAATACCGATGATGAAATCGAGTTAGATTTTATGAAAAAATAACCTACAGGTTATCTTTTCTACTAAGACGGTAGGAGTTACATTCTGATAATATGCTTAAAATGTAAAAAATATACTGAAGCAGATTATCTAAAAACACCGTTCTGCATAACAGACATAAAAAGTTTATAAATATAAGTCGCAAACCAGTGCAGGACGAGTGCATCTGTTGTATCGAGCTTAATAAAGTTTTCCGTAACGAACAAAAATAAAAGTTTTTGAAAAGTAAAAGAATTGTTTTTTAAAAACGTTATAATCGGCCCGACGTCACTATAATAATCTTTAAAATATTTTTTTCAAAATTTTTTTTTAAATATACATACTTTTTGCAGCGCCCAGGTGTATATAACCCTTTACTTTAGAAGGTCCGTGCATTTTTATCCTTTTTGCTAACATCAAAAGAAAAAAAAATAAAACAAAGTATAGACTGGAAATATAATTTTTCCTTTAAAAAAATAGTACACAAAAATAATCTACCAAAATAAGTAATTTAATACCATAATATAATAAGTTGATTTGTATGACTAGGTAATTTGTAAAAAAAATAACAATGACCCGTTGTACATATTATTAAAGCTTAGACGGAACACCTGAAATTTCCTTCCAGTGAACAATATCTTTCCACCAAGATGGTCGTCCCACACCGTACGGAGACGATAGAAATGAATTTTGAATGCGATGGTAAACCTAAAAAAAAGAAAATTGGGAATATCATCATGTTTAATGCCTAAAATAAATGGCATAAGTGTATATAAGAAGTTTTAAGTCTAGTGCGCACTGTTATTGAGAATATATAATACGAGTGTGGCCAGTAGTACTCTTATAAAAAAAATCCGTAGGTTAACCGTTTCGCAATGAAACTGAAATGTATTAGGAATTTTACTCAACATGGGATTTTTTACCAGATACGAGGGTGGGTTGAAAAGTCTTGTTAATAAGGCGAATAATATTTTTTGCAAAAACAAAAATTTTTTTCGTAACATAATCTTCATCGTGCTTAATACATTTTGGTCAAGTGAGACCTCTTCAATTCACAAAAATCTCTTCCCAACAATTTTTTTGAGGTTAGAATATAAAAAAAGTCACATGGGGCAAATTTACGGAATACATTTGCCTCATGTGACTTTTTTTGTGTTCTAACATCATAGGTGGTCAACTATTTGGAAAGCGACCTCTTTTGCCATTGCCAAGAGAAGGAGCACTTTTTTACGCGCTCATCTTGATCGGACCTTCAAGCCACATTTCGCGCGCCAGACGTACTGCTTGCGTTGTTAGAATAAGTCTCTTACGTAGGACATTACATTATTTAAAAGATTATTAATACACGTGCAACTTTCCCACAGTCAAGAATACATCTTTCCTCATGTTCGATATTTATTCTTTATCTATTTAAAATTAATATAAAATTATAAAATAACACTCTAAAATAAACAAATAATTTATAGCTAGCTTACCTGTCCATCTGATGCTCCAAGAATTGAATTTAAAATAAAATCAGGAGGAGCTATAGCATCAACTAAAGCTACTGCTTCGTTTTTAAGCTTAGCACAAAGTTTAATAATACTATCTTGTATTAGAATGGCTGGTTTTTCTCCTGTTGCAAATCCTCCTTGATAGAGAATATTTAATGATTTCTCTAAACTAAATATACCATAAAGAGAAAATAGATCAAGTAGGATAGGTTGTAGAGTTGGATCTAAATTCGCTTTTATTTTGTCCAAAAATATTTGCAGGAAGAAATGCTAAAATTTGAATAAAGTTTCATATTACCTAAATTATAGGCAGAGGTTACTAGAGATTATTTTTTCAGTAAAGTATAAGTTTCGACTAGCCTACGCAAGTTTATAGCCAAGCTGCAATATACAGTCTGTCAAGTAAGAACGTGACTGCTCGTATTCTTGAAAAAAAAAATGAGTTTCGAGAACATTTTTTGCTACCAATATATTTTTTGGTGTGCTAACAACAACGCAATTACCTTCATAAGTTGTCTTCCTGCATCAATAATCGCCTGGCATCTTCTAGGCATGCTATCCACGAGATTTTCTGCAATGATCTCGCGAGACAACTCAGTCAGAGTCCTCAGAGTCTTTCCTCTAAGTTTTCTCTTTATAAGGAACGAAACGTTTTCAATAGGGTTGGGGTCCTGCGATTGTGAGGGCCACTCTAGTATCTTATCGTGGGTACAAGCGATCTCTTCAACGTGCTTCGGAATTTGACATCATGAGCACGAAGATGTTGTCGAATGGTCTCATGTGACACATTCAGACCCGATTTTTTAAATTTTGACGTTCTTTGACGCAGCGTCAATTTAGGGCCCCGTGAAAACAAAGACAAGATTCGTTTTTTGACTTTTCGAGTGACTACCTACCGAGCCACGTTTTGGCAAGTCGTCGATATCTCGTTAAAATGATCTTCACAAATGACACCGACTTTTTAATATATTTAGCGGCCTTGGAATGTGTCATTTTAGGCCCCTTTAGATGGGAACAAAAAGAGACTGCCTCGAACCGACGCGCAAACAAGTGACTCATTTTGGATTTTACGTGATTTCCGCGAAAGTTCGGAATCGCACCGTAGACAAAGGTTCCCCTCTACCGGTTTTTTTGTTGAATCACTAGAATCACATCTACCAAAAATGAATTATCGTGGACATTTTCTTACTTGACAGACTGTAAGAAGGACGGCTAAAATTTTCGAAAGGGTAATTTTTAAAATAAACTTTTATATACTTTAATTTTAGTCAGCCTAATGAATACGTAGTTATAGATATGAAATATGAAAATAAAGGGAAAAAGACAAAACGTTTTGACAGTACTCAAGAAAAATAAAATAAAATAAGTTTACTTTTACGACGCAATGCATGTTGAGAATTTTTTTTCAAAAAAATGGGTAAAACAAATTTTTTCAGATGCATTAGAAGCAGTGTATGCAAGCGTAAGGTAGACAGTTGTCGGTTACCTCTCCACTTATTCTTTTATTTGTTTTTTTTTTTTTTTTTAATCAAAACGTTTATCATTAGAAAGTTGGTAAATTCAAAGATTTGCTTTTTTATTTGTATTTCATCGACATAAAAAAAATCACAGGTACTTCTTTAAAATGAGTATTTTTAAGCGTTTTTTTTTTTCCCAAAATCAATTTTTACAATATTACGAGGATATTTTTGATATATTTAAAAAATGAAAACAGAACAAATCATGGATGTAAGAGCGCTCACATCAGCTAATGTAGGATCTGACCATAATATGATACTGTGTAAAACAAGGATAAACATAAAACCATCTAAAAGAAAATAACCATTATACGTAGAAAAGATAAACATAGAAGCACTACAAGACGACACGACAAAATGGTTATATATGAAAAGGATAACTGGATAAATTAAGAACAACGCAATACTAGAAACAGACACAGTAGAAGAAAGCTGGAATAAATTATGAAACAACCCTCTACAAGCAAGTAAAGAAGCTATAGGTACAAGACAAATAAACGTGGTTCACCCAAAAAGTCAAAGAAACTTAAAAATGGAAAAGCACCAGGAGAAGATGGGATACCAAACGAACTAATTAAATATGATGGAGTAGTAGAAATGCCGAAGGAGTGGACAAAAAGCATCACGATACTGATATTTAAAAAAGGCAGCAAAAAAATCCGAGCAATTATAAAGGAATAACACTGCTAGCAAGTATTATGAAAGTGTTAACAAGTATTCTTAAAAGTGAAATAGAAAACAATATACACATAAGCGACGAGCAGCAAGGGTTCCGCCAAAACAGATCAAGCACAGATGCTATCTTTGCAATAAGGCAAACAATAGAAAAAGCTATAGAATACCAGAAATCAGCATTTTTTTTTTGTTTCATCAACTTAAGGAAAGCATTCGACAAAGCCAGGTTGAAAGATATATTAGAATTAATAAAGGACCTAATTCCGTACCCAAACCACAAATAATCCAAAAACTCAATCACGGTAACACAACAAAAATAAGAAGTAATAACGAATTAACAAAGGAAATAAATATAAAAGTAGGAATAAGACAGGGAGATAGCTTAAGCCCGTTACTATCCTGCATAATAATGGACCAAATCATTGAGGAAGTAAAACTAGTCAACGATGGATACGAACTAGGACAACAACATGGAAATCAATACCAACAAAACAAAATGCATATCTTGGAGTACTAATTACTAGTTACGGAGATATAACTGAAGAAGTGAGACAACAAACAAAGCAGCGGCAATATCAGGGGCGTTCAGAGATGTAGTCTGGAACAACAAAAATCTAGGGGTAGAAGCAAAAACAAGAATATATAGAACTTGTGTTAGACCTATACTGGCTTATAGCATAGAAACACGGGCAGACACAATCAAAATCAAACAGCTACTAAGAACAAATTAAATGAAAATACTGAGAGCAATAACAGGAAGAAGTTTATTAGACCGAGAGCCAACACCATAAGAGAACAGTGCTAGGTAGAAGATATAGTCAGATGGGGAAAAAAGAGAAGAAGAGAGTCGCGTGAACATGTACAAAGGATGGAAGATACGAGAATGATAAAAATATGTATGAACAAAAAAAAATACATGAAACAAGACCAAAAGGACGACCATCAAAGAGATGGAGAGACAGCTGGACATCCGAATCACAAGAGGCTTAATAACCAAGTAGAATAAGTCTGTGACCTACTTAGAAGAGGAAGTAAGTAAGTAAGTAAAAAATAAATAAATTACGAAGATTTTTTTTAAATTGAAAAACCTTGTGAATTAGACCGAATAAGCTAAAGAAACTTTCTGTTAATAATGAATGTTTAAACTTAAGATTCAACTACTTTTAACTGCCACAAGCACCACTATTTTACTTTTTTTTTGCTTTTTTTTAAGTAGTCAATCATGATGATACCCTTTAAGTCCCAAAAAACAGTTACCACCGCTTTTCTTCTATAATAATAACTAAACAATTTCATCTTCGTCAACCCATTGTTTTGACTGATGATGGACCCACGTTTTGCAAACAATTACAAAACGGCGCTAAAAGCCCTTTGAATTATGCTACGACTTTTCCAAACACGATTTTGAATTCTTTTTTCTTATGTATTTTTGGTCTGGTCAACAAAAGCGGCACCCATCGCATCTTCAGCTTTTTCATTTTTAGAACTTCATACATATGAGATCCCTACCAATCAAACAATTTCACGACGCTTAATGTGACGATCTTCTATTAAGATACCATGAATTTTGTCAACCATTTCTTTAGAAGGAACCTCTATCGGTCGTCCTGAACGTGCAGCATCTGCAGTGCTCGTACGGCCACATTTAAATTTATTTATCCAGTAACTCAGGGTCTTGAGTGCTGCTGCAGAGTCCCCATTAACTTCCCTCAGTTCAGTTTCAATCTAGGCTGCAGTCCACTTTTTTAAATAAAGATGTTTTATCAGTGTATGATGCTCGGCTTTATTCGTTTTTACGAAACGTGTAGTACCCATTACTTACGATAGCTGCCAACAAATAATGTTTTAAGAATCATGATTACCAGCAGTGCTGCCGCTAAACAAAATTTCCCGCCATTTCATTGAAATTTACAGGACACCACTCTCCAAGAATAAAATGTATTTGCAAAAAGAATATTTGTATATTTTGTAAAATAATTCGTTGTTTACAGTATAAAATCCACAATATTGTATATATTGTAAAAAGGAAAGAAATTTATATGAAGGTTTTAGTAAGTTAAATTGTTTATACATTTCATCATCATCGTTAGCTTATTCCTTCTATAGTCGGATGTAAGCCTAGCCAAGTGATCTCCTCTGAGCTCTGTTGTTTGGCTTTTGCATTCAATCTTTTTATGTCGTCCGTCCATCTTATCTGTGGTCTACCTCTGCATCTTTTATGTTGTTTAGGCCTCCAATCAACCATATGGCGTGTCCATCTCTTATCATCCATCTTTGCAATATGTCCCGCACAATTCTACCTTAATATAAATATTCGTGGTATTACATCTGTCACTTTTGATCTTCTTCGTATCCCAATGTTAGGAATACAATCTTGGAGTCTAATATTTAGCATTCTTCTCTCCATTGCTCTTTGAGCTACCTGGAGTTTATATATTATACTTTATTTAAAACTCACGTCTAATTTTAATGTAGATTGTAACCTTCCAAACGCAGAGCAAACTAACGAGACTCTTCTCTGCAAGTCAGCCTTTAAATTATTTTTTAATATTTCGATTTTTTGTCCTAAATATATCAATGTTTGTACCTTTCCTATTATTTCACCTTCTATTAATACCTCCTGGCAGCTATCTTCAGTTTTGTTGTCAAATATTTTTAGACCTTAGATTCATAGAGATTTGTTATTTAATTCCATCGGCATTTCTTGTAATTCTTCTTTTGTGTTGGCCATTATACATTTAGGTCTTGTTAATTTTTTATAAATTTAACTAAAAATACTATTATATACATAATAATGTATTTTGTCTAATTTTATCCTTTAAAACCTAGTTGAAATCATTGTGTAGTGTTGTATACTTTTTTTATTGTCATATAGTGTTGGATAGTGTAGGCAATGTATAGCGAAGTACCTTATTTTGGTGAATACTACAGCTTCACAAAAGCAACTCCTCGACTTAGGGAACACTCTGTGTATATACATTATTTACTTTTGTTTCAACAGTAAACAATAATATTTCTTCCGTAATATTATATAACTATTCAAAGAAGTAATAATTGCAAGCTATTTTCGAAAACTGGGACTTATGTCTTTATCTACTTTAAATCCTATTTAAAACAGATAGGACACGGCAACTTAGGAAGTTAATAATTTCGAGAAGTACTATATTAATGAATCAAAGCATGACCCTTATTTAAATGATGACTTAGTTTACTGTAAATATGATATTTTCTTCTTGGGTTTACACATGTTTGTATAATATCACGTATGTCTATTATTATCACGAAATTATTTTTATGGTTCAAACGTCTCACAATTTGATAGTTCAGGGCTCGGGGATGCTAAGTTGATTGCTATGTATTGGTATTCTTACCTCAATATATACTCTACCTAACTCCTTTCCATAAAATACTTGACTTTCGTTTTTAGCAGAAAATTTATCAGAACCATTATCAAGCAAGGCCTGTCGTCTATCATATGTTAATTTCAGCAGGTAAGAAGTTAACCATTGATATATTTGTAAAATATCTGTTAATACAAATTAAAACAAAATAAAATTGTTACTAAAAAAAATACCTTTCTTACTAATATTCATTCTTAAAATTACGCTTGACTCGATCTCAAGGGTATCAAATCAATTTTAAACATTAAAAATAAAAAATATATATATCTACTTCAGAAATGCAGGTATCATTGCTGTTTTATCTTTACGAATATATTCATTAAATTAGTAGTTTAAAATTAAGGGTCTAAGATGCTCGCTCTTATGATATGTCTTGCTTGCTTCAAGCATGTCTTTCAGAGTAAGTTTGCCACACCAGCTTAAAGATACGAAAGGGATGCTTAACTTTTGAATTAATTATAATCTGTAATGTTCAGTAAAGATCACATAAAGAGCCGCCCGCTTAATATGACATAAATTAATATTATTGGGTAATTACAAAAGTTCGTGCCCGATTTTCATAGATGCAGAAGCATGAACTTTTGACTGTGCTGATGTTTTTTTTTATAATCATATTATTAACCAACAGTTATCTAACAGTTAACATAGCCTTATTTGTGTGCGAGGTTAATATTCAAAATGGAAAATGAAAGGTTACATTTGCGTTATATGAATTTAAAAAAGGAATGAGTGTTGGAACTGCACCAAAAAAAATATTCAAGACGTTTATTTGGATCATGCTCCTACTCTTAGAACAGTTAAAAAGTAGTTTGGTCGTTTTCGAAATAGTGACTTCAATCTAAACGATAAACTTCGCCATGAGTGATCTTCCGGCATTGATAATGGCTTTATCCTTTATTTATTATTAGTGAATAATAATCCACGGATTATCATTGAGGAGATTGTTGAGGGACTAAATGTTGACAATTCAACTGCATTTCGTTATTTCAAGCAATTTGGATTTACTTCAAAACTCGATATATGAGTTCCGCACGTTTTGACAGAATGGAACAAACTGAATCGTGTTCCACAGCCATTGCTCTCCTCGTCGGTCAACAAAACGAACCTTTCTTGGATCGAGTCATAACTGGAGATGAAAAATGGGTTGTGTATAACAACATAATAAGAAAAAGAAGCTGGAGGTATAGAAGGCTCAACTGCATCCAGTGAAAGTGTTTTTTTACAAGCTTCTTCCACGTGGCCAAACAATAACTGCGGAGAAGTACTGTGAGCAACTCACCCAACTCGATGTTGAAACCAAAGCAAAACGTCCAAACTTGGTCAATGGAAAAGGTGTCATCTTTCACCATGACATCGCTAGACCATGTGTCGCTCAACAGACACTGTAAAAACTTAGGGAGTTAAAATGGGAAATCTTACAGTTGTATTCCCCTCCTCCAGATTTTCACCTGTTTCATTGTCTGCAAATTAATTTGAATGGCAAAAAATTGATTCTATAGAAGAAGTTAAAAACTACGATTTTCTTTGAAGAGAAGCCACACAGTCTCTACAAAGAAGGAATTCAAAAACTTGTAAAACGATGGGACATAGTTATAGAAAATGATAGAGAGTATATTATTGATTAATAAATACTATTTTTTATGAAAAAGTGTGGCACGAACTTTTGCAATCACCCAATATTTTAGTTGATTTTATTTTCAGTAAATGCGGAACCAAGCATTTTTTATCCGTCATAAGAGAATACTCTACCAGATACTCGAATGGTATTGTTACATTTTTATAGTTTGAAGTCATATTTTTAGGTTTAACTGAATCGGTTTGTACTGCAGGTCTTCCGAGAGTTATTGCAACGTTATAGCGCATTTTCGTATTAATAGAAGAAATATAACGGACATTGAGTACTGGAAGATCCCAGAAGTTCAGAGATATAAGCTTATAACGCGTTCGACAATGAGACTATACATTTATTCTGTTTGGCGAAATCCAGTACTATATTCAGTAATAAGGGGCAAGATCTCGGAAGGTTTTAATGGGTTCTGTGTTTTTAAAAAAGTCTCAAATTTTTTTTAAAGTTACTTAAAGCGATGCTTCGAGAGCCACTACGTCCCTGTTCCCCTCAAGTGCTTCAGCACTTGCCACTCTTGTGCCTTTTCGTAACTGTATTGTAAATTGCCAATTATTTGGCAATGCATAAATCTACTTGAACAGATAAAGGCACTCGAATACTTAGTTTGTCTTACTGAATGAAGTAACAGAACTGTTAATATGTAAGACTGGTTATAAACATCTAAAATGGTCTTTAAATTCGATCAAGCAACAAATAATATGATATTAAGTCTGTTTTTTCAGTTTTAATGAACGTATTTACTTACATTTTGGTTTACATAGCTCTTCAACCGTTTGAGGCGAAAATTTGGCATTCTTTAAAACATTAACTGCGTTATTAAGGAAATCGACTGACTTTAATGGTGACGTTACTTCCACTCCTGCTACAATATTCGGCCATATTTTTAACAGGAAGTTACTGACCTGTTGAATTAAAACCCAGTTTTCACCTTCATAAGTTAACGCAGCATCCTGGCTATTTTTTATTTCTCCTAAGTTGGCAGCTATAAAATAGAATTAAATCTCAATATATATATATATATATATATATATATATATATATATATATATATATATATATATATATACCGAGTGATATGAAATTCACTACATATATCGGAACTAGTGGATCTTTGACCGATAATGTCATTAATGTTTTTTTTTTTGCACCCCACTGATGAACGCTGAACTCCACAATATCGAAATACCTAATTCAGACAGAAGGTCGTTTTTTTTGATCCCGTCAGTCGGCTTTTCTCAAATAAATTTAATAAAAAAAACTTAAATATTTTTATATTCTAGAACCGAATGCGGCTCCTTTGTTATTCGCATTCCAAAGATTAAAGAGTTTATGCCGGGACTCCCGTGTTTTCCTTTCAGTGAATGTTTACCAATTACGGGTGTAAGGTTTCATAAAGGTCAACGTTTTTTTAAAGAGAGATGGATTGACATAGTGAGTGAGAAATTTGCAGAAAGTGTACAACAAAGTGCAGATAGATTGTGTCATTGGTACAGTTGGTTTAGTTTTAAATTTGTCACGGACAACTTAGGATATCTGATATCACATTCAAGGTATATTTATTTATTTCATATGGATGTACATTGCACACAGCACAATTGAAGTTAAATAAAATTACCTAAATGAATTATACAAAAATATAACCAACCAATAAGGTACTGATTTAAGGTACATCAAAAAATCGTTTTTATTATTTAGGTATTTATCTTGAAAAAGTTCAGAGAAAAACCTATTTGAAATTCTATTTTTATTTTGCATTCACACAGCTGTTAAATAAAAAAATAGCGGATCTCAATAATAAAGGAAAAAATCGACCCTAAACCAATTTAATAAAAAAAAGTTATTCTTGTTTTTAAAAAACTTTATTTAGGTTTGAGTGTCTTATTTGCAGTTTTATATTTAGATCGAGGAAATTCATAATAAATTTAATTCTGCACATTTTTAGAATATAACTAATATATAAAAATTATTCCATTTTAAAATAATTACTTATCACTATAAAATAAATTATTATACGATATTATAATAAGAAAAACAATTTAATAGGTAATTTACCAAAATTGTATTTGCTTCCTTATAAATAAGATAATAAAATAAACGTTGAGATAGTTTGTTCCCCTTTATCTATTATAGACTAGAAAGAATTTTTTGTCCGACGTTGACAAAAAATGGTTACTTTAAAATCGCAGAAGAGTTTACTTTCAATTTCTGCTGTCGGTGAGGCTCGTGTATTTTTTTTTATGGGTCTACCACACGTGCTACAGGGAAGTCCCTAAAGCGCTCCAGGAGCGGCATGTGTGCGAAAAAAGCGATCTACGTTGTTCTTGAATCGCTGTAAATGGTACTCGGTGGGAAACACAGCGCTGGGCAAATTAATCCAAAGGGATGATGTTCTCCATATAAAAGACTGCTCGAAGAGCGTTGTACGCGGAGTAACAAGCTGAACTTCATACGGATGTGAAGTAAGTAGTATATTATACTATACGTCTTTGTTTATTCATTTTTTCAACATATTTCTGGAAGGACTTGATGTAATTCCTACAGTTTTTTGTACAGTATTTTTTGTAGTATTGGATTTTACAATTTTTTTAAGGCTTCAGTATAAAATCCCGAAATAGACGGTTCACTACTGATAATACTAGAAGCATCTTATAAGAGCAATGTGCTTTCATTACTTGAGTTTCTTTGAGAGAGAGAGCATTTGTATTTTCAGCTGCTTTAAGCAAATGTCTGAACGAAAGACGTTTTTGTCCATGGGCCAAACTCCAGCCGCTTGAAATCCGTTCATAATGATGCCAATGATAGCAGGCCTTTGGTAAGCTTCTGCAAATAAACTTGTAACTTGATATTGCGTTACTTGACGATCTGGATTTGTCCTCAATCATTGTTCTGTTGCTTGACTATAATAAGAGCATATAGGTTTGAAAAACAATGTCGAGTGGCTGATGTGTGTGTAGTAAGGCCTGGCAGTTGTAACAGTAACTTTTGCTAGGTTCAACGCTTCCAGGTTATTCGAAGTCGTTGTTTGTCCATCAAGCAGAAGTAACACTTTATTTTGGGGGTCGTTTTTACGACGCTTATAAAACGTTTCATCCGTAATACAAATAAATTTGAGTTAATATAGCCAGTGCCTGGAATGGTGACGACACTTTCAGAAGGTGTTCCATTCACCAATTCAAGATTTTGTTTCATTCTTTCAAATATTTAATCCTAAAACTTTTTAGGTTTTTTCTGAATGGAAAATCCACTTCCATCACCGTTAAATATTTTTTAAGACTAAAATTTATCTTTCCCTGCGATTTATTTAAGTTGAGGGTCAATTTTGTCCTACTATCTCTACTTGAAAACATCTGTTAAAGGGAAATAATATATTTGCGCTCGCGCCTTACCAAGACCAAGGTCGATCTTTCATGGGCAAGATGATTTTATAAATATTTGGCAAAAAGGAGTTTTGCCCCCTACTTTTTTAATTTTTCGAAAATTTTCGAATTTAAAAAAAAAGTATTGAATGTGCTTCTACATGGCCCCACGAGTGACCCATTTCAATGTATGCAGTGAATTTTATAACATCCTCTATATATATATATATATATATATATATATATATATATATATATACATATATATATATATATATATATATATATATATATATATATATATATATATATATATATATATATATATATATATATATATATATATATATATATATATATATATACATATTACATTAACTGTTAAATGCCTAAATAATTTCGAATATCCTTTAGAAACACTCTTACCTTTCAAATATCCGTGTCCAGCACATGCTTCCCTACACGACTGAATAGCATCTCTCATCATCCATCCTGACACTGGTTTAGCTGCTGAAGTTATAATGTGCAACTCGATCCCCAAAAATTCTAAATCATTTTGTTCTATACCAGCTGGAGAACTTCGCATATAATCATTGAAAATTGTGCTTAAATATCTACTAAAGACCTTCAATATGTATACGCTAGCAAGGTGAGGAAGAAGTCGATATTGCTGAAAAAGAATAAAAATAATTAGTCGGGTCGTATAAAATATTAAAACGTTGCTGTTGAGAATTTATCCGTATGTATTATTATAATGCAATGCTTGAAAACAATATTAAGTTAAATATATATAATACAGAGTGTTACAAAAACAAGGACAAACTGGTGGGATTATTGCTCGACCTACAGACCTATAGCTTTGTTACCAGTTATATTAACACTTTTAAAAATGCTGAAGCCTATCATTGAAGAATACAAGTTGATTCCTTTCCATGAGTTTGAGTTTATAAAAGGCCCTTTTACAGTTGATCAAGTATACACAATAACTAATATAATTGAAGAATCGTTAGAAGAAAGAAAAGTTTATTTTACAATCTTACTGGATGTAGTACAGACAGCCGATAAAGTTGGGCACGAGAGCTAAAAAATGTAAAATATCTGAATTTCTTTCTATTCTAACCTGAAGAAAATCGAAGCAGGACTTCTACAAGGGAGTGTATTAGGCATGATCATATTCCTTCTATACATAAGCGATATGCCCGTACTAGCTTATAACATGTTTACTGCTTTGGAAGATGATACTGCCACCTTGACTGTAGGAAATAGTTAAAAAGAGACTGAAAGGAAACTGCAGACATCAATTAATAAGATAAACGGTTGGACGCTTTGAACTTAATAAGGTTAAGTCAACACATAAATTTTACCAGTGAAGAAGAATATATGCCCATTAGCTTAAATCTTACTCGGATTCCATATGAAAACATTGCAACCTATTTGGACATTTCTTTAGATGCGGTTTCGCTGGAAAGCTCATGTTAAAATGAAAAGACAAGAATTTCGTATACAATATAAAAAATGTATTGCCTGATTGAAAGAACAACACTCTGTTGTCCTTCGACTTTTTGCGCTGCCTATTCTCCATGCTTTTCTGTCTATCCAGAGATATTCATTTAATACCTTCTCTCAAACTTCCCTGTCTAATCCTTCTCCCTAGCTTCGTTGTGGTCGTCCTCTTCTTCTCCTATTCTACTCTCGGGGAAGCCTGAGTCCTAGGGAGCGCGTCTTCAGGTATCGGATAGGGGAATGCTCTCATCGGATTGACTGGTCAGCTCGGCTCGTAGGTAGGAAATAAAATACCACACGCGCGCCAACTGGTGGGGCGGAAGGAGTCCCTTAGCTGTAGAGAAATCAACCCTTCTAAGAGAGGGAACTCTAATCAAAAACGCTGGTCCTCTAAGTTAAGGAGTTGAGACATCAGACATCCTCGAAAAAATGCAATGTTAAAAAAGGCTAGTTAAGAGCCTCGGAATCTATGGAACCAGATACGACAACCTAAGCAACGGAAAAGGATACCGCTCTGTCTACATATAATAAATAATTTCAGTATAAATAGATCGTCAAACTGACTTGGACTTATGGCATCCAGCCCTGGAGCTGTGCGGCACAGCCCCAGAGCTGGATGCCATAAGAACAATATACAACGTTTTCATAATAAAATGTTAAAGAACGTTGTTGAAGCGCCGTGAATTTTTTTACGGGCATAGCACACGTACTATAGGCAACTTTTTAAAGCGCTACAGGAGCGGCGTGTGTCCGAAAAAAGCGATTTATGATGCTCTTAATTCATTGTAAATTGCACTCGGTGGGAAACAATTCTGTGCAAATCATTCCAATGGGATGAAGTTCTCCATATAAAAGACTGCTTAAAAGGGGTTGTACCAGGAGACACAAGATGGGCCTCATATGGATCTGATGTATTACTAGCATGTATGACGTGTATTTCTAGCCTGCACCGTAGAATTAGTCAATAATTTTAAATTAAATAGCCGGCGTGACTATATCTTTACAAGGTTGACCTAAAAAAAGGCTGGTAATTATTAAAAGACTGGAGACTCACATACCATAATGTATTTTTTTCATTTATCAGTTCGAAATTAAACTTTTTTATGGGACTCCTCGTAGTTTTTTATATATATATATATATATATATATATATATATATATATATATATATATATTTTATGGCTCCAGCACACGTGCTACAGGGAAGTCCCTAAAGCGCTCCAGGAGCGGCATGTGTGCGGAAAAAGCGATTTACGTTGTTCTTGAATTGCTTTCAATTTTACTCGGTGGCTTGGGCAAATTATTCCAAAGGGATAATGTTCTCCATATAAAAGACTGCTTGAAAAGCGTTGTACGGGGAGTAACAAGCTGAAACTTATAAGGATGTGAAGTATTAGCGCGAAGTGTATATATATATATATATATATATATATATATATATATATATATATATATATATATATATATATAAATATAATATATAAATATAATATATACATATATATATATATACATATATATATATATATATATATATATATATATATATATATATATATACATATATATATATATATATATATATATATATATATATATATATATATATATATATATATATATATATATATATATATATATATATATATATATATATATATATATATATATGTATATATATATATATATATATATATATATATATATGTATATATATATATATATATATATATATATATATATATATATATATATATATATGTATATATATATATATATATATATATATATATATATATATATATATATATATACATATATATATATATATATATATATATATATATATATATATATATAAATATATATATATATATATATATATATATATATATATATATATATATATATATATATATATATATATATATATATATTATATATATATATATATATATATATATATATATATATATATATATATATAAATATAATATATATATATATATATATATATATATATATATATATATATATATATATATATATATATATATATTATTGTACTAAGTAATAAAGAACGGAAAACAAAATGAAAACGTCTTACGTGTGTCGGATATTCAAGAATTGGGATCTCCTCATCCCCAGGTCCAAATTGCTTCCTTACACCTGCATATCTTACAGCAATCGTTAATGCATGTCCACCGGAAATTTCTGAGGTAGAAATTACTCCTACCCTCGTTGCCGATAAAGCTAAAAGTGAAGCTCCGAACCTTTTATTATCATCTGTAAAGGGTGTGACGTATTTACCGTCTTCTGTTACGTCTCCATTTTTGTTGAGTAAATTTTCACGAGGAATAGGATATTGATTAAATAGCAGAAATCTGAAATTAATAAAAAAAAATTAAATAAATTGATACTGCTTGGGAAAGCTAAGTAACTTTAGCAGATGATACTGTTATACCTGTAACTTCAATATAAGACCTAGAATCAATTATGAAGCGTCTGGAAATCACTAGCAAAAACTATGGATCACAATTAATAGAGCGAAAACCAAAGTAATGATTGTTAGTCGTATTGAAGACATGTCATATAAATGAAATTGCTGGTTTCACTGTTGTAGACCATTTCAACTATTTGGAATTTCTCATAACTAACAATGGTGGCTGTGAAGCGGAAGTAAGAAGACGTTTGGCTATAGCTAGAATCTCCACCATTAAACTCCCTAAGGTCTGGAAAGATCCAGCTGACAAAAAAAAACACAAAGATTGATATTCAGCCTTGTATTGCCCATAGTAACTTACGCCTCGGAAACATGGACCAGTAAACAAGCCGACAAAAGATGAATCGATGCATTTGAGATGTGGGCGTATCGAAGCACCGTTAGAGTATCATATACCGAACACTATACTAATGGTACTAACCGACTTTCAAATGGAATTAATAGACCATACCTGAAACATTTTGCCACATTATGAGGAAAGTGGATGCCATGGAGAAGCTTGTAGAAACGTGGAAGGTAGGAGATCAAGAGGACGGTCTTCAACAAGATGGTCCGACTAAGTAATATCTCTCCTTGGTATGGGTATGCACGAGTCAAACCAGGTCGCGCAGGATCGAGATGCCTGAGGAATGACTGTTAAGGCAGCAACTGTATACTAGCACCCATACTCCTATTATGAAAAAATTGAGAGAGAGAGGGATAGCGCAAAATTGCAGATGAAGCTGCGACTATTTAAATCTCATACTTCAAACTTAAACTACAATAAAACTTTAAGAACTTCGCCCAATAAAAAAAAAAACTCCTGATTCTAAGATGGTCCTACTTTCTACATCCATAGGGGTACGTTACAAGCAAACCTCTACACAATTTTGGCTGAAATTACAGTCATGACAAGGAATTAGAAATAACATTGTTTTTAATGATGTGACGATCTACCAAGATCATTTCAACGTGTCACTGCATTTGCTATAAATTGAATTTCTTTTCTAACAATCTCTTGAAGAAATGATAAAAAAATGAAAACAAATTGTTTTAAGAAGGACATCATTTAGTAGTCTTCATCAGTTATCAAGTCATTATATAATCAATTATCACAAAACAAAACATGTATGTATGTATGTAACGACCTTCCATCAAAGATTTATGTTCTTTATATAAATTTTATAGATATTAATCAGCGATTTAATCTTTTTAATGATCATAATAACACAGGACCACAGAAAAAAAAGTTTTGTGGTTGAAAGGTGAGGTACCATACCATATGTTTTTTTGGCGTACTTAAAACGAATCCGAGGTCAGAATTAACTCATCACTCAATGATTTTGACATAATCTCGAAAAACACCTCGAAAATGACCAAATATACGTTTGCAAATAAATTAAAACTGTAACGAAGCAAACCACCATATATGTATGTAGTTTGGGGTCAAAATTCATCCACGTCATGTCAGCATTTTGACATAACCTCAAAAAACACCTCAAAAATAGTCAGAATTACGTCTGTAAGTAAACTAAAAAAATCAATGTACAGACCACCATATCTACACGTATTTTAGGGTGCTTAAACCGAATATGCCAAAAGAATTGACCTATTAAGTCAAAAACTTGAAACAATCTTAAAAAGTCCACTCCTTTTATTCACAGGTTGCTAGATTAAGGTCGGTCCTCTCGGTTTTCGCCCAATGGATGCTTTATTAAAGTGATTCCCGGATGCTAAGAGGCGAGGGTGCTTACTTGAATAAAGCACCTCGAGAGTGAGAGGCGAGGGGAATTACCATAATAAGGTACATCGTAGGTGAACGGCGATGGGACTCACTTTAATAAAGCACCCCGAGGGCGAAAAGCGGTGGAACTCATCATAATCCACCATCCTGTGAATGAAAGAACTGGACTAATTGAGGATATTTCAAGATCTTGACGTAATAGATAATTCTGTTGACATATTTGCTTTCAGCAACCTAAAATATGTATAGATATGGTGGTCTGCTCATTTTTTTTGCATTAGGTTATGTTATAGTTATAGTTTAACGTTCCTGGTGTAAGTTTCTTCTATTAGGTTATGTTAGGTTTAGAGTTCTTGGTGTAAGTTTCTTGCATTAGGCTATGTTAGGTTTAGAGTTTTTGGTATAAAGATTTTAGTGTAAGTTGCTTGCATTAGGTTATGTTAAGTTTAGAATTCTGGTTGTAAAGTTCTTTCATTGTGGTGGGAGGCGAGGGGACTCACGGTTATCCAATATCGCGAGGGTGATGTGCGAATGGAATTATTTTAATAAAGCATCCAGTGGGAGAGAAACGAGGGGACTCACCTTAATCCAGCAACCTGGGAATGAAAAGACTCGACTTTGTGGGGCTATTTCAAGATCTTGACTTAATAGGTCAATTCTTTTGGCACAGTCGGTTTAAGTACCCCAAACTAGGTATATGTAGATATGGTAGTCTGTTCATTTAATTTTTTAATTTATTAATAGACGTATTTCTGACCATTTTTGAGATGTTTTTTGAAGTTATGTTGAAATGCTGACGTGATGAGTAAATTCTAAACTTGGATTCAATTTCGGCATCCCAAAATACGTGTGGTTTGCTCGTTTACATTTTTAAAACTATTTTTGGTAATTTCTTTTTTAGGTTATGTCAAAAACCTTGAGTGATGAGCCAATTCTGACCTCGGATTCGTTTTCAGCACACCAAAAACCATATGGTATGGTATCTCACTTTTCAACTACAAAACTTTTTTTTTCTGTGGCGCTGTTTTTTGTGGTTTTGTGTAATCAGTACTTACCAACTCTTTTATTATTTTAATAGAACACTAATTTGCGTCATGTACGATAGGTACGATGGTTGTATGATAAGTACCTGACCTTGACAAGAAAAAAACATTTTGATTTGTAAAATTTATTTTATTTGTCAACATTGTCTCCTTTTAGTTTGATATACTTACTCCTACATTTTTCTATCTTTTGCATCTCATTTAAAAAATACAATTTCTCCAACCCTTCACAATAGGTGTTAGTTTCAGCAATCACCTCATCGTTTGAGCCAATTTTTTTTTCCGCTAACCTATTTTTTTATTTTCGGAAATAGGAAATAATCGCTGAAGGCTAAATCTGGCGATGGTGGATACGGAAACTATTCGTATCCTAACTCATGAAATTTTTCAATGGCGATGACACAACTATACACTCGTGTATTGTCTTGATGAAAGAGAATGTTTTTTCTCTCCAAATGCCGAAATTTTTCTTTCACAGCATGGTTGAAACAAGTTGACTAAATACTCTCCATTAATCGCTTTGCCGTTTTCTAGGGAATCGACTTGGATTATGCCGCGTGCATCCCAAGACACTGTTTGGACTGTTTTTTGGTCTGTGATGTGCTGTGATGAATCCGTGCTTTATCAACAGTTATGAATCGGCGCCAAAAATTATTCCTATTAGGCTTTAACATCGTCAAACATTCTTTTGAAGTTGATACATGTGCGTGGTTATTGTCAGTTGTGAGCAATCGCGTCACCCATCTTACGGAAAGCTTTCTCATATCCATGAGTTATTAAAATGTTCTGCACCCTTTCAATTGAGATGCCCACAGTCTCAGCAATCTCATGCACTTTTACTCTTCGATCATTTTTCACTATATTGTGGATTTTTCAGTCTTTTCTGATGTGGTGACCTCATTTGGACGTCCCCATAAACTTCGCTGAGTTCCGCTTTGATCTCATCTGCTGCTGTAAAATTACAAAAGTTGTTCTATTTAAATGGCTGCCACTTACAAACTAAATCGCACATCGACTGGAACATTTGACAGGATTCTTATGAAAGGTTATGTTTACGAAAGATATAATTTTTTAAACAGTAGTAACACCATCTCTGGCCAAGACTTATCATACAATCCTCGTAGGTAAATAAATTTCGTGATATCGATAATTCCAAAAGGTTTATTTTACTCTGTGGAAAATTATAGCGTCCGAACGAGTTAAAGTAAAAAAAAAAGGTTACACATACTTAAGAGAGTTGGTCTTTGATAGATAGCCACTCCAAAATTTAAAAATAATATCTTAAATCTTCATGTAATATCTTTCAATTTGTTCAATTTAATAATTTTATTTTATTTTAGAAGCGTTACCCATTATCTATTCCATTCAATGCTATCTTTTCACCCATGTCACCCACCGTAACTCCTGGATATGGTATTAGTGTCTCAGGATGACGTATTGGCACAACAAAAGTGTGCAGTCCATAGGATTTACCCTCTGTGTACAGTTGTGCGTATAGTAACACGTGAGTTGCGGTATTCCCCAAACCTAAACAATATGCAATAATATTAAACTATGCACAATAGAATAAAATTATGTCATACAAAGAAGTTCTTTTTTTTTTTCGCTCACCTCCCCGTCTAAGTAGAGATTTTGCACTTTTTAATATCTTAAGGATATATGCGAGGATGTCTTAATACCCGTCAATGTGGTCCAAGTGCCGGAACGTACATTTTTGTATTTCACAGCACCTTTTAGACAAGACGGGAGTGTTGCCATGGACCTTATTGCATTTCTGCAGACAACTACTACCTATGTATGTGACCAGACTAAATATACTTAAACAAATTAATAAATAAGTATCCCGACCTGCCAGGTCTGTTACCCGAGACCTTCTGCACCACAAGCAAGTACTACGCCACGGAGCCATAGGCCACCACACAAAGAAGTTTAATGAATGTACTATACGGGGCTCTGATTGCGCAATAAGTAACGTTTCTTTTTAGTAGTCCAAGTCTAAGTCAAATTTCGCAGGGGGGGGGGAGATTCCTAGCCAGACCTAGACTGTTAATGTCACTAAAATTTGTTGCTGGTATGTTTAATGTTCCCAGTAAATGTCTTTATCTCAAAACTCTTTTTGAAACAAAAACCAGCTTTAAAATAAGTTAAATATACCAAATATAGAACAGATACAAAAAGGACTACTTGTTATTTTCTGGACGAAACAGGAACTATAATAGATAAGTTAGAGAGATTGAGAACTTGGGACGATCATATAAAGAAAACCTTTAATGATGAAAGACCTTTTATTGAAAAACAAGATTGTTATACTGGCCTAGAAAACACAATACTTAAAGTGAAAAGAGCAATAACTTAAATGAAAGATAACATAGTAGTAGGCTCTGAGATAGTTCACTCCGAACTACTGAAACCCTTTGATCAGAACGGACCGATATTTTTGACATCTTTACTTAACTAAATATACGTCTCTCGTGATATTCCTCAACAATGGCTACGTCTCACCTTCATAATTATACCAAAGAAAGCATCTGCAAAGATTTGTGGCGACTACAAGCCATAAGTTTACAAACCATAACAAAATTTCTCGTCGATATGAAGAACATACATCCAGAACTCAGTTCGGTTTTAGAAATGCTGTTGGTCCACAAGGGGCGCTCTTCTGTATTCAGATATTATTCCAACGATGTCGCGATATGAACTGTGACATATACGTCTGTTTTATAGATTATCAAAAGGCATTTAATAATGTAAAACACAATGACCTGAATGAAAAGAAAACCAAATATATTAGCAAGAGCAATGCTGACCCTAACCACCTACTCTTAGGATCAAAACAAAAATGGAATCGAATGGTAAAAAAGTACATATATTTAGGTACAGTTGTTAATGATCAGTGGGACCACTCTATAAAAATCAAAGTCGTACAGATAAAGCAAGAAGAGTTCTTTAAGAGGCACCATCTTATTCCTTCGTTGTTACGTGTTCACAGTATTATTATCCGGGGTAGAAAGTTTGACAACAACTTAAGCAGCCAGCAAAAGGATTAATGCTTTTGAAATTTGTACGAATATTGCGAATATCTTGGGTAGATCATGTCACAAATGAACAAGTATTACAAAGGATGAAAAAGAAACAGAAATCATGATGAATATCAAAATACGTCAATTAGATTATCTCGGGCATATTATGGGTAACCAACAAAGATATGGACTGTTTCAGTTAGTCTTACAGCTGAAAGTCGTTAAAAAGAGAGGTGTTGGCAAAAGGAGAATTTCAGGACTTAAAAATTTGAGAATTGGTTTTCACATCAACAACAAGTCTGTTTCGAGCAGCAGTGGACAGAGAGACGATAGCGCTGATGATTGCTAACATCCGGCATGGATATAAACTGGAAGAAGAAGAGGGAATATATTGTAAAAATAAGTGAAATATATTGTACCTCTAACCTAAAAACATTTCTTAACGATATTGTGTAAAGCAAGACGCCATTCAAAATCTTAATTTTTCGTTAAAACGAACTATAGTAAACATTTTCTGTGAGTAAAATCTAAGATTTGTAAGAAATCTGCTTCGAATAGGTAAAGTAAATTAATAATTCTCTATATTTCTTTTTTTTTTGACGCAATTTTTTATTAACTTCAATATTTAAATATATTTTTACCATTATTGAAAGTGAAAATCTAAACTTTTTTTCATCTATATTACAATCATTGAGATATGTATTCTAGCTGTCTAGTATTAAACTTTCCAAAAAAAGAGCTGCATTTTTATTTAAAAATATAAATTTATACTTAGTCTCCTGAAGAGATTAGATAGTCAAATGTGTGGAAGAATTTTGTGATTTCGTCATATGATTATTGGTTTATTATATCTTCTAAAAACTTGGTTTTCCGAAAATGATCTACATTTGTAATACTTCGTCAATGCACTTGTTAAATAAAACAATATTTACATAAAACCCTTTGGTCTGACTAGTAAAAGATAATTTGGAAAAACGATTGAAAGATAGAAGAAAATCGTAATTTTTATCGAAAAGAAGAGCGCATCAGTAGACATAGGGCAAATATGGTAACGATATAAAAATCTCATATTTAAAACAATCGATCTATTCGCTATTCGCTACGGGCAAAGGACGAGCAGCGCGTGCGGTGGCAGAAATTCGCACTTTCTCCGACTGTTTATGTGTTAAAGATTGTTGTATTTGTGGTATTGCGTATTGTATTAACAATTACCAATAAAATATCAGTGAAAAGTCGCGGAGAGAAGTGTCGTGTGGTTGTCTGTCAAAATAGCAAAGGGAATTCGCTCAATACAATATTCTACGGCTCAGAATTTTCGTTTGTTCTCTTTTTCGACGCTCTTCCAAAGTCGATTTTCCTTCCGTTAAAATTACGCGAATCGTACAATTTATACTGGCAAAATCTTCTGGCTTAAATACCACTTCCGGGATGTTTATGTTATGGCGTGAACTCAGTTTTGCATGAAAAAGCTCCGAGATTAATTTGCCACCTGAATATTTTTCCTTGCCGATTTGATTGATTGATGACCTGTCCCATTCTTGCTGGATAGTAATGTTTGATAATCCTCGATCATTGTTGACGAAATAAATGCCAGCATAAATATGCTTATATCGCCCTAAAGCCTTAGCAACACACTGGTCACCTATTACCCGGTTTTCGTCGAGCTGGAACAATTTTTTATACATGTTTCTGTGCTGAAAAAAATTCTCCTCGAATTTCCGTATGGAGATTCCACGAGATATTTTGGATGAAAATTCCAGGTGTAATTTCCATCCAAAATACCAAGTGCAATTTTCAGATGGAAATTCTAGGTGGATTTTTTTTAGCTGGGATTCCTTTTCAACTCATGTTATTTATTTTCAAATACTTATTTCCTAGAATTTTTTTGTTTTTACTTGCGTGTAATTTCACATCGTAGGGAGCCATCGTTTCCGAGGTTTGCCGAATGTCGTGACTATTTATTACGGATGTTCCATCTAACTGATATTCTTTTACGTTTATCATGTTTTCGGCAGCAACCAAAGCTTTACCCTTTTTTTGAGTTTCATTTCCAAAATGAAAATTATTCATAATTTGTGAAAAGCCGGTACTCAAAACGACTTCCATATTTTAACATCTTTTTTAGAACTAAATTATGGGAAATAATGGGCTTTAACCTGAGATATTTTGACGTCGCACTATGGAAACTAGCGTAAAATGAAAAAGCGTTGAACTTTCCGTGAATGATGATGCCGTGCATCGTTTTTTTATCGAGAAAATAATAAATAAGCAGAAAAAAAACGTCAATTTGTCATTTGAATCAATGTAAAAATTGGTCGGAGAAAGTGCGACATTTTGACTTGCTTCTTTGCGAATATAAATATAATAAACGTTATTATACAGAACAATATCTACATTGTCTGAATAATAAAAGAAAACATGAAATATCAATTATTCTGAAATCTGAAATCGTGTTAACTCAGAGACTTTTGTAGTTGACAACCCCATAAACCTAACTTTTTTATGAAAATAGGAGACTCCAGTTTAATATTGAGGGATAGGTTTTTTCTTACCTCCAATCCAACATTTTGCAGCTTCGAAATCGGGAGAGTGTATTATGAACTGTTTTGTGTTTTTATCATAAGTGGCTCTTGTTTTCATGCCTTTAACATTTGTTCCGTGGCCAACTTCTGTGAGGCAAAAACATCCACTGATCTTAAAAGAAAAAAATAATAAAATAATTAAACCCATGTTGTTTTTCACTCGAGAAATTGCATTGCATTATTCCAAGTTAATATAGACAACAAAATAAAAACCAAAAAAGAGAAATATAAAATTTCACACCTAGCAATTTTCTCGCTAATACACATAAATAAGTATATTGAGGAGGATATCTACCTGGTTAAGCTACAAAAATATACTGTTATCTTTAATGTTTTTCAAAACACTAATAAAGGTTTTACTGAAATTTTTATCTGTGCAATTCATTAAATATATCAAAAAATCCATTTTTTAGTCTGAAATAAAGAAGGTAACACAAACCAGTCTCGGATCTGTTCTTGTTTTGAAAATATTTCTTGAAGACTTGGAACATCCGCTATCTAAATATCTCACGTGGCTGTAAAAATTACCCTGTTTTTTTTTTTACCTTTCTAATAACATAGAAAGTCTACTCCATAAATATTAGCTTAACAAATACAAAATTTTGGTTTGATTTCCATTTTAGTTAGGTATTCAGAATTTAATAGTCTGGGTTTAGATAGTTTGTAATGTTATATATATATATATATATATATATATATATATATATATATATATATATATATATATATATATATATATATATATATATATATATATATATATATGTATGTATATATATATATATATATATATATATATATATATATATATATATATATATATATATATATATATTTAGTTTACCAATAATTTATAATATTATACTTGCCGAACACAAACAATTAAATCATTAAACCATAGTGCGGTAGTGTAAATAATCTCATAGTGCGCAGTGCATATATACAACAAAGAATTAGGACAGAGTGTAAATACACCAAAAGAAACAAATAAACGAAAAAAATAAACAGTCAAGGGAAGTTGGACTTGCGCAATAGTGTTCCGTACGTTGATTGCTTTTAAAATAAAAATTTTTGTTACGGAGGTATAAAATGATCAATGACTTCACAAAAAACATCCCAAATAAGTTTTCGATAAAGTTTTTTCCGATCTTTACTGAAAACTGACGACCTTGAAATTTCTGTTTTTTTATATACCAGATAAATTATTAAAGGTAATGCACTCGTGATAATTTCCTTTCAATCTACACCCTGTAGAGAGTATTCCAGAATTTTTTTTTCAAAATTTTTTTAACTGTACTTCCCGAGATAAGGGGGGGACAGCGATTTTTTGCAATTTTTTTAAAAATAACACAAAAAAAAGTGTGCGCAAGTGTTACATTATATATATTTTTGAACTCGTGTTTTTACAAGCTTTCATTTGGTACCTCACTCGATCACCTGGTAAATTTTTTTTTCCACTTCCGATTTCAGCCCTCAAAACTAACCCCTTAAGTCAAAATTTAACTTTCAAAATTACACGGCTCTGATGACCCCATCAACTCCTATATTAGAGCCAAATTTCAACTTTTTATGTCAAGTAGTTTCGGAGAAAATCGGGTGTGACAGACAGACGGACACCGAAGTGATCTTATAAATAAAAACGATTGCAAATATCTATAAATGTACATAAATGCAATCCAACGGATTGCAAAATTGTGATATGTATATATATATATATATATATATATATATATATATATATATATATATATATATATATATATATATATATATATATATATACATATATATATATATATATATATATATATATATATATATATATATATATATATATATATATATATATATATATATATATATATATATATATATATATATATATATATATATATATATATATATATATATATATATATATATATATATATATATATATATATATATATATATATATATATATATATATATATATATATATATATATATATATATATATATATATATATATATATATATATATATATATATATATATATATATATATATATATATATATATATATATATATATATATATATATATATATACATATATACATATATATATATATATATATATATATATATATATATATATATATATATATATATATATATATATATATATATATATATATATATATATATATATATATATATATATATATATATATATATATATATATATATATATATATATATATATATATATATATATATATATATATATATATATATATATATATATATATATATATAATATATATATATATATATATATATATATATATATATATATATATATATATATATATATATATATATATATATATATAAATATATATATATATATATATATATATATATATATATATATATATATATATATATATATACATATGTATATATATATATATATATATATATATATATATATATATATATATATATATGTATATATATATATATATATATATATATATATATATATATATATATATATACAAGTTAATACCAAAATATATATAGTTATAATAACAAAAGCATGAATAAGAGAATGAAAGCAGGAAGAAAATTAGAGAGAAACGGAGAATGAGAAAGAAAAGGAAAAGAGATATAGTAAAGCTATAAGGCCTTGGCATACACCGTACCTGACTATATCAAGCTGAGTTTTTTGTATTAACTTTTCTCAGTAGAAGGAAAATAAAAATAATACAAAAATTAAGAAAAAACTCTTCAAGATAAAAGCCAAATTTATCATTTTATCATTAAAAGGACAACTGGAAATGATGACACACACAATTAGAGAAACAGTACAAAAACTGACCAGTATAGGCAGAAAAATGGCCAGTCGCAAAGTAACTATTATAAATGAATATATTTATAAACAGTATATTGCATTTGTAAAACTCCAAAATTGTTAGTTGATGTACTATATAATAATTAGAACAATAAAGAGATTTTTGAATGGAATTCAGAGTTATTTAGTCTCAGTTTTGTTCCAAGTTTCGACGGTCTTGAAAAGGATTTTCTTAAATTAGTTGAAAATACGTTAGTACAAGTTAAAATTATCGATAAAAATAAGTAATAATTATAAATAATATTAACTCAACTAGTTCTATTTTGGCTATAGAGAGACGTCTACTTATTGCTATATTAATGTAGTGTATCTAACGCTATATTATTATTACTATAACAACTATATTATGTTATTTATTACTGTAACATAAATAAATAGTTTCGAGATTTTCAGAGCATAGTTACAGGAAATTGAAAATTTATACTACTAACAAAATGAGAATTTTTCGTAAATTTGTGAAAAAAAGAAATCTTAGAGAGTGTTCTTTTCAAGATTACCATACTTTCTCAGTAAGGGAAGTAGTATCTTTTCTAAAAAGTAACTTAAAAGCTACAACAGTATTTTGTTAACTGGCGACTGGTTGAAAACACATGGTATTATTTAGAGTTTTCTCAACTATCGAATTAGCATCTTAAATACCCCGGACCTTAAATCAACACTAGAACCTCAAATACTATTTGCTGTCTAAAATCAATAGTAAAATAAACATTGAAATCATCAGTCGACGTCAATTAAATTTTTATTTATTTATTATTATATTATTATAAATGACGGTGATACATGACATGACAAGAGCGTTACTTACTTGTATATATATATATATATATATATATATATATATATATATATATGTATATATATATATATATATATATATATATATGTATATATATATATATATATATATATATATATATATATATATATATATATATTTATGTATATATATATATATATATATATATATATATATATATATATATATATATATATATATATATATATATATGTATAGCCGTGCCTGCTTGATTCACTATTATCGTCACTGCTTATTCCTTATGTGACCTGACGTAACACAGAACATATGTATTTTATAAAAAAAACACGTAAATCGGATAAGTGGTCCTTGAGTGCTAAGCGCACTAACGGACAGACAGACAGGAAGAAAAATATTAGGTTAAGGCTTAAAAAAAAAACATGTAAAAAGTGGTTCTCGAATGATAAGAGCGCTAACGGACAGACAGACAGAGAGAGGTTGCATTTTATATATAGTTTTATTCTTTGTTACATGATATTGTTCCATATTTAACGATTTAGGCAGCGTATTGCAAGAGAGTGCGCTAGCGGCAAGCTATTTTCCGACTCGATTCACTATTATCGTCACTG
The DNA here is from genome assembly GCA_019049505.1 of Pachyrhynchus sulphureomaculatus. NCBI lineage: Eukaryota > Metazoa > Arthropoda > Insecta > Coleoptera > Curculionidae > Pachyrhynchus > Pachyrhynchus sulphureomaculatus. Next base: position 60,218,360 of record CM032456.1, read on the forward strand.
CTTATTTCTTACATTACCTAACATATTAATAGTAATAAAATATATCCTGTAACCTCGCCAGAGAACATTTGTATAAATCTAAAAGAAAACACGTAAATGGGATAAGTGGTTCTCCTGTGATAAGCGCACTAACGAACAGACAGACAGACAGAGACGTTGCATTTTATATATATTATAGATATATATTTATATACTTTTCTCTGTTTTTCTTGGAATGTGGTTATTAATATAATTAACCCAAAAATTGGTTTTGGTAAAATTATACTTTCTGTCCAATTGGTGTATGTTATTATAATAAACATTTCGACCCCATTTGGTCTTCATCAGTATTATTTTTATTTATTCCAAGAAGGGGGACTTCACCATAATTAACAACCTTTAACTACATGAAAAGACAAAGCACCCACATTTTTCTACTAAATTCAGTGTAAAAAACAATATTTATTTTCTGCAGGGCGTAGCCTGCAGAATTTTTAACAAACAATGACAGAAAATATAATTTTACCATAATCAATTTTTGCCTCATTTAAATCAAGGACCACATTCCCAATAAAAAAAGAAAATAAAATCTAAAACTGGTTCAAGAAACGCTTTTTAATTTTAATATATATATATATATATATATATATATATATATATATATATATATATATATATATATATATATATGTTATAGTATTATTATTATATTATTTTAATTAATTTAATTTATGTTACTTATCGTAATTTATTACCTTTCCTTGCTCTACTTGTTCAATAAATTTTTTATGTCGTTCACTCCCAGAATTCTGCATAACCCCAGTGAAAACTTTTATTGTTAATACATGTTTAATTGTTGCAGCTTGTGTAAACTCCAAAAACTTGCCGAATTTTGCATCAAAACTAAAATAAAAAAAATTAGGTTATTTAATCGGGACTTCCCTTGCTCTTACAGGGACCTGACGACCTTACTTAAAGGGACCTAAACCGGCCAAGTGCAAGTCGGATTTGCGCAATTAGTGTTCCGAACGTTGCTTGCTGATCAATGATTTTACAAAACACATACCAAATGAGTTTTCAGCACAGTTTTTTTCCAATCAATTTGAGATGTACAAATTTGGTTTCATTAAATTTGATTCGTCATCTTTTATTCCAGGTGGTTAATAAATGTTGAAGTGTCCTGGTCTTTTCTTTATGATCATTTACAACTGCTAGTATTATCAGCAAAGGTGATGATAGTTTCATGTTCGAGTTCAGGAATTTCAGTATCGAGTAGATAGAGTACTGAGGCTAGTACCCTACTTTGTGGTACTCCTACGATGATTTCTTTTATTTCAGATTAAGTATCTTCTTGCCTTATTCTGAAATACCTTTCTGACAGGATTTTAAAATTTATGAAACCTATCGGAACAGGAATATACACAACTTGTAGAATAAGCCCTTATCAAAAGCCAGGGGCAAGAAGACAGTAGAGTAGACTTTTCTTTTAATGATTTTCCAGTGACATTTGTAATTATATGCACTGGATTTAAGCCTTCTCTTTGATTATTGTTTTCAGTCTTGTCAGGAGTAACTTTTCATAGAGTTTTGAAATAACAGGCAGTAGTGAGATTCGCCTATATGAAGAAACATGAGGAGGTTTTCCTGGTTTAATAATCATTATGAGATCTGCTACGTTTCATTTCCTAGAAACATATCTCAGTCTGAATGAGTCGTTGATAGTAAGTTTTACGATGATTTTTTGGGAGTTGCATTGCTAATATCGGAACAAAAATGCATTCGAGAGAAGCTTTTTAAACAACATTTGACTCGTTTCACAAAGAATAAAACTGATTTTGTGCGTTGATTTGTAACTATGGATGAGACTTGGGTTTATCAGTATGATCCTGAACTGCGCCAATAAACCGCATAGTGGACTGAGCCCAGTTGTTCAGCTCCCAAGCAGCTCAAGCAGCCCAAGCTTAAAGTCGTCCAAAAATGGCATCAGTGTCTGGGATGCAAAAGGAATTTTGCTAATTGATTTCCTTCAAACCAGTAAAACAATTACAGCATCATTGCAACCGTTTGGATCAACTGGATGAAAAAATTAGAAAAGGCTCATCTTATTTCATTTTCGCTTTAAAACTTATCGACTGACCTATGTAAATTTCTACTGATTCCCTAAACATAGAAATTAAAGACAGAAGCAAGAATTTTATAGATACCTTCCGCTTGTAAACGAATTGGGTTTTTTGGTAATCTGATCATTGGCGAATTTTCTTACAAGTTTTTAAAATTGTACTAATCTTGGTGAATCCTTGTTACTATCTTGTCCGGGAGCCAGATTTTTAAAACGGCTACACGAATATTTAATATCGTCCAAATCCAATATCAATTACTTTTTAGAACACTGGTTAATTTATCAAATTACGAAGATATAGAATATTCGACACGTATTGATAAAGTTCTAAATACTAATAAGATTTTGAGTTGGTTCTCTGTATACTGAATGTCCCAAAATGCCGTTACTTTTCTTTTATAAGAGTACATCCAGACAAGGAAAGGTATCCTGTTATTTACTTTCCACTGTAAATTTTATGTTTTAATTTTGTTGATTAAGGTGACTCAAAATTTTGAAGAGACTGAAATTAAGGCCCTTTCTTCAAAGGTTTCCGTAATACTGGAGATAGTAGAGAACCTATGGTTGCTGCTAAAGTTCCATAAAACCAAAATATTTAAACGACAGACATCTTTCTACTGCATTTACCAAGGATGAATTAAGGCTATTATACCGAAATATATCTGATGGTTGGAATTCAATCGTTAATTAGAACACTTGTATATATTTGTTCAACATCAAAACTGACAAGAATATTTCCAGAGTGCAACTCTATAATACATTCCAACTGGTCAGGCATGAATTCTTGGCTTGTGCTTCATCGAACTCATTCGGTAACGAAAATCGGAAAGTTACTTGATAGTGTTTAATCCAAACAACAACGGTTTTTCAACTAGTTAAAAAATTAAAATTTACAATTCCATAAAAGTATCCATTACGCATACTACCTCTTTATATGGTACCTTTTAAAAGGCGTAGAAACGTAATTTTCAACGTTTTTATTTTTAAGTTTTGTTACTTGGACTTGTTAAATCTGTCTAACCTATCCTGTATCAGTGATTACTAAGGACACCCAAATATGCAAAGCGCATATATTGCATATTTTGCATATTATATGTATTTTTCTAAATATTTGCATAAATGCTTTAAAAATAGCATATATGTGCATATTTGAAGGAATTTATAATAATGTAGGTCTTTGGCAGGCGTTTTCATTCATTTTTCGGAATAAGGGTCAATGTTTAGGCCGCCGCCACCGCGCAGGTGGTTTTCCCCAAATAAATTTTATTATTTTATGGTCAGTAAAAACCAGTCAGTAAACCCCAGACGGCCATCAGAGCAAACTTGTATTATTAATTTATTAGATTTCATTTTTGGTTGTGCTTTTAAAGTGGTTACGTCGATTTGTGCTTTTTATCTTGTGAGTCGTATTTTACTACAGTGAAATGCCCAAAGCCAGTAGTGTGCGTGTGTGTGTGTGAACATTTTTACATGTGTATTGATGAAACCACCGATTCAAGAGGACGGTATATTGCGCATTTATTGATTGGAGTTCTTAGCGATGATAGTTTGCCAAAATCTTATCTGATTGCTTCCAAACAGTTAGAAAAAACAAATGCATTGACAGTGTCCAGATTTGTTCAAGAGGAACTATCGAAGTTTTTTCTTCCTACGCCTGTTCCAGGAGATAATTTTTTGCTTATTTTGTCGGATGCAGCACCGTACATGATAAGGGCCGGGCAAAATTTGAAAATTTTTTATCCAAACTTAATACATGTAACATGTCTCACTCATGCTTTAAATAGGGTTGCTGAGGAAATTAGGAATCATTTTCCGCTTGTGAATAGCTTAATTTCTAACATGAAGAAACTCTTCCTTAAAGCGCCTTTAAGGATTCAGTTCTACAAAGAAAAACTACCAAACACTCCTCTTCCACCTCAGCCTGTTATTACAAGATGGGGCACTTGGTTGCAAGCAACATTTTTTTTATTGCGACAACTTCTGTCAACTAGACGGTCTAATTGCAGAATTATCAGACGAATCTTCCCAATCCCTTACAGAACTTAAACAATTATTCAAAAACAAGGAGATAAAACAACAACTTTCCTTTCTTAAAACAAATTATAGCTTTGTTTCTAAAACCATAACTCAAATGGAGGAATCTAATTTGCGATTAACCCGAAGTGTTCAACTAATAAAACAATGTGAGGTCGCTTTTGAAAATGTCGCAGGTAAAATTGGGAGCAAAATTTTTCAAAAATTTCGGAATGTTATGGAAAAAAATAGTGGGTTTCAATTTGTCTGCCAAGTAGCTAATGTTTTAAAGGGGGATTTTACTGATTCCATTGATTTAGATCCTATGCTATTAAATAATTTTAAAAACGCCCCTATTACATCAGTCGATGTGGAAAGGAGTTTCTCAATTTATAAATTTTTATACAACGATAGAAGACAAAACTTTTTAATGGAGAATTTTGAGAAACATTTAATAGTTTATTGTTTTTATAACTAATGGCGACCCTGTCTGTTGCAATATTTGCATATTTCCGCTTACTTAGTTGCATCGCCCTGTATGTATCAAATTTAAAATGTATGTTTTATTATGCTGTTTACTACGTATATAAATTTTTATAATATGTACCTACATTATTATTGTTATTATATGTTCATCTTTAAGTAAAGTAATAAAATACATTATTATTTATATTTATTTTTTACTTTGTATAATATTATATTTAGATTTAGTTCATTCGCCCTGTATGTTGAAAATTTAAAATGGGTTTTTTATTGCTACATCTGTATAGTACTCGTATCATGTAACGTGAAACAATAAATTTACATTTTTCAAGTCTATTTCCATTTTTTTACTGCATATTTACAACATGTATGTGCATATTTTGAGAAAATTATTTGCATATTTATGCGCATATTTTAAAGTTTTTCACTTGCATATTTGGGTTTCCTTAGTGATTACAGAACGTAGGTACTTAGAACTATAAAACTTACAGTTTTTCATCTTTTGCTCTCAATATAGCAGATTGCCTAAATGTAAGATAGCGTTCTTCATCAAATGAAAGGGGTCTCGTCACAGGATGGAATTCCGAATGTTTTCTTAATTCTTCGTATACTCTATGCTACAACATAAAAATAATATCTAAAGAACAGGACGGGTAGATTCAGATCCGACAGTTTGAATGTCCCAAGATTTAATACAAACATCCTCAGGAAATCCAGTTTGGACTATTCCGAGATAACAGAACAGATATATCTTCTGTAGTTTTCAAGACAGCAGACTGCCCATAAAGAATATTCAACTAAGTATTTAAAGTAGATATATCTGGATATTTTTACAAAATTCCAGGGGATAAACTGGTTAGAATAGTTCAAGAATAAATCATGGAAAGTTTCAATGTCAGTATTAAATCCTGAGGATATCAAAAGTAGATTAAACAAAATACGCCATTTTAACTTAACATCGTAAGTATTAAATACAATTTTAATTAAAACAAAAAAAATATGCATTCCATTTTAAATATACCAAATTTGTAATTAAATTCTTCTGATCTGGATAGAATAGGGGTATCGGAAGTAATACAGAACTTGGCGCATTTGAAAAAGTTAATTACAACTTTATATTACACACACATTTCATGAGAAAATTGTGTGAGAATTAATTTTTTTAACGTACTAGAAATTTGTTAAATAAAATATCAAGTTTTTTATGGAGTTGTCCGTTGCTTTGTGGCAGTACATATTAACAAAAACGCAGGTTACAGAGTGTACTTTTATTTTGTTAATTGACACGTATAAAAAGTTGGACTAGGGGTGACTGTAGTTTCGTAGTACTACTACAAGTATATATATATATATATATATATATATATATATATATATATATATATATATATATATATATATATATATATATATATATATATATATATATATATATATATATATATATATATATATATATATATATATATAAATATATATATATTTGTTGATATTGGCTATTAAAGATTAGGAGTTTTTCCTTTATTTTAATTACGGTCAAATAGGCTTAAAAGTGTGGAATTTTTAATATCGGTCAGAACAAGGTCGTGAAGCTGAATCATTCTCAATCAGTTATAGCTTAACTCAACTTATTGACGAACCAACACGGATCCCTGATCGAGACGGGGAGTTCGCCAGTTTGTCTTGATCTGTTTTTTAACCACCAATCCGGAGATTTACACGGTCACCGTAAATCCGCCGTTAGGTTCTTCCGACCTAAACTGCTTTCGACATCGAGTATCCTGCCAATCAGTGACAGAGAGGCGCTTAGGCCGCGCTAGATTTGGCACTACAAATCTGCTAAATGGGAAGGTCTCATGGAATACTTTCGAACTTGGATGGATGTTGGTTTCGATCCGATAACACATCTGACTGAGCCAGGGAGGTCTCCGATGTTATTTTGGCTGGTATGGAAGCTTACATCCCTTTTTCGAAGAAATGCTCCTCCAACGGCAAGCCTTGGTTTGACCGAAAATGCAAAGAAGCTGTTGCTTCTAAACATATTGCCTACCGACAATGGCGTGAAAATCCTAACAGGTTCTTTTGGGCAGTCGCTAAGGCAGTTAGTCAAAATTTTACCAAATCCACCATACCACCACTCACACGGCCAGATAATTCCATTGCAACCACACCTGTTGAGAGAGCGAACTCACCACCTACTATTCCCATATTGCAGTCAAGGATGCCCGATGTTGTCTTCAGACAGTGCATCATAAAGCGTATTTTAATGAAGCTAGACACCAAGAAGGCTTCTGGCGCTGACGGAATACCTGCCATAGTTCTCAAAAACTGTGCAAGGGAACTAACACCAGTTTTCTGTAGACTTTTTAACCTATCCTACAGAAAGGAAATATTTCCGTCCTGCTGGAAATGTGCCACGGTTCAGCCGATACCTAAAAAAGGCAAGAAGACCTTGCCAAATAACTACCGACCAGTCGCACTGCTTTCAATAATATCGAAAGTCATAGAAAAGGTTATCAATAAGCATCTTCTAAAATATCTTGAACGATTCAATATTATTAGCGATCACCAATATGGTTTTCGTAAACATAGATCAATAGGAGATCTTCTGACTTATGTAACACATGTTTGGAACAACACAATTGAACACTTTGGAGAATCTCGAGCGGTTGCTGTTGACATATCCAAGGCATTCGACCGTGTTACGCTCTTATGGTATTTCTGAAAGGTTCTGTTTGTGGTTCCCATGTTTCCTCAGAGAGCGTTCTTTACGAGTGGCGGTCGACGGATTTCTTTCTAACACTTTCACTATCAACGCCGGTATGCCCCAGGGCTCCATACTGTCTCCTACTCTGTTTCTCATTTACATTAATGATCTGCTGGAAAAGACCGGAAATCCAATCTACAGCTTTGCAGATGACAGTACGCTTGTCTCTTCATTCACCTTGAACGCTCGGACATCGGCTGCTCAGGCGAATATCCGCAGGCAGCAGGAGGTCGTTCAACTTAACAAAGACCTGGAAGAAATTCTATCTCGGGGTGACAGTAACCAAGTGGAATTTAACGCTAGAAAAACCCAGGCGGCAGTTTTTTCTAAAAAAGTTAACGTTGCTGAAGCCGACATAGTTATGTCGGGGTACTCCATTCCCTTAGCATCGTCGCTCAATTTGTTGGGCGTTAATTTGGGAGCAAATATGTCCTGGCATGAACATGTTGCAGGCATAACAAGGAGAGCTTCTCAAAAGTTGGGAATATTATTTAGAACCAGAAAGCTTCACACCCCACAACAACTGTTAATTTTTTACAAAGCTCAAATTCGATCAACTATGGAATACTGCTCCCACGTTTGGGGCTCCGCTCCCAAACATACACTGCATTTGTTGGATTCTGTTCAGAAAAAAGCGGTTCGTCTGATTGGAGAACCGGAATTGACCGGCGGCCTTGATTCGCTGGAACATCGAAGAACGGTTGGCGACTTGAGTCTGTTCTACAAGTATTTTCATGGAAAGTGTTCGAAGGATGTAGCCCGCTTAATTCCTCCTAAAGCGGTGCATGTTAGAAATACACGTCGCGCTGGTGCTTCACATCCGTATGAGGTTCAGCTTGTTACTCCGCGTACAACGCTTTTCAAGCAGTCTTTTATATGGAGAACGGCATCCCTTTGTAATAATTTGCCCAGCGCTGTGTTTCCCACCGAGTACAATTTACAGCGATTCAAGAACAACGTGAATCGCTTTTTCCGCACACATGCCGCTCCTGGAGCGCTTTAGGGACTTCCCTGCAGCACGTGTGCTAGACCAAAAAAAAAAAGGTCTGTAAATTTAATAGAATTATATTGGGATCTTTATGGTTCTTGTAAATTTCGATTACTTCTAAACTATCTAGTTTTTTGTCCTTGTGTTCATAATATTTAGACTACATATTTCTGAAAACTTATGTGACGTCCCTGTGAAATAGTTGGCAAAATTGGAATTTTGTTTTTTAAATCTGTATGAAGCGTAATGTTCTTTATTTCTAGTGTCCAAATTTCTTCCGGTTTGTCTTATATTCAGGCTATTGTATTTATTACATTTTAATCTATAAACTCCTGATTTTTTATGACTATCTTTTTTACTTTTTACATTGAGAATCATCAGAGTTGTATATTTTTTGGGGGAGTTTTGATTTCGGGTATATTAGATTGTATTCGTTATTAGCAGCAATAGATTTAATGATATTGTTATTACCTCTCCAGATCCGTTTTTCTAACGGAATAGAGAAGGCTTTATGTATCATTGATCTATAAGCTGGTAGTTTATGGGACATTCGATGAAGGGAATCTTTAGGTATTGTTGTGTCTGGGTATGTGACTTTTCTGTAGATATCGAACTCTAAATCGTTATTAGATTTTTATAGTGATGTCTAGGAAACTGATGCTGTTCTTCTTCTATTTTAGGGTGAATAGAGTTCGTATGTTTAAGACTATTTTTAATTTTCCATTATTTCCTTTGAAACAAACCAAATATGGTCTACATATCTGTACCAGAAAAATATATTTTTGTATTTAAAAAATTTTCTTCACAACTAGACATAAAGAGTTCTACTAAGACTGAGCTCAGTGGAGAGTCCATTGCTAGACCGTTTGTGTGTTTAGAGTACTCCCCGTTAACTTCAAAATAATTCTCATTTATACATAAGTACATCAATAGTAAAAACTCTTGGCGTGTTACTGGGTTAATTCGGCTCTTTGTAAATATGTCATTTATAACATTAATACCTTAGGTGTTCGGAATGTTTGAAAACATGTTTCTAGTGTTATGTTTTTAAATTTGTTAGTGAATTCAATGGAGTTTTAACGGTATATTTTGGTTGAAACTTTGTTATTTCTTTAAATAGTATGTTTAGTTTTACTGTGGTATTTTTTAAGGGTGTAAGATGTTCCATAAACCGGCGGCTTATAGATCAATGATACATAGAGCCTTCTGTATTTTGTTGGAAAAAAACCGATCTGCAGAGGGAACTCAAAATCACTAGATCTATTGCTGCTAATAACGGATACAATGCCTCTGAAATCAAAAAATTGATATATAAAAAAACGAACATCACTATTAGTCTAATATACCCCAAAATTAAAATCCCCCCTAAAAAATACACAACTCTCACATACTTTCCGTAAATATTCAGTAAAATCTCAAATATGTTAAAGAAAAATGAAAATTTGAAAACGGGTCATAATTTTGACTATAACAACGTTAAAATCTTAACTCATGACAACAACTATAAAGGGAGACCTTTTAAGGAAATGTACCATATCAATAGTCAATTAACTATAAATCAGACACTAATCAACTTAGTATTATTTATAGCAACATAATTAATAGGTATTAATCATTTACAATTACAGCAATAATAACATATAAAGATTTGCCACCTCTTAGTATAAAGTAAATTAAAGACATTTTCCTGTTGCTGTTTTTTCGTTCGTTTGGAATTCACGGTAGTGCATATGTACCGAGGCTGTTTACTCTCAGTTTGTTGTAGTAAATCGAGATGTTGAGTGTTGGTTTCGAGGACAAACTCGCATTTTCGTACGTGTTTTAATTGATTGTTCGATTGTTTGATAATTGTTTGTTTTATATTTCAATATTTTATTGCCTTGACGAAAGAGAATAGTGTTTTAATATAGGTGTATTAATTTTGCAGTTGCTCCTGAAGAAGTTATCAAACGATAACCAAATATTGAGTTTTAAAGAAGAAAAGAGTTTTATTTACAGTCCAGACCGATTCCCGATAATCATCCATATATATATATATATATATATATATATATATATATATATATATATATATATATATATGTATATATATATATATATATATATATATATATATATATATATATATATATATATATATATATATATATAGATCTCACTTGATTATAATTTATTCATTGTGTTTGAGAGTGGAGTAGTACCACGAAACTGCAGTCACGTCTAGTGCAACTTTTTATACGTATCAGTTAACAAAATAAAAGTATACTCTGTAACCTGGGTTGTTGACAATATGAATTTATTTAAATATTCCTGTTTTCTATAAAAATTATAGGTAGTTAAAATTGTTCTATTAAATATACAGATGATATATCAGAAGGTATAATTTTATTTTCTCGTTGAACGTTCATTTTTCTTATAGCCAACTAACACTATATATAATACAGTAATATATAATAGTGTAAATGTTAGTTTAACGGTCCAGATTTTTGGGACATATCGAAATCCATGATTAGGACCCACCAGACATTAATTCGCCGGTACATCTGTCTACCTTAAGCATATATATTTATGTAAAAAAATCTTAGTTATTTAGCTGTAATTTACAATATATGTTATAGAAATAAAATTAATTCATGGGATTATTTTATAAATATTTGCTGCACATCTGTCAATAACAAAGTGAATAAAATTCCTTACCCTGTATCTTAGTTCTTCTTCTCCAAATACAAACAGTTGCAGTTTTTTCCAATCAACAGATGATTTTTTTCGATAAAAGTCCAAAGGTCCAGGGGGAAATTCACTTTGAACTTCAGCCATCATTCACCAATATATTAGTACACAGAGAACCGACTTTAAGTACACTGTTGAAATAATTAAAACATTGGATTTATTTATCTTTTGCAACATATATGAAATCTTATCGTATTATATCGTATCGCCGCTCTTTGAACCCAATTGTTTTTAAACATTTGAACTATTATTACATTTGTTTATTTTGTTCACAGTTTCACGTCAATTTTAATTTACTATAATATTTCCAGTGACTACACAAACTAATACAAACAACAAAAGGAGATTGGTTTATGAAATCACAATTAGAAAGTCAGATAAACAGCTATATTGCCACGTGAAACTAACCAATATATCGGCGTGGATCTAAGTAAACAAGTATGTATAGTTATCCTTTGTTTTTAAATGCATGTGAAAAGATGTATATATTCCAAATTAAACAATTTAATGTGATGATTACGTTTGGAAAATACTCGTCACGAACATCATTTGGTAGACGGGGGAAAACAATGAAACTATATTCTTCAAGCTCACTAGGGTAGTGTAGTGCACTAAAAAAATAGTGCAGTCAAAATCCTTTAAGAAATAACATGGTTCTTAGGGTCCAAACTTTTAGAGTTTCGCTATAAAATAGCAACCATAGTTGAGTGTCCAAAGAAAAGGAGCTCAAAAATTGAATCTTCCCGGGCTCGGATTTTCTAGCATGTATTTAATTATATTCCATATAATATACACTGATGAGCAAAAAAATCGACTCAAACTATTTGGCCTCATTTAACCCGGATCCTAGAATTCAGTGTTCATATATTTTTGCGGATTTTAGTATCATTTGAAAGCCCATTCTATTATCTTTCTAATGATACCAAATTCCATAGTATACCTCATGCTTTTCACTGATTAAAATAATTGAAAGGGGAAATAAGGAGAACAAGGATTGAAAATAGGGATAAGAGAAAGGAAAAATTAAACAAATCTTAAGTTTAACAATTAAATTTATTGATAAAAACCAAAATCAATATTTTGTATTACCGTCTTAGCCCTTATTACTGGTTCCAGCCGGTTTGTCATGGAGCAGGTCAGCTTTTCCACCATTGTCTATGGAATTCTTTCCCATTCTTCTGCCATCGCAACCTTTACGTCCCTCAGCGATGCAGGGGTTGGATTTCTGGCTCGAACCCTTCTTTTGAGCTCATCCCACATATGCTCGATTGGATCGAGGTCAGGACTCCGTGCTGGCCAGTCTAATGTGAGTATTCTCACTTTCGCCGGGTAATACCCCACCGATGCAGCAGCATGTGTGTCGTGCAGTAGCACAAAGATATCGCCAACAAACCCAGCGTAAGGAACCACGTGTTCCTGCAGGATATCCTCGATGTATCGGTGAGCAGGTAATCCACCGCTACGAGTCTTATCAATCACGAAAACCAAATAGGTTTTCGCATCCAGTGAGATGCCTCCCCACACCATGACAGAACCTCCTCCGTAGGCGACCGTTTCGGTAATGCAGCACTGCGCATAGCGCTCCCCAGGCCCCCTATAGGTTCGTCTTCTGCCATCATTGCCATGTAGGCACATTTTGAGCTCATCGGAGAATAAAACGGAGCGCCATTGCTCTAAGGTCCAGTTGACATATTCTCGGGCAAATCTGGGTCGCGCTTATCAACGAGCTGCTGTTAGTTTGAGTCCATTAGCTGGTCTCTTCAGAGTTAAGTTAGTTTCTTTAAGTCTTCTTCTGACTGTTCAGTAACTGACAGCCATACCACGAACTTGTCGGAGCTTCTGCTGGTCAAGTAACGATTCTTAGAGTTTTGTTCACAACGAAGCGGTTATCAGGTCTCCGTCTAAAGGTGCCAGTCTTTTGGTAACGTCTGTAGGCTCTGGAGATAGCTGATAGGTTAGTTCCCGTTAGTTGCTGAGGTTGTGTAACGACTACACGTTGGCTATGCCTTTCTTGCAATAAGGTAATGACTTATGCCGTTTTTTCCGGGGTGGTATCCATTTTCCGATGACGTAATTAGTGAACAGGTATAGCAGAGATGTTGCTGGTTCAAGTTCCGATAAACAAATAATAGGAAAATGCAGTTGCATGTGTTTTTATAGGGATGGATACCGCGCAACGGGTACGTTGCTAATCGAGCAAAAACTATTGAGTAAAACCGTTTTAATCAGGAAAACTTTTTGGAAATCTAAATGTTTTTCGTATTATTAGAAAGAGTAAAAAATCAGCATTCTAATGATACTAAAAATAATATCACTGTTTGAAAATTAAATTCAAGGATTGGTGTTAAATGAAGCAAAATCGTTTGAGTCGATTTTTTTGCAGTGTATAAAAAATCTGATGAGGTAAATCTTGCGACTCCAGCTCACACAGGCTAATGATATAACGATGATCACGCATCTTGTCCGTTTGATTAGGGACCGTCGACCAAACTCAACGGCCTGAGCAATCTAAGAGAAAATAGGATACATGTCCCCTGCATCTTCGTTGCAAATGAATAGGCCCAAATAAGAAAGCTGGTTTCTTCTTCATGTTTCTTAAAAATGGGTTCTTAATTTCTCTTTAACTCCGATGACTAGAACCACTATTGTTACTGACTTTCGTAGGAACGCGAAATTCATATTTTAAATCTTTGTACTTCAGCGCTTTTCCTCCTCTTTTATTGTTATATTTGTTTCAGCAAGTGCCGAAAACTCATTTAGCAAAATCTTTTTAGTGATCCGTACGGAAGATCACTTCGGTGTTCGTCCGTCTGTCTGCCACACCCGATTTTCTCCGAAATTATTTGACATAGAAAGTTAAAAAATGACACTAATATAGGAATTGATGGCCTCATCAGAGCCTTGTAGTTTTGAAAGTTAAATTTTGACTTAAGGGGTTAGTTATGGGGGTGAAATCGGAAGTGAAAATATTTTTTTTTTTGCCAGGTCATCTAGTGGGATGTCAAATGAAAGCTTGCAACCAGACGAGTTCAAAAATATATATAATGTAATACTTGCGCACAATTCTCTTAGTATTATTTTTAAAAAAGTGCGAAAAATCACCTTATCTTGAAAAAATTCTAGAATATTCTCTACAGGGTGTAGATTGAACGAAAATTATCATGAGTGCATTACCTTTAATAATTTATCTCGTATATAAAAAAAACAAAAATTTCAAGGTCATCAGTTTTCACTGAAGGTCCGAAAAAAACTTTGGATTTTTTGAAATTACTGTTCATTTTATACTTCCATAACAAAAATTTTTATTCTAAAAGCAATCAACGTACGGAACACTAGTTGCTCAAGTCCAAGTTGCACTTGACCGGTTATTTGATGTTTTATCAAGAAATAATGTATCAAGATTATTGGCTTGCAAAGAGCTTTGTCGTCGAAAAGGCAAAATTCCACTAAATGCAACAAGTAAACAATACATAAAATGAACCCCAGAACAGTCCCTATGCGACACCATTATTTATTTAAACATCTTCTACTGAGTCCAAGAGATATCTTTCAGGTAGAGAACGCGCGGGTTCAACTCAACTTTCCAAAATAGGACGATGACAAACTGTATCGAATGCTTTTTACAAATCTATGGTTGATGCTATTGTGTTGTATTCTTTTTTAAGGCAGCCCCTGGTGTTATCTTTATTTCTTTTTTTTGGAATGATATCTTGCATTATCAAGTAGTTTAACGGATTTTGGCAAGAAGTAAAAGAAATAAACTTGTATATAGTACGAGTATTTATAAATAAAAATATATTTCACAAAATTTTTGGTAAATGTTATTTAGAACCAAAAATACTAATTCAGTCAGATTCGAAATTTTAACCTTTGATTATTCCTAGCATCATACGATCTAATAGATAAAAATCATTATTTTTTTTTAATAACAATATATAAGATAAGTACTAGATTTTTAAATAGCATTCATCAATATGAGTCCAAACCAAAGTACAAATCTGTCTTGATCACTTTGTTATACAAAATGTTTTCATCTGTACACACAGTAAATAAATACTGTTATTCTTACATTTTTTTTTTAACTTTCACCAAATCAACATTTTAAAAATGTATTTAATTTATTTTATTTATTTATTTATCATACATGCTTTACAGGTTACAAGACCCAACTACAAGGCCTAAGATACAGATAAAAACCACTATACATAGAAATATAATACAATAATAGAGTGTTAAGCAGATACAAATTTCAATCACAATAATAATAATAATAAAAACAATAGATATGAAAACATTAAGAAAAGAAAGATGCCTCAGCCCTTCAGTGTCGCAATATTTTACTTATCGTTAACATAGATGTGTTGAAAAAATTCGATGCTTATTTTTTGATTATACATACTACACATTGAAAAAAGTGGGGAAAATTTTAATATATTTGTTCTTGGAGTAGATAGACAAAAAGTGTTATATTGTCTGCTAGTTATACGCGGCATACCAAAATTTATTCTTGACAGAAAAGCGGAAGAATCAATGTCATTATTTATAATTTTGAACAGAGGCGTCAATAGCAAGTAACCACGACGAACCTTTAATAACGAACAGCCGTTATCTGCAAGTAATACCTCATGTGGAAACCCCTGTTGTGGATAGATCTCGTTTAAAGCCAATATATTTTAAAAATTTGCGCTGGACCCTCTCCATGTTATCAGTATGGGTGTCATAGCCTGGAGACCAGACCGTAGCAGCGTATTTCAATTTAGAACGAACATAACAAATATATAAAGTTTTAATTACGTCAAGATTATGAAAGTCACCGGTGCAGCATGCAATAAAGCCATATGTTTTAAAAGCTCCAGAAATTATGGTGTTTATGTGATCTGTAAAAGAAAGTCTTGCATCAAATGTTACGCCCAAGTCCCTGAAGATATTCACACGGGAGATATTACTGTTATCAAGCGAATAATTATGAATAATCGGTGAGATTTTATTTGAGAAAGACATGATGTTACATTTGCTAATGTTAAGCTGTAAATTGTTTTTTACGCACCATTGGCCAATTACCTGTAAGTCCTTCTGAAGATTTATGCAATACCGAATACCTCGTACTCTGCTCATCGGCATAGAGTAAATAACCAACATCTAAACCCTTCCCAATATCATTTATAAAAATATTAAAGAAGAGGAGTCCCAGTATAGATCCTTGGGGAACCCCTGAAGTAGCATCATAATATCTTGATTTAGAGCCATAAATCTCCACATATTGCTTACGATTAGTAAGATAAGAATGAATCAAAGATATCAATGAGTCCGAAAAGCCAAAATATAACAATTTATTAAGTAGGAGAAAAAAATCCAGCCGATCAAAGGCTTTGGTGGAATTTATATCAATTATATCCATTTGGCAACCCTCGTCAATTGCCTCTGCTATTTCTTGAGCTATAGTAATTAAATTTGTAGATGTAGACTTACCCTTGTAAAAACCATGCTGATAAGGGGTTATCAAGTTTTTCGTAGCATAAAATATATGATCGTGTAATAAAAATTCAAAGATTTTACTAAAATTACATATTATTGACAGTGGCCTGTAATTACTGATATCTGATCTATCACCTTTTTTAAAAATAGGACTGACTTTAGATGTTTTCCATAATTCCGGGAAAGTATTCGTCTTCAAGCTTAAGTTGAACAGAGTTAACAGTGGTTTGGCTAAAACAAACCGACAATCACGAATAAAAAAGGCTGGAAGTAAATCCGGGCCCGCAGTAAATTTTGGTTTTAGTCTTCTTATAGCATTAATAATGTCTGATTCACAAAAGGTACTGAGTGTGACAATAGGCCAAGAAGCCACGACATCCTCACTGATTAATCTACCCAAGGTTGGACGGGAAAATGTTGCAAAAGCGTTTAGAATATCTGATGCCGAGTTCAAAGTACCCTTGTCATAAGTCATACTACTAGATATACCCTTCTGTTCTCTTTTGTTTTTGACAAATGGCCAAAACTGCTGCGGATTAACCTTTATATTCTCTTCTGTTCTCTGAATAAAACATCTATAAGGTTCTGTAGTATCCGGTTTTATTTCCGATCTCAACGTTTTGAACTTTTCTAACTGATCTATGTCTCCATACTTTTTATATTTTCTATGACATAAGGCTTTCTGCTTTATCTTAAGTATTACATCACGCGAGAACCATGGAGGGTATTTCCTGCTATAACCTTTTAAATACCTCGGTAGATGTTCATCTATCATTTCATACATTTTTTTATAGAGACTGTTACAGGCTTCATCATTTTTTTTTTACTAAAATGTTATGTTATTAGGTTGCAATATGACTAAATCCTAATTATTATTGGTTTATATGTATTTAACTATTGATTTTGGAACGTACTAGAAATATTTAGACACGTTTAAAATCTATTAATTTTGCAGTTTAATTTCACTCTTTAAAAAATGTTTAGGTTTAAACTGACAAAACAATAACTTCAAATGGTTTTTATAATGAATCTGCAAATACGAAATAGTCAGCTTTACTTCAAAGTTGATTTCAAGGTTCTGGCAACCTTGAATTCTTAACAGTTATCATTGAGTAAGTACTACAATGAAAGACAGTGTCTCGGATGAAATTCAAGAAGAATCAGGCTAGGATTGTGCACATTCAGAAAATTCAGTTTTATAGTCAATGATAAAGACATCCCAAGTACATTAAAGGCCAAAATTTATGCTCAGTGCATCCTACCCGTGATGGCGCTGAAATTAGGACACTCATTAAAGCCCATATGCAAAAACTGGCAAAAACCCAGAGAGCATAAGAAAGACAGTTGATCGGGATAAAAGATAGAGAGATAGAAAACGAAACAAGTGAGTACGTGAACAAACGAAAGTAAAGGATATTATAGAGCATGTAGCAGAAATAAATTGGCAATGAGCTGGACATACTGGCACGCACGACTCATGTTCGATGGATCCAGTGAACAATGGAATGGAGACCACGAGAACAGAGAAGCGGCGTACGATGTCGTAAAATAAGATCGCTAGACCATATACAGAGGGTTGCGGGCATTGGATGGATGACAACAGCTGCAAATAGATTAAGGTGGGAGTTCAGAGGGAAGGCATAGGTGGTGATATAGTAATAGTGAAGTACTATGAGAACAACGGATGTAAATATGTTCTTTAGTATAAGTATTATAAATATTTTTATTTGGTTTCATGCATCGTATCTGATATTCTTATATTTTGGGTATTTGTATATTTACGTTCCAAGGCATTGTATATATTTAAGGTAATTAAACAGTCGAATATTCCCTATAGCTTAAACAACTGCTAGCAATTTTTTTTTATTTTTCAATTCAACCCCGCAGTAGTCGATAATCATATATTTTTAGAATTACTAAATAGTTGTTTTTTAAATAAACATATAGGTGATCTAGTTGCTCTGATATTCTGCTATTACAACAACACCAAGTGAGAAAGCCAGTTTGTTAGCTGAACTCTTTTCTTAATATTGTACTGCCGATTTCTAAGGAAAAACACCACCAACTATTCCCATAGTGCAGTCAAGGATGCCCGATATTGTCTATTTTAATGAAGTTAAACACCTAAACAGCTTCTGGCGCTGACGGAATATTTGCCGTAGTACCCAAAAAATGCGCTGTTCTCTTGTTTGTCAATCCTAGCCCGACTGACGAGCAGTGATGCGGCGAAACGCGTTTCGGGATAGATTTGACGAATAAGAGAACAGTGAGTAAACTGTGAAAATATGGGTCTTGTCCATTTTCAGTTATTTTACATTAACCATGTCAACCATTCTGTCGGCTTGAAAGCTGCTGTGTCAGCTTTCGCTGGAGTATTAGGTATGTGTACTTAGTACAATTCGTTGTATCCTCCCATCGTTGTCATTATAGTATTCAACTCTATATAATAATCTCTATTTTAATCATATTCTTTTGATTGGTTAGGATTAACAATAACAGTTATAAACTTTTAGACGAGAGAGAGAAGCTCCTGGAAGCGATAATATAAGAAACGAGCTACTAAAATTTGGAGGAGAATATATGTTAAGTGAACTAATGAAGCTATTTAACATCGCCCTTAGAAATTGAAGTGTGCCTTTGGAATGCAAAAAAAGGTATCACTATACCAACATTCAAAAAAGGAAATAAAAATAACCCTGAAAATTACAGAGGAATCACACTTTTAAATACACACGGAAATTATTAACGAAAATAATATTAGAAAAGACCAAACAGCGATTAACTATAAACGAAGAACAACAGGGATTTCGAAAACACCGATCTACCAATGATGCCATTTAAATAGTTCGTCAAATATTTAAAAAAGCGATCGAATTCAACACGCCAGCCTTCATGTATTTTATTGATTTATAGAAGGCATTTGATCGAGTGAAACTACAAGATGTGATAAAAATATTGAAAGAAAATGACATACTTAGGCAATTAATAAACATAATAAAACCAAAATACAAACGGGAAATGGTATAACCGAAGAGATTAACAGTAACATTGGTACCAGACAAGGAGATTCCTTAAGCTCAATACTTTTCAACCTTGTTATGGACAAACTCATAGAGAACGGGAACAACCTGTCAGGATATAAAATGGGAAGAAATAATCTTACCATTCTGTGTTACGCCGACGATGCGATACTAATCGTAGATTGCGAAGGCAATCTACAGAGACTTCTTTCTCTACCGATTCACAACGGCGACAAAACAATACAACATGCTGATATCAATAAAAAAGACAAATCATTGGTTATCTCAAAAGAACCCATATGATGCAAACTTGAAGCGAATGATAGAATTATAGGGCAAGTAGTGTCCTTCACATACTTGGGGGCAGAAATAACAAGTCACAGAAATAGTTATAAAGAAGTCAGACAACAAGTTATGAAAGCAGCAAGAATATCAGGATGTTTAAGAGACGTAACCTGGAAAAATAGATACCTCAGAACAGAAAGTAAGGTGAAAATATATAAGACAATAGTAAGGCCGATAATGACCTATGCAGCGGAAATACGAGCTGACACAAGCAAAGCTAAACAATTGATGCGGACAACAAAGATGAGTGCCCTAAGAGCAATAATGGAGAAAACAAGAAGAGACAGAATAAGAAACAAAGATGTAAGAGAAGAATGTAGGATTGAAGATGTTGTTAAGTTTGTAAGAGTGAGTAGAAAAGAATGAAACGAACACATTCAAAGAGCAGAGGATGACAGAATAGTAAAAATAGCGAGAGACCACAGGCCAGCAGGAAAGAGAGCTTCAGGAAGACCTTTGAAACAACGGAAAGAAAGTTGGGTGTCTTCGTCAACAGGAACGCCATAAAGGAAACGCGTGAAGAAAAACAGGTCGCAGCCTAAATAAAAGAAGAAGAGACACTTTTATAATCGAGTCTTTAACTACATTTCCAACTAAGCTAAACTAACTTTTACTGGTGATATATATTCTATAGCCATAATAAATTGTTTTTTACGTAATTATATTTCTTTACATAAAAAAATAAAGTTGAATTATCTTGTAGGTTTAAATAATATTCTATGATACCCTAGTAACTAATGTTTTATTCCTGAGTGGTTGCCCGAAAACCAAATTTATGATTTTGGTAACATTATAATTATTATATCAAAGATATTAATGTTCGAGAAACTATCATAAAACTTTAGTTACTAAGATGCCGTGGAAAACAATTTAAAACGGTAAAATTATTTAATTCTAACTATACATAAAGATAAGATTATTAGGAACCTTCAATTTTAATAAAAATAAAACAAAAGTTCATCGTCTACAGATTAATAATTAAAAATCTAAGAGTTTTCCTAATCATCACGTCAAAAATACCGTAAGGCTTTCATCTCATAACCTGGCACAGTTTACTGTAAGTCAAAACGCTATTTTATATTTAAATTAGTTTATCAAACCGCCATGTGATGAGTTTCTTTTATGTGATTTTTAGTTTTTCGTAATTAATTTCCAAAATTTTATTTATTTTGTATTAATTAAAGTCAAGGGGCAGGAATAAATATCTAGAATCTAGATAATCCAGGTAATATCGTACTTAGGATAAAGTCATTCCCAGTTTAAAATTAAGTAGCTCTGTTATTCCAGATCTTTCAAATAGTAAATGTTTAAAATAAACATATTAATGGTGATATCTTAATAAGGAGCGTATCCAACATTAGAGCATTTTATATTATCTAGATATAAGGGGGTAGCAGAAGATTGTCAATAAAAAGTTTTTGTTAGTGATTAGAGTGAATTTTGGAGCGAATATCTGTGAATTGACGCACACAATACTAGTAACAGGTAATTAATTTCGGCTTACAAAATGTTCCTCCAACCAAAAATGGTGGGAGGTCGGTTTATTTCGAGAGTGAAATTTTAATCCAATCTTGGACTTCAGGATTTGATTATTTGGTCTCAGCAAGCTTAAATTAATATACAATTTTCCTAAAAATATATTGCTTGTTGCAACTAGATTCACAGCAAAAAGGTAACCTTAACTCTTTTCCTGTAAAAGCTATCTCGATTTAAAGTTAATCAAATGCCAATTTAAAATCATTAATACGTTAATGACCGATTTTAACAAATTCAAAAAATAGTTCAAAAATAGTAAAATTACTATCGGTGGATAGAAATTTCTGAACCCTAAATTTGCCTTAGTGAAATGCCAATTTGGAATTGAGCCAGCTCGGTATAATTCCAGACTAAATCTACATCCACTTACAAGTAAATTAAAACTATTGATAGTCTTGCGTTTGAAGATTTTCACTTATCGAAAGCAAGAACTCACCAAAAAGTGTTTGCATTGTCTTTGTATTAAATTCACGGGAAGCTAAAATAAAAAATTCACGGGAAGTTAAAATAAAACACAGCCAATCATCAAACCAGCTTTCATTTAAAGCTTTTGTTTTTTTAAAATACTAACTTAATCTAATTTCGGTTATTGTTCCAAGCATTTATCCAAATTTTCAGTGGTCGCTGATGTTATAAGTCTAGCCACTCTTTTTCTTTCTTCTTCAAATACCGTGTTATTATTTGTTTTCTCTTTAAATACTTTTTCTATAAAATTAATAGTATCACAGACATTAAGTTCATCTTCCAGTTGTTCGGAAGAACTAGAAGGATATAGGGATTTAGAATATATTTTGTTTAAACCTTCTTCAAAAACATGGTAGATCTCACTAAAAAAAAAAACAGAAATTAATTGTGCCTAGTGCCTAGATTATGCCAAAATTTTTAGATGCTCGAAATTTAGTTCTCCAAGTGCATTTGAAGGGCATTTTTTCTCCAATAAATTGGAATAGTCTCGGTGTGCAGAATGGTTGAAAAATATGAAAGCAACAAAGATGATCAGACTGTTTCAATCAGATATCTAACTGTGGGGTGATAATTCATTAGACCTTTATAGTCAGATTTAGTAAAATGGTATAGAAGTGAGACATAGTCTAGTTGTCACAATGTAATATTTTGTATTATAAATATTATCAAATAAACGTTTTTTCTAAGAAAATATGGTGTAAATATCGAGGTTAAGGTCTTGAGATAGATAGAATATATATATATATATATATATATATATATATATATATATATATATATATATATATATATATGTATATATATATATATATATATATATATATATATATATATATATATATATATATATATATATATATGTATATATACAGTGTGACAATTTAAGTCCGCATCATATGGAATTTTTTTAAATAATCACTTTAGCCCAGATCTGATTATGGCATCCATTTGTGCTTCAAATAATATCAGAAAGAAAGTATAGTAAGTCATTTTTATGCATGACATCACCTGTCAAAAATGACATTTTCGTAAAAATTTTTGAAAAAAAACGTATAATTTGGCCAAATTTTAAAAAGAGTTATTAGACAAAATGGTTTATTTTGTGATTCTAGATCTGTTTGTAAAATTTCAACGGCCTACTACAATTTTGAATTTTTGGCAATTTTTTGACATTTCGGCAATTGTTTTTCATCTTGATTTATTGCAACCTTATTTAAATCATTTAATTTGTCAAAAACTAGGCACCTATAATCTATTTAAGAATAAAATGACGTCGTGTCCATAATTTTTTTATAGAATATTAAAATTCACATATTATGATGAATCATATTTGATGCAAATTTCGATTAACTTTTGTTTTTAAATAGAAAAATATTTCTCGCTTACGTAGTTTGATAGTGAACACACTTGAACGTTTGTAAGTTAACACAAATATTACATTTTGATCTTTTTAGTAATGTATTTAAAGTTTCAACAATGTAATATTTCTTTCTATAAACACTAAATTAACAATTGGCTATTTTAACCTATTTAATAAATACTTTGTATCAAATACACGTATATTACAATATTCTACATTTCGGCTTGTCCACCGTTTCGTTCAATGCAACGAATGGTTCTTCTAGAAATTTCTTTGACGGAATTTTTCACAAACTCGGGAGGTATCTCCTGAACACACTGTCTAATTTTAGTTTCTAGATGATCGATATCTCTAAATGGTCTAAACTTGTATACTTTTTGTTTGAGATAATCCCACAAATAGAAATCCAATGGGGTGATGACGGGCGATCGAGGTGGCCAACAATTATCCTGATCTCGTCCAATGACCCTGACATGAAATAGTTCATTTAAAGTGTTTCGTACTTGCAAAGTACTGTATATTGGTGCACCATCTAATAGATACCATAGAGCATATCTTAGATCCACAGCCATGTTATCCAGAACTTCTAAAATTTCGTTATTTAAAAATCTAAATATCGTTGTGAGTTTAAATTATGTCATATAATTTACAAACGTTTAAGTGTGCTCACTATCAAAATACGTAAGCGAGAAACATTTTTCTATTTAAAAACAAAAGCTAATCGAACTTTGCATCAAATATGATTCATGATAATGTGTGAATTTTAATATTCTATTAAAAAATTATGGACACGACTTCATTTTGTTCTTAAATAGATTATAGGTGCCTAGTTTTTGACAAATTAAATGATAAAAAAACAATTGCCGAAATGTCAAAAAACTGCCAAAAATTCAAAATCGTAGTAGGCCGTTGAAATTTGACAAACAGATCTAGAATCACAAAATAAACCATTTTGTCTAATAACTTTTTTTAAAATTTGGCCAAATTATACGTTTTTTTTTTTTCAAAAATTTTTACGAAAATGTCATTTTTATCAGGTGACGTCATGTGTAAAAATGACTTACTATACTTTATTTCTGATATTATTTGAAGCACAAATGGATGCAATAACGAGATCTGGGCTAAAGAATGTGCCTGACGCTGTGGGTTTTTATACCAGTCAAGTATAATACTATTGTGACTCGTTCTTATTACTCTGATGTCCAAAAAAGAAAAACTAAGATCCTGCTCTATTTTGAGAATGAACTGTATGTGGGCATTAAATGTATTAAAGTAATTTAAAATGGTTTCTGTATTACCCTTGGGTACAGCAACGTAACAAGAGCCAGACACTGTTTTGCCCTTTTATAAATTAGAAAAGTATTAGGTTTTTGTTTTTTAAAATTAACTTTATCGAGTAAATATAGCTTTTGAGTGTCGTATCTACAATCTTATGACGGACAAAAGGCATATATGATCATTAAAATATTAAAACTTTTTGAATGAAACATTTATCAAATTTCTTCACCAATTGTAGATGATCATTCGATACCAAAATTGTCTATGAAATTTTAAAAAATGATCATCTCATTTTCCTTACCTTCTAAATTAACGACTACGCACTACAATAGCCTCCATAGGAGTTTTATACTTGCACTATTACAGGCTTAAAGATTTTTAAATTATACGTAAAGTCTAAGAAATTTCAGCTTGATCTACGTAACTTAATTGAAAGTTGTTTAGAGTGGACGTCCATTCTTAGCAATGGACGATATACTATACAAACCAAAAGGCGCCAAAGCTTTTATTCCACTAAGGCTGTTGCCGGCTACGTGTGGAAAGCCAAAATTTGGTGAGGGGTCTCAGTTTTTTTTAACGTCTGTACATGCACCTTTCGTGATTCAACACAATTCAAAGTATTATTTTGTTAAAGTTTTCTTCTGGTGGAATATCAGCCATAGCAAATGCAATGTTATTTATTCTATCAATTAGTGTCCCTACTAAAAGTAAGACACAATATCTTACCTTAAATATTTGTCTTCGTTTAAGATATTAGTTCCAAATTGTCCAATATAGTACATGTCACTTATAAAGTAAAATAACTTAGATTTTAATATGACTGCCATAACTATAGGAGTAATTTCTTTATTATTTATTGAGGGCAGATCAATCTCTTTTTCTAAAACAAACATTAAATTATTGTCAAATATTTTTGTATTTTTACCGGAGGTAATATCGTAGCCCTTTTTTTATAATTTCTGAGAATGGATTGAGTGGATATTAATATTAAAAGAACTAAAAAAATTAGACATACACTAGCTCAGTTTTTCTTGGTAGAGTAATAGTTGTTTAAAATTTTTGGTTGTACGGATTTTGGGCACCATTCATTTTGAAATAAAAGAATCTAACTTCAGCTAAGAAAATGAAAAAACACTGAAGGGTAGTTGTTAAGGATAATTTTGATATGATACAACCGTTTTGTCCTGAAAAGTAAAATAGGTGATTCAGTGAAATACTAGCCTTAAATACAAAAAGGTTTATTAACGACTAAATTAAAAGTTCTAACTTTGCTACTCTGCTATTACTCTTATTACTAAAAAAAACTCTTAGTCTATTAGGTAGTATTATTGAATAGAGTCCTTAAATCAGGATTTTTTTTAATTAAAACTTTGCTACACACGATGTTGAAGGTTCGTGAGGTTCACTTCATGAGTTATCAGTTCGGTACGATGTAAAACGCACTTGTCAACGGGAAGCTAGGTCTACAAATTGATATACTGATGACTTACGGTTTTTCTATGAGTTTTGGGCCTGTCCTGGTGGGATATTCATAACACTGATGTTTCCACCTTGGTTACCCCAGTTCCCTTTGGGCTACTAAACTTTTATTGGTCACTAAAGGTCTGGGAATAAACAGGATATTTTAAGGAAAAAGGCCTTGAATTGCACACTAAAACCGTTTTCCCACACTACTACATCACTAATATATCAGTACGGCGACTTGACAAAGAAAGCCTACTGGGCGGCTTTCTAAAAAAAAAGCCCTTACTTTGGCTTCACAAAATATCTGCCCTACTTCATCTCGGCTGGGAAAAATGACCTTGATCCATGCCCTCCGGACCCTTAAATATCTTTCTCCCTTCCGTATAAATTACGTCTTCAAGATGGCTACTTCCCGGATACAAATATCTAGTCAATCGACGCTTTAGAAACGAATTAAATAATCCAGCAGACAACCCGCGGTGCACACTCTAATATAAACGGCTCAAAAATTCGAGTGAACTACACTGCTTAAAAGTTAATAAACACTGTAATAAATATAAAAATGGAGAAAATTGTAAATTATTGGGAGAAAGACAGTAACGTAACATGATCTTAAAATCTAGGAAAAAATGAACGTTACAATATCAATATTAGTTGTTATTTTATTAGTTGCAAAATCAATACTAATTATTGAGGATATTTGGTTAGAACCAAAATTTACTTATAAATCTCTACGAAAGTTGTTTGGCTGGTATATTAGTTACATGGAGTGAAAAGAGTTTTGAAGAAAAAACAATGTTTTTGCTAAAAATCGGTTTTTATTCTTCCGTATAGTTTCCTTCAAGAGCTACACACTTATACCACTGATCTTCCAACATTTGGATACCTTTTATATAGTATGTGTTATCGAGTTCTCTAAAATAAGCCTCAGTTTCCTAGTCGACTCCTTCATTTAAGCCAAATTTCTTTCTCTGAAGCCACCTTTTCAAATTTGGTAGGAGGTAATAATCGCTGAGGGCCAGATCTGGTGAATATGGTGGATGAGGAAGCAATTCATAGCTCAATTGGTCCAATATCATCATCCATTCCGTTAGTTGTGAGCTGGTGTATTATGTGGGTGAAACAATACTTTTTCTTCGCTAAATGCGGCCTTTTTTTTTTATTTCACCATTCAAACAGTTCAATAAACTAACGTAATAGTCTCCGGTGATTGTTCGCCCCTTCTCAAGATAGTCGACCAGTATTATTCCACGCGCATCCCAAAAAATACTTGCCAAAACTTTTCCAGTGATGTTTGCATTTTTGGACGCTTCGATCGGTTTTCATGCGGTTCCAGCCACACGGCGGACTGCCTGTTAGATTCAGGCGTGTAGTGGTGGATCTATGTTTCGTCTATTGTTACGAATCAATGCAAAAACTCCTTTGGATTACGCCGAAACAGTGCCAAACAGCGTTCTGAATCTTCGATACGACTGTTCTTGAACAATCGCGAGAGTCCGCGGTATCCATTGGGCAGATAGGTTTTTTATGTGCAAATATTTATGCAAAATATGCCTCACGCGTTCTGCTGATATCTTCACGATGTCAGCTATCTCTTTCACTTTCACTTTGCAGTCATTCAGGACAATATGGTGGATTTTATTTTGTGTTTTTTGGAGTGACTGGACGTCCAGAACGTGTTGCATCATCGGTGCTTGTATGACCTCATTTAAGTTAACTAAACCATCGATATATAGTTGCTTTCGACGGAGCAGATGTGCCATAATACTTCTCAAGCCGTTCTTGGGTTCTGGTTGTATTTTTCCCCATCAACAAGTAATGTTTAATGAACACATGAAATTCTTTTTGTTCCATCGTTTTGCAAAAATTGAAAGTAGCATCACTCAAACAGCTTGTAACTCGGAAACTAATGGACAAAATGTCGTGAAAATTTTACATGAATCGCCGACACTAACTGAAAATCATATTTTTTTTTTTGTTTATGCTACCATCTCTCGGAAAGTCTCGGGACTTTTCACCTCATGTTGGTATATGTACACTATTTCCGATAATTTTTCATTCCCACCTACCGCAACTTCATACTTTCCAGATTTTTTTTTAATCTTCAGATCATTGTATTAATATTTCATCTAATTTTCTAAATTTTTTATTCAAATAAATGTCTCGTGTTTGAAGCATTTGTCATTCTTAGTATTCCGTACAGAACACTTTAAGATCACTTCAGTGTTTGTCTGTTCGCCTGTCTGTTTTGCCTATCTGTCACACCCGATTTTCTCCGAAACTATTTGACATAGAAAGTTGAAATTTACACTAATATAGGAACTGATGGCCTAATCAGAGCCGTGTAGTTTTGAAAGTTAAATTTTGACTTAAGGGGTTTGATTTGGGGGGGTGAAATCGAAAGTGAAAAAAAAAAAAAATTTACCAGGTCATCGAGTAGGGTGTTAAATGAAAGCTTCTAAAAACGCGAGTTCAAAATATATATATAATGAAATACTTCCGCACATTTTTCTTTGTATTATTTTAAAAAAATAAAAAAGAATAGCTGTTCCCCCTCTTATATCAACAAGTACTGATCAAAAAATTTTGAAAAAATTCTGGAATATTCTCCATAAAGTGTAGATCTGGTATATATACCAGGTGTACAAGTATGAAATGCACATTTCAAACAACAGATGGTGCACCAATGCAGTTTGTGTTATAAAGATTTGACACTGCGCCATTTTGTTGTGTGATAAATTGGAAAAGTGTGTGCATAGTGTTGTGTTGTTGTGTTCAATATGTCGAAATTTATACTGAACAAAGAGCATTCGCGGATAGCATTAATTTTTTGTTTTTATTTGAAGAAAACTGCTGTTGAATCATACCGATTACTTCGAGAAGGTTATGGTGAACATGCTCCATCGCAAGATACGTGTGAACGATGGGTTTCGGCGTTTTAAAAGTGGTGACTTCGATGTTGCAGACAAGGAACGTGGAAAACCGACAAAAAAATACGAAGATGTGGAATTGCAAGCATTGTTGGACGAAGATAATTCGCAAACACAAAAACAACTCGCCGAGCAATTGGGCGTTAGTCAACAAGCTGTCTCCAATCGGCTACGAGAGATGGGAAAGATTTAGAAGACCGATATATGGGTACCACATAAGTTGAACGACAGCAAATGGAAAAGCGCAAAAACACGTGTGACATTTTGCTCGCTCGGTACAAAAGGAAGTCGTTTTTGCATCGTATAGTTACAGGGGATGAAAAGTGGATTTATTTTGAGAATCCCAAGAGCAAAAAATCATGGGTAGACCCAGGCGCACCATCCACATCGACCGCAAGACCGAATCGCTTTGGCAGAAAGACGATGCTCTGGGTTTGGTAGGACCGGAAGGGCGTGGTCTATTATGAGCTGTTAAAACCTGGGGAAATGGTTAATACTAAACGTTACCAACAACAATTGACCGATTTGAACCGTTCACTGCTTGAAACAAGGCCAGAATACCGAAAGAGGCAACACAAAGTCATTTTTCTTCATGACAATGCTCCATCACATACGGCAAAACCAGTTCGCGACACGTTGGAAGCACTCAGCTGGGAAGTTCTACCCCATGCGGCTTACTCACCAGACTTGGCTCCTTCCGATTACCACTTGTTTGCATCGATGGGTCACGCACTTGCTGAGCAGCGCTTTGGTTCGTACGAAGATGTGAAAAATTGCTCGATGAATGGTTCTCAGCAAAAGGGGAAGATTTTTACTGGCGTGGTATTCACAAATTCCCCGAAAGAAGAGAAAAATGTATAACAAGCGATGGAGCATACTTTGAATAAAGCACTTTTTATCATTCTTCCGAATTTAACATGCTTTTTTAGAAAAAAAATCTGCATTTCATACTTGTACACCTCTAAAAAAAATTCAAGGTCATCAGTTGTCAGTAAAGATCGAAAAAAAAACTTTATCGAAAACTCATTTGAGGTGTGTTTTGTGAAGTCATTGATCATTTTATACCGCCGTAACAAAATTTTTTTAAGTTAAAAGCAATCAACGTACTTAACACTAATTGCGTAAATGCGATTTGCACTTAGCCGGTTATTTCATTAAAACAATGAGGTTGACGTAATACATTCTATCTTAAAACGAACAATGTATAATTTTAGTCCTGATTCGTTAACGAGTTTTGTAAGTAATTTGAATATTTGTATATGTTGAAAAATAATTGTGAAGGCAATATTTAAATGTATTCATGCCTTTTTAACATGAACTTTGACAGAGTACTCTTAAGTCTATTGTGTCTCTAACGTCTAGAAGAAATTTTCAATAGTCTAGTTAATTTTTTTGTTATGGGTCTAGCACACGTGCTGCAGGGAAGTTCCTAAAGCGCTCCAAGAGCGGCACGTGTGCGGAAAAAGCGATTCAAGTTGTTCTTGAATCGCTGTAAATTATACTCGGTGGGAAACACAGCGCTGGGCAAATTATTCCAAAGAGATGATGTTCTCCATATAAAAGACTGCTTGAAAAGGGTTGTACGCGAAGTAACAAGCTGAAGCTCATACGGATGTGAAGCACCAGCGCGACGTGTAATTCTAATATGCACCGCTTTGGGAGGAATTAAGCGGGCTACATCCTTCGAACACTTTCCATGAAAATACTTGTAGAACAGACTCAAGTCGCCAACCGTTCTTCGATGTTCCAGCGAATCAAGGCCGCCGGTCAGTTCCGGGTCTCCAATCAGACGAACAGCTCTTCTCTGAACAGAATCAAACAAATGCAGTGTATGTTTGGGAGCGGAGCCCCAAACATGGGAGCAGTATTCCATAGTTGGTCGAATTTGAGCTTTGTAAAGAATTAATAATTGTCGTGGAGTGTAAAGCTTTCTGATTCAAAATAGTATTCCCAACTTTTGAGAAGCTCTCATGTTCATGCCAGGACATATTTGCTCCCAAATTAACGCCCAACAAATTGATTGTCAGGTTTAGCAACGTTAACTTTTTTAGAAAAAACTGCTGCCTGAGTTTTTGTAGCGTTAAATTCCACTAGGTTACTGTCACGCCAAGATAGAATTTCTTCCAGGTCTTTGTTAAGTTGAACGACCTCCTGCTATCTGCGGTTAATCGCCTGAGCATCCGATGTCCAAGCGTTCAAAGTGAATGAAGAATCAAGCGTACTGTCATCTGCAAAGCTGTAGATTGGATTCCCGGTCTTTTCCATCAGATCGTTAATGTAAATGAGAAAGAGAATAGGAGACAGTATGGAACCTTGGGGCACACCAGCGTTGATAGTGAAGGTGTTAGAAAGAAATCCGTCGACCGCCACTCGTAAAGAACGCTCTCTGAGGAAACATGAGAGCCACAAACAGAACTTTTCAGACATTCCACAAGAGCGTAGCTTAGCCAACAGTCCATCGTGCCAGACACGGTCGAATGCCTTGAATATGTCAGGAGCAACCGCTCGAGATTCTCCAAATTCACATTTATATTGTTTCTCAGTTCTCCTATTTATTAGGTTCATTGATAAGGTCCCTAAGAAATTAACCTGATTGGCCTTATACGACTCTTAATCTTGAAGGTCTGTAAGCTCTTAAGTATTTTTTTATGGTCCCGATACACGTGTAGCAAGAAAATCCCTAAAGGCCTACAGGAGCAGCGATTTAGATTGGTTGAAAATTGTACTTGATGGGAAACATAATGCTGGGGCAACTCATTTCAAAGGGGTGAGGTTCTCTATATAAATATGAAAGGATGGAATAAGGTGTGATCAGCTGAACTTCATATAGATCTGTAATATTAGCGCGACGTGTATTCCACTTTGGGAGGAATCAAGCGTGCTACATGCATCAAACACTGCCCATGAAATTACTAGACTGAAGTTGCTAGCCGTTCTTCACTAGTCTAAGGAATCAAGATTGTTGGTACGTTTTAGGTCTCCAATTAGGCGAATAGCTGTCCTATGGAGAGAATCCAACAAATACAGGATATGTTTGGACGCAGAGCCTAAAACATGAGAGCAGTAATGTTGATGACTTGTAGTTTTTTCAAAAATTATGACTGCAATATTAAAGAATGCCTTCCCTTAATTACTAGGATCAAAATTCAGCATGTCAACTAGCATGAATTTATCTTTCATACTAGGGCCGCCTTTTCAGTTTTTTACAAGCGACCACTAGATAGTGCTGTTGAGATGTAACATTACCAGTGTTGTAAAATTTGACGTTTGTTATTGTTAAAACAGTGGCTCTCCTGGTCCGGTTTTGTGAACAAACGGAAACTTCACGTCAAGGTTTTCGTTGACTGATTTTTTTTACGATTTTAGTAAAAGCCTAACTCAACAACAATACCTCGAATCGCTTCGTTCAACTTTTGGTAATGAATCACCATCAGAAAAGATTGTTTAGAATAGGTTTGCAGAATTTCGTCAAGAACGTGTTTCTGGTAGCGGTGCATTTCGTGAAGGTCTACTTACCCTGAGATAGGGGCATTCTTAGGCATATCTAAGAGTGTAGTACATTTGATTTTGCATGAACAATTAGCTGTGAGAAAGATCTGTTCCCGATGGATTACGCATAATTTAACTGAAACTCAAAAACTCGCTAGTGTCAGTGAGGCACTGAATTGTAGAATTGCTTCTACGCGTGTCTACCTCTCCCCTCTGTTTTCCCCAGCAGACAGGAGAGAGGATAACGTTGTAAACGCGTCGATCGACGGACAAAGTCAAATTCCAACGTAATAATTAACTCGTCGTTTTTCTGTTAATAATTAACCAATCAAGTTGATTTTTGCGTAGAAACACTCTTTAGGCTTGTGGGTTTCTTATGGATATAGTCGTTTGATAAAATTGTTTTGTTTAATTTGTTACTAACACTTTACGCTAAAAAAATTTCAATATTGATTAAAAAATTGGCTAAAATGAAAAATGTCGGATTATTTTTCATACATTTGCGAGTATTATATCAAAAACAGTATGTTAATTTTTGCAATAATAATATGGATAAATAAACAAACGCGCATAAGTTCTTAGCGCACGCGCGCGTTTTCATGCAGCTAATCGTGGTGAAAATTAGTTTTTACTTTCAGCTGCCAAAAAAACATTTTGTTTTCTTATTTGGTTATTTCATTTAAAAATAGAATAACCAAATATTAATGTAAATCTGTTAATTTGCCGTAGAAAAATCAAATAAAAAAACTAAATGGTGTAATTGAGTAAATATATTTTTTCAAAGTAAAAATTATGTAAAGGTATATGCACGCTTCAAAATCGTTTTTTTTTTTTTTACAATTTTTAATGCCAAAATTCAAAAACCAGTTAGTTTTACAATTTGGCCAAATAGTCAATAGGCGCTATTTCACTGAGTTTTGATAACGTTTACAATAATGGTTACCATTTTTGAAAGTATCAAATTATTTCTATAAAACTTTCTTCAATATTCGATTTCATCTGTACTCAACTCTTCTAAAAACCAAATTGTAAAACCAAATGGTTTTTGAATTTTGGAGTGAAAAATTGTTACAAAGATTTTAAAGGATGCATATATCTTTTTATAATTTTTACTTGAAAAATTTTATATCTACATAACATTCAAAAAACACTTAACTAATTGAGCGTATTTTCGTACACTCAACTTGAGTGTTTTTTCTTCCGAAAAACACTCAACTTCAGTGTCATATTATGGAAAAAAAAAAACAAAAATTTGTTAATAGAATAACCAAATAAAAAAACAATATATTTTTTGGCAGCTGAAAACATTTAAAAAACGAATTTTCACTGCGATTAGCTGTATGAAACCGCGTGCGTTAAGAGATCGTGCGCGCTTGCTTATTTATTGACATCATTGCTGCAAAAGTGAACATACTGATCTGAATTTTTGATATGATACTCGCAAATGTACGAAAAATATGCCGACATTGTTCCTTTTGGCCAATTTTTTAATTAATATTGAAATTTTTCAGCGTAAAGTTTATTCATTGTTAATAACAAATTAAACAAATAGTTTTACTAAACGACTATAGCCATAAGGAGTGCACAAGCCCAAAGAAGTTTCTACATAAAAATCAACTTGATTCGTTAATTATTAACAGAAAGACGACGAGTTAATTATTGGGTTGTAAACTGATTTTGTCCGTCGTCCATAGCGTTAGCCTCTCTCCTGCCTACTAGGGAAACAGGGGTCACGCGTAGAGGCAGTTCTGCAATTCAGTGCCTCAATTGGTGTAAGGAAATGCTCAAAAATTGGACCAAGGACATGCAAAATCCGTAT
Source organism: Pachyrhynchus sulphureomaculatus (assembly GCA_019049505.1). Lineage (NCBI taxonomy): Eukaryota > Metazoa > Arthropoda > Insecta > Coleoptera > Curculionidae > Pachyrhynchus > Pachyrhynchus sulphureomaculatus. The sequence goes on from CM032456.1 coordinate 60,252,620, forward strand.
ACAACAAAGTAACAGGAGACGAAACTTGTATATATTCGTACGAGTCGGAAACTAAGCCACAATCAACTATTTGGATGTTTTGAGATGAGCCGAATTCAACAAAAGTGGTTCGTTCGCGAAGCATTTCCAAGCAAATGATCGCTTGTATCTTTGGTTATGTTGGACATGTTGCAACCATGGCTTTAAAGGTTCGTAGAACAACTGAATCGTATACAACAATTTGTTTGCCAGAAGTCATCGATGAAATCAGGAAAAACAACCGAAAACGTCGGATCATTCTTCATCATGACAATGGCAGCTTTCACACCGCACGTCAAACAATTGATTATTTGACGGAGAAAAACATCGAATTAATATCTCATTGCCCGTATTCATCTGATTTAACGCTTAATGCTTCTTTTTACTCCAAAATGTCAAAAAAATGCGTGGAGAGCGATTTTCATTACCTCAAGATGCTGTTGAATCTTTCCAAAACCATATTGTTGAGGTACCCACATCAGAGTGGAAAGAATATTTCGAGAATTAGTTCGAACGCATACAAAAGTGTATATATACCATAAATCTTAAAGGCGAATATTTTGAGAAACAATAAAAATATTTGTACCAAAAATTTTTTTTCATATAGCAATCATTAAAAATTATATTTTTAAATTATAAAAATATATTTAGAAACTTACCTGAGTATTTTGATATAATAGAAATTAGGGCACCTTTTACTTCAGCAAAAATGTAATCGTACGCAGAATGTAAACAATTGAGTTTTTGTCTTTTGGTGTCCTCTTGTTATTTAACATAGATAACTCAACTACCTAAAAATGTTTAAATATAGAAAAAACAGTTTTATTTAATTTTTTTTTTTGGGTTTAGCATACGTGCTACAGGAAAGTCCCTAAAGCCCTCCAGGAGCGGCAGGCGTGCTTATTCATAGAAGAATTAAACTGTACTCCGGACGACAACTAAAAAGACGAAGTTTAATATCTTAATGTGTCTGGTTGATATCAAATTAATTTGTCGTTCCAGTGACGTGATACCTACTCTCAAACTAGAGTCGGTCAAGTAAGAACGGGTCGCGCATTGTTCATTAAAAAATGTATTTATTTAAAAGTTTTTTTACATCGTTCAACAGTCAAGGATTGTCATTAAAATGTTAATGATTTAGCAGTTCGTCTAGTCCCCATAAGCGTCGATGATCGCCTTGCATCTTCGGGGCATATTTCTGTAGCAAAGATTTCTAATCTGCCCAAATTTGCCGTGACAGCTGCTTCACTGTGTACACCTTTCTACTACGAAGTTTCTGCTTGATATATGGTCTCACGTTCTCGAATGGGTTCGCATCGGGCACCGGGATGGGCAATCTAGTATGCCATTACTAAATTCCCTTTTCCACTGGCTACACAACACAAGTTAATCGCAGATTTCGGGAAAACATGTTAATAATCATTTTTTCGTCCTACTTCGACACTTTCTTCTCGAACCACGTTCTGGTAGATCGTTAACATTTTTTTTTTTATAACTGATAGTATCGTTTCACCCACTTACTAACAAATGCCCTCGACTTGCCCATACGAGGGCTACCTTTTAAATTTTTATGAAAACAATGGAAGGAAAAATATTTTTGGTATAAATCCTTTTTCTGATTCTCAAAATATTTGCCCTTAAAATTTTTGGATGCGTTCGAATCAATTCTCGAAACATTTTTTCCACTCTGAAGATAGTACCTCAAAAACATGGTTTTGGAAGGATTCAACAGCATTTTGAGGTGATGAAAATCGCTGTCCACGCATTTTTTTCTTGACATTCGGGAGCTAAAAGAAGTCCTTAGCTCATAAATCAGGCGGATATAGACAATGAGACATTAATTCAATGTTTTTCTCCGTCAAATAATTAATTGTTTGATTCTCGTGATGAAGAATGGTGCGACGTTTTCGGTTGTTTTCCCTGATTTCATCGATGACTTCTGGCAAACAAATTGTTGTATACCATTCAGCATTACCTGTTCTTCGATCCTCTAAAGCAATGGTTGCAACATGTCCGGTACAACCAAAGAAACAAGCGACAGTTTTCTTGGAAGTGCTTCGCGAACGAATCACTTTTGTTGGATTCGGTTCATCTTGGAACACTCAAACAATTGATTGTTGTTTAGTTTCCGACTCGTACAAATGTATCCAAGTTTGCTCTCCTGTTACGATGTTGTATATGGATTTTGCATGTCTTAGGTCGAATTATTTAAACATTTCCTTACACCAATTGACACGAGCCTGTTTTTGAGTTTCGGTCAAATTACGCGGAGTCCATCTGGAACAGATCTTTTTTCACAGCTAAATGTTCATACAAAATCGAATGTACTGCAGTCTTCGATATGCCTAAGGATGCCTCTATCTCACGGTAAGTCACATGCCGATCCTCTCCTATCATGTTGCGCACAGCATCGATATTTTTGGGGAACAACAACCGATTTTGGTCGACCTTCACGAAATCCAACACTGACGGAAGCATGATCATGACAAAATTCTGCAAACCAATTGTAAACAGTCTTTTCTAATGGTAATCCGTTACCAAAAGTTAAACGAAGCGATTCGAGGCATTGTTGTTGAGTTAGCCTTTTACTAAAATCATAAAAAACATCCAACGAAAACCTTCACGTGAAATTTCCTTTTATTTACAAAATTATTTTATTATACGCTTACTGTAAACAAACTAAGCGGCCAATTTTTGCGCTACCACTGTTTTAACAATAACAAATGTCATATTTTTACAACAATGGTAATGTCACATCTCAATAGCGCCATCTAGTGGTCATTTATAAAAACTTAAAAGGCGGCCCTCGTATACTTAGCAGCCGCTATAGGCGTCATTTTCGGATCTTTTGGATGATTACACAGGAACACAGCCTGGATTTACCGTAAATAAGGTTAAAAATTAATCTCTTTCCATAAAGAATTGTGTGCAGGGGTGACAACAATAACTTAAAAAAAAGGAATTTCTTTTACCAACTACAAGACATAGACGACTCGTTCTTACTTGGGAATTAGGAGTTTTTATCGAAAAAATAATTTTAAAACGAACCTCAAGAGAAAAAAGATAGCAACAATATCAGAATTCAATAACCGATTAAAGTAACCGTAATATCAAAATCTTTTCAGGACCGAATTTAAATCTTTTATATATTTTTGAAAGCCTAGAAGCCCTTCTTTATTAATCAGCTTTTATATTTATACATTTTAATTTGGCTAAGTATTTTTTTTACTTATTTTAGTGAGTATTATAGTATAATAAAAATATGTCCCAACTTACAAAATATCTTGTATATGTACTGTACATACAAACATAAATAAAATGGTAACTTACAGCAGCATTTGGTATAAAGTTATAAAAAGTTGCTCCGAGCTGTTTAGGACAACCATTATTTTTACAAAATTCTTGAGAGATTTTGTAAAGATTCAGGTCTTCTTGAACAAAATTTTTGTTTAATCAAGGATGATATATAGTCATAGATCTCGAAGTGGACAAAACTAAAAAATAAACATACCTAAATATTTGTCAGCCAGAAAATAGGAGGTACTATTTTATGGTCTACGTCTATAGAACGAGTTACAGTCTGTCAAGTAGCTCGTATTCTTGAAAAAAATGTATTTTGAAAAAATTTTTTGCTATCAATGTATTCTCTATGCTTACGACGGCGCAATTACTTTAATAAGTTGTCCAATCGCCTGACATCTTCGAGGCATGCTGTCGGGATTTTCTGCATACTCGCGCGGCAATGCGGCACATTTTCGAATCTCGCGAGACAACTGAGTCGAAGTCCTCCGAGTCTTTCCCCTGAATTTTCTTTTTACAAGGGACCAAACGTTTTCAATAGTGTTCGGCGATTGTGAGGCCACTCTAATATTTTATTGTTGGCCCAAGCGAGTCCCCACGCGACGTGATTTTCGCCCAGCAAAGGTTTCTCCAACCTACTTCGGAATTTAAGATCATGAGCACGAAAATATTTTTGTCTAATGGTCTCATAGGACATATTCAAACCCGATTTTCTTAATTTTGCCGCTCCTTGCCGCAGCGTCAATTTCGGGTCCCGTGAAAACGAAGAGACGATTCATTTTTTGACTTTCGGAGTGACTTTGCCTACCGGGCCACGTTTTGGCAAGTCGTCGACATTTTTTGTCGCGTCAAAACAATTTACCCACTTCTTCACAAACGATACCAATTTTTTAATACATTTAGCGGCCAAGGAATGTGTCATTTTAGGCCCCTTTGGAGGGGGACAAAGAAAGACTACCTCGAACAGACGCGCACAACAAGTGGCTCATTTTGGATTTTACGTGATTTCTACGTAAAAGTATCAGTCGGAATCGACCGATACTTTTACTAAAATACGTCGTAGACAAAATGAATTATCGCGGACGTTCTTACTTGACAGACTGTAACAAGAGCATAAACAATAAAAAGTTAAGTTAGTTGGGAATGTGGAATCTTTGGCACAATGATACTACTCAGTATATATCACCACTACACCAAACACTTTATTTTTGCACTCGACGCGCGTTTCGCTAACCATGTTAGCTTCATCAGGTCAATCATCGCTCCTGATGAAGCTAACATGGTTAGCGAAACGCGCGTCGAGTGTAAAAATAAAGTGTTTGGTGTAGTGGTGATATATACTGAGTAGAAAAAGTTAAGTGTTCTAATTTTCTTTTTTGCTTGTCTTCATAGAACAAAACATCAAGTTTATAATAAAAGTCAAAATAAAATTATAGAGGCTTTGATAATTGTCCATCACCTCTAAGGGTAATTCTTGGCTCTCTACCGTTTAAAGGTTATATACCGTCAAAGAAGTATTAATACCTATAACCCTCACTTCTGTTTACCCTCATTGTGGAAATTTAAATAGTTTATCGTTCTCGATAATAGATGGTGTCACGGTTTTGACCCAAAATGCATAATTTAAGTCACTCTTAGGATAGTCAATTCGTTCACGCGAAAAGATCAGATGAACTAATCGAAAAATTTATCGATCTATGATGTGTAGTTTATAAAAACTAAATTTTAGGTTAGATTGTAATCACAATTAGGTTCTAACCAAGTTTCTAAACTACCTACTAAATACTTTTGCTTATAGAAATGTTACAAATTAGGGCTCTTAAAATGTTTATAGTTAAATAAAAAAGAGAAACAAGTTTTCAGCTGCATTATATAGACCATCTTTTAGTTTTCCGTACGGAACACTTATAAGATCACTTCGGTGTCTGCCCGTCTGTCCGTCCGTCTGTCTGTCACACACGATTTTCTTCGAAACTATTTGACATAGAAAGTTGAAATTTGGTACTAATACAGGAATTGATGGCCTCATCAGAGCCGTATAGTTTTAAAAGTTAAGTGATCTTATAAGTGTTCCTTACGGAACACCAAAAATGAACTTTAATTTATTATGTATTATTAAATTTAACGTTACGGACCACCAAAGTACCAAAGTATTTTCCCTTAACTACCTGCAAAGAGTATCTACATTGGCAGACACACAATTTAAATTTAGCAGCATAATATAAATGATTTGAAGTTAAATAAGTAAATACAACTAAAAAACAGTATTATATATTTATGGTTTCAGTGACTTACCTCCAAATAAATTTATAGATTTCACTTTCATTACAACTAGGGAATACCAAATCTTTAATTTCATCTACTACTTGGTCTAGATCTTCCTTAAAATCACTTAATAGAGTTGTTTTGTAGTCCCAAAAAGTTAATAATCGCTTAACTTCCTTAACAATGTCGCCATTCTTTGATAAACTTTGTAGAGATTGGTGGGTACTAAAAAACAAAAGTTATGGGTAATGATCATTGCTGGGCAATAGGGTTAGTAGGAAATGTAAATATTTAGCTATGCAAAATCAATTCTTGTGGCCAAACAAAATGAAATAAATAAACAAAATAAATTACGGAGCACGATGGTAAGATACAACGAATTGTATAAAGTACGCATACCTATTACTCCATCGAAAGCTGACACAGCAGCTTTCAAACCGACAGAGTGGTTGACACAGTCAACGCTTTAAAAGCAGGTAGTGCTTTTTCGAGGGATCCTTCCTCAAGTAAATATAATTATTGTAAAGCAACTGAAAATAGACAGAAGTCCATATTCCAGCAGCTTACTAGCTGTTCTCTTGTCTGTCAAATCCATCCTGAGACGCGTTTCGCCGTATCACGGCCGTGATACGTCGAAACGCGTTTCAGGATGGATTTGACAGACAAGAGAACAGCTAGTAAGCTGCTGGAATATGGACTTCTGTCTATTTTCAGTTGCTTTACAATAACAAAATAAATTATTTCTATATGAAAGTGGAATGAAAAGTCTTGCAAAAATAAAAATTTATTTCTCAACATTGAGTTAAATATATTTGGTTCAGCAAAATTTCAATTTTTTTATACCTTTTGTAACAAAAATTGTTTTAAACTGTGCATAATACTCGTTTACATCACAGATAACTTTTTCATTCGACGAAAATTTCTTTCCTCAAGCAAATTTTTGAGGTTAAGAAACATAACCAAGTCACTTAGGGCGAAATCTGGAGAATTTGGTGGGTGGGCAACAATTGCGTAATCCAGCTCGAGCACTTTTGCCATGTCGAAGGAGCACTTTTTTGCACGCTCGTTTTCGTCGTTTCTGCTTCAACTAATTGTGCAAACGGTTCAACAACGTTGCGTAATAAGAGCCAGTCAGAGTTTTACTCTTTTTCAAACGGTCAATCATGATGATACCCCCCCAAAAAACTGCTGCCATCACTTTTCCCGCCGTTAAAACGGTTTTCGTTTTTTTCGGTGCACTTTCACCTTCGCCGATCCACTGTCTTGACTGCCATTTTGTCTCTGGGGTATAATGGTGGATCTATGTTTCGTCTACAGTCACAAAACCATGTCAAAAATCCTTCGGATTACGCGTCAATTTCTCCAAACACGATTTAGATATGACCTTTCTAGTACGTTTTTGGTCTGGAGTCAATGAATATGGCATCCATCGCACACACAGGTTTTTTTATATTTAAAGTTTCATACAGGCTATTATGCACCCGGTCATATGAGATGCTTACCATCTTAGAAATCTCACGAAGCTTAATGCGATGATTGTCCATCACATGTAGCATCTGGAGAGCTCGTACGGACTCGTTTAAATTCATTTTTCCAGTTCATTGCTGGGGCAGAATCCCAGTCCACTTTTGTAAATAAAAATGTTTTATTATTGCATGATACTCGTCTTCATCCATTTCTACGAAACGTGTAATACCGATCACTGACGATAGTTGCCAACAAACAACGGCTCGTTGCATCTCTTTGAAAGTTTGAACACAACCGTTACAAGAATAACGCTTACCAACATCACGTATACCGCTTAACAAAATTTTTCACCGGTCTTATCAGTCCACTCTTGTCCATACCAGAATAATAACTAAATATATTCAAATTGATTATATCACATCTTTAAATTTTTGGAAGAATTAGTTCAAAATTCGGGTAATAAACACACAAGACACTTATTATTAGATATATTATGTATGCTACGATTTTAGTCGATAATTGTTTATAATATGCCTTAAATAATTATCATAGACAACCGGTACCGAACCAAAATATAGACAGGCAGTTTACCTAATTACTGAGTGAGATTACCTGTAATAGCAAAAACATTAAATGAAATACAATACAAAATACTTTAAAATATATAAATTATATTTCGATCACTTTATACTGCTCTTGCATACAAAAATTAAGATTTATAACACTAGGCCTCTTAAAAGTGAGGTGGCGACGCAGAAACACAGGTTTAAAGATTTGTCGGTGTCGAGTAAACAGGAAGCTAAAGAAGTTCTTTCTGTCTCAATCCTTTCACCGTATTAGGAGTATCGGCGACACTATGCAGTTGCTGCCTCAACAGTCATTCTCCAGGCATCTCGATCCTGTGCGACCTGACTTGACTCTTACATACCCATATCAAGGAGAGATCTTACTTGGTTGGGTCATCTTGTCATCTTCTACCTTCTTCCTTCCCCGTTACTACAAGCTTTTTCATGACATCCACTTTCCTCATAATATGACCAAAATATTTCAGGTACCGTCTATTAATTCTATTTGAAAATTGGGAATCCTCCTAGATATGCTCACATCTCAAACGCATCCATTCGTCTTTTGTCAGCTAGTTTAATGGTCTACGAGGCTGGTTTGAAAAGTCCGTGCAAAGTCCGAGAGATGGCACCACCGGCGCGTATCCAGGTCATGTTTAGTTAGTAGCATCTCTTGAATGAACGCACACCAAGTTTCAGCCATATTGGTATATTTCTTTGTGTTTGGCATTCGTGTGAATCAAGGAAGTCGAGTGATTTTCAAGAAATGGACGAAAAAGAATTTCGTGTGGTGATTAAACATTACTTTATGAAAGGCAAAACTCCTCAGGAGACTAAAGAGAAGCTTGATAAACATTATGGTGACTCTGCACCTTCGATTAGAACAGTTTATAAGTGGTTTCAAAATTTTCGGACTGGCCATATGGGCACAAGTGACGCTGAACGTTCTGGACGGCCTATGGAGGTTACGACTCCAGAAATCATTGATCAAATCCATGATATGGTGATGGATGACAGAAGAGTTAAGGTGCGTGAGATTGCTAGTGCTGTGGGCATCTCAACTGAACGGGTACATAATATTTTGCATAAACATTTCGACATGAGAAAGCTATCCGCAAGATGGGTGCCGCGATTGCTCATGCTTGACCAAAAACGGAATCGTGTGAAGTGTTGCAAGGATGGTTTGCAGCTGTTCCAGAAGAATCCGGAGGACTTTAAGCGTCGTTTCGTCACTGTGGATGAAACATGGATACATTACTATACTCCTGAGACCAAACAACAATCTAAACAATGGGTTACCAAGGGGGAATCTGCACAAAAAAAGGCGAAGACCGTTTCTTCGGCCGGAAAGGTTATGGCGACTGTCTTTTGGGATTCGCAAGGGATAATCCTCATAGACTATCTGGAAAAGGGTATAAAAACTATTACAGGTGAATATTATTCATCGTTATTGGACCGTTTGAAAACCGAGCTGCAAGCAAAACGCCCGCGATTGGCCCACAAGAAAGTCCTTTTCCATCACGACAAACGCACCAGCACACACCTCAGCAGTTGTGGTCGTAAAATTAATTGAAATAGGATTCCAACTCGTTTCACATCCCCCCTATTCTCCAGACTTGGCTCCCTCGGACCACTATTTGTTCCCCAATTTGAAGAAATGGCTGGCGGGACAAAGATTTTATTCAAACGAGGAGGTGATTGCAGACACTAATGGATATTTTGCAGACTTGGACAAATCCTATTATTCGGAAGGGATCAACAAACTAGAACATCGTTGGACGAAGTGTATAAGCCTAAAAGGAGAATATGTCAAAAAATAAAAAAGGTTTACCCCAAACACATAAGTAGTTTTTATTTTTGCACGGACTTTTCAAACCAGCCTCGTATGTTTCTGATGCGTAAGTTGCTATGGGGAATATAAGGTTGGATAACAATCTTAACTTTGTGGTTTTTTGTAACAGCTGGATCTTTTCAAACCTTAGTGAGTTTGATCGTCGAGTTTCTAGCCATAGTCAAATGTCTTTTTACTTCCGCTTCATAGCCATCACTATTAGTTATGAGACGTCCCAAATAGTTGAAATGGTCTACAACAGTCATTTATATGTGACAGATCTTCATTACTTTGGTTTTTCGCCATAGACATAGAGGATGGACTGAGCATTAACTTCATAAAATTGACCACTCTCTAAAAAGAGACAAAGCGATTGTGCGGCCAATACCTGTCTCTTTTGTGTAGGCCTGTAATCAACAAGGCGCTGTACCCCGAGACGAAATTCAAGGCGAAAAAAGCCCCATACCCGATTTTAGTTCAAATAGAACACTTAGAAATATTATTTTTAAAAGCGCCGTAGCTTAGCGGCATTCTAAAAAGAGACAGCTATTGGCCACTCATTCGCTTTTGTCTCTCTCACACTTTTGCGTACACATTTACTTCACAGCAGGATACGGAACACTCAGTCCATCCTTTATGTCTATGGTTTTCGCTCTATTAACTGTCAATCCATAGTTTTTGCAATAGCCAAACGTCTTCTTACTTCCGCTTCACAGCCACCATTGTTAGTTATGAGAAATTCCAAATAGTTGAAATGGTCTACAACAGTGAAACCAGCAATTTCATTTATATGTGACAGATCTTCATTACGACTAACAATTATTAGTTTGGTTTTCGCTCTATTAATTGTCAATCCATAGTTTTTGTTAGTGATTTCCAGGCGCTCCATAGTTGATTCTAGGTCTTGTATTGAAGTGGTAAGTATAACAGTATCACCCGTATATCTAAGGTTATTTATCTTTTTTCCACCGATTGTCACATCCCCACTCCAGCCACCCAAAACAGACCTCATTATATTCACTATATATGTTAAAACATAAGGGTGACAGAATACAGCCCTGTCTGATGCCGGCTTCTACGTTAAAGGGATCGGAAAAAGAATTATTCAGTTTAATTTTGTCATTTGTGTTCTCATACAGGGATAAAGGATTTAAGCATACTACTATTTTACAGATTGTAGCTGCTTTATTATTCAACATTCATATAGCCTATATTTGGCGTAATTATTTTAATTAGTACTATAACCTCTTGAAAATAATGCCGCAACTTAGAGAATACCTTGTAAGTGATTAGAATAATATCACGCACTTTCCAATATGACAAATCCTGTGGCTTCGATCTACATACTCTATGAGGTACGGTTAATTAGAGATAGTCAGGCCGTGTAAAGACAAAATTTGGATAATCACTTGTGATTCCTAGAACTAACTACGTCTCTTCCAGAAAATATGGTAGCTTGGCGGACTTTAAAAATATCGTACGAATGTTGGTAATACAGGACACACAAAGCCAATTTGTGACGATAAATGTATGAGGATATAGCGTGAATTGAGAAAGCTGAAAGAATATGCGTAAGTGATTCTGGCTCTGTGCTGAATGGCCAGCTCTACTACGGTGTACTATAATATTGATAACAACGTGCTGACAAGCGAATAAGAATCGCTTAGTTTGCTACTAAGAATCTGCAGACTCTAAGAAACTGAATGCCAGTTTTTTTGTCTGCTACACTAACATCTTTATAGAATATTCCCTGTTGCGACTTTTTTGAAGTTCTAAGGCCAATGCCCATGTTAATGGCATCATTTTGTTGTTTGATAACTTTAATGAAAGATTTTAACTTTTTACAACCCTGCATGCCGCCGGTTCAGCAACAGTCCAATTATGCCAACATTCTAAGATTAAGAGTTCTCTACCACCTTGCTGTCGCGAAACATATATTTGAAGATGAAGATATTGATTCATATGTATGATCTTTGTTTGTTAAACTCCAGTTTTGTTCACTTCTAAAAAATAGAAAAGTACCAAAACACCCAGCAAATTAGTAGCGGTAATTTTATTACGTGGGAAAACGACTAAGAAAGGTCTGACGATCAGACGTCGTTTTATCTACTACTACGTATTATTATCACTATTGTTATTAAAGTGAGTATCAGTAATTAAAGTATAAATACTTGTATATAACTAGTTATAAAAAATGAAATACCTCTCTATTGAGTCTGCAACTTCCATATAATCCATCTTCAAAAGTCATTAGTAATCGATAGTCATAAAATCTAAAAACCACTAAAAGAATGATAAAATAGACAAAGCAACCTGTTTCAGACTAAGAAATATACTGTGAATGGCACACTGTCATTCAGTTTGTTGTTATCGTTACGTCAGTAATCATGTTCCCAAAAAATTATCGCGAAAATCTTTTTACGAGTAGGCTGATAAGAGAAATGATATGTCATAATTCTATTGTTTATATTTTTTTGCAAAAGTCAGATAAATAATATTATTTGTACATTTAGCTGGAATTTTTTTTTATCAATTTTTTGTTCGGAAATTCTGGCTAGACTTCCAGCTAATTAGATACTATTATCCTTCTTGTTTTTAATTTGCCGTCTCCTGATGAAGGTTGGTGATCCAAATGGCTAACATAGTCCTGGAAACTGCAGCTCTAAAAATACCTGTTGATGAGCAATTAAATCATCTTCGGATGTCCTTTAACCAGGAATTTTGACGTCTTCCAACCGATCTTCTCCCTTGTATTTTCCCTTCGTTGACCAATCTCAGTAAGTCATACTTTGCTCCCCTTATTATATGACCTAGTTTTTCTTTCTTTTACAGTCAGCAACAGTTCTGTGGATTTGCTCATTCCACTAAGCTTCAGCAATTGTTATTCTATCCACCCATGATATCCGTAGAATCCTTCTATAAACATACATTTCGAAAGCTTCGAGTTGTTTCTTTATACTGGGATCAAGAGTCCAGCCTTCACATCCATATAGGAGTACTGAAAAAACATAGAATCTAATCACACGCACTCGAAGTTCTAAACTCACGTCGGATCTAGTGAGAATTAATTATTAAAAAGTACAATTATAAGAAAAAATTAAAACGAACATATAACGTTAAAGGCAAAACCTCATAGGGTCGATTGAAAAAGAAAGTAAATAAAATTTTTTTGCAAAAATAAAAATTTATTTCTCAACACAATCTCCATTAGGCTCAATAAATTTGGTCCAGCAACTGTGCATAATAGTCGTTTATAGCTCAGACATTCTCTTCAGTGGACGAAAAATTTTTCCCCAAAGTCAATTTTTGAGATTAGGAAACAAGAAAAAGTGAATTGGAATCAAATCTGGGGAATAGGGTGGGTGGGGAACTATTTCAAAGCACGGCTCGTGTACATTGTGTGCGTAGGCGCATTGTCTTGGTGAAGGAGCACTTTTTGTAGCCTAATCTTGGTCGCTTCTGTTCCAACTCACTGTGCAAATGGTCCAATAACGTTGCATAATAAGAGCCAGTCACTATTTTACCCATTCCCATCCCCATCATGATGACATCCTGTGAGTCCCAACAGTTGCCATAACTTTTCCGACCAATAAAACTGTTTTCACTTTTTTCGGTGTAATTTCACCATCACCAACCCACTGTTTTGATTATCATTTTACTTCCGGTGTGTAAATAGTGGATCCATGTTTTTTTCGTCTATAGTCACAAAAAAGCGGAAGGTTTGTGCGTTTTTTGGTCTGGAGTTAACAAACGCGGCACGCATCGCGCACTCAACTTTTTCATTTTTCGAATTTCATGCAGGATATTATGTACCCATCCATATGATATGCCTATGATCTCAGCAATGTCACAACGCTTAAGGCAATGATTTCTTAACGATACCATGAATTTTATCGACCATTTCTTCAGAAGGGACGTCAATCGGGCGTCTCGAACATGCAGCATCTTCAGTGCTCGTACGGCCAGGTTTAAATTCATTTATCCTGTAATAGTCTTCAGTGCTGGTACAGAGTCTCCATGAACTTCCTTCTGTTCAGTTTCTATCTGGGTAGTAGTCTGCCTTTTTAGATAAAAATGTTCTATAACTGTACGACAGTCGATTTTAATCAGTTCTGTAAAATACGTAACACCGATCAGTTACGACTACTGCCAACAAACAAGCGCGCGTTGCATCTATTTGAAACTTTAAACGTAACCATTACAAGAATCACGCTTACCAACAATCATGCCGCTTAACAAAACTGCTCGCCATTTCGTAGAAATTTACCAGTCTTATCAATTCACCCTCGTAAGTATAACTAAAACAACTGAAATTGTACTTAAAGTAAATTCATTTTCCGAACCAAAAAGTTAGGGGTAAGATACAATAAATTGTACTTATACCTGGTGAAAGCCTAAATTTTAAAAACATACCTGCACTCCATAGAGGTTTTTAAGACTATAGACTAACAGAGGATTGTCCAGCTAAGCTGGCAAAAATAAAAGCAGCATCAACTACTAAAAATGAACAAAATCCATATTTCAGTAGTGAGTTTTGCAACCAAAAACTACAAAAAAATCTCAATGACGTAACTAAAACTATGTAACGTACTTGAGATGAGCATTAGAAAAAGTATATGGAGATGTAATGATATCAGTGTACTAGCCTGCCACTTACCTACGAATTAAGCACCTGAAAATATGGACGACAGACTTTGACAGAAATTTTTTGAACATGAGTTTACAAACACATAATATAAAGCCCGATCACGAATGTTAAAATCAATAAAAGTTGCCATGGAAATATGTAGTTGGGAGATTACAAACATAACAAATAAACGTTTGATGTAGGTGTAGATTAAACATAATTTTATTTTTTGAAAGTGTTATGTTATTAGCTGCAAAATTATTTTTGTATGAATTTTTAGAAGTGACTCTTAAATGGCATGGAAGGAAACTGTAACTGCTTTATCAGAAAATGTATTTCCCGGCATAAATTATAAAGTTGATTCCAAAATTCAGGGTAAGTGGATGAAGTTATTGCGAGGATGGTAAAGATTATTTTGTATTTATCTTCTGCTACGATAAATCTTTCAGAATATAAATATTTTAGCTTGTTACTTTTGAATATAAAAACGAAGTTTTCCAGATATTGCATTAAAGTTAAGTTGTCATTTTTAATGAGTTTTCAATCTAGACTGATTTATTTTTGTTTAATTTCTCAATTACCCTTCAGAATTATTATATAGACTAAGAAACGATTGGTTTTTTCAAATCTTACGCTATTTTGACTTTGAAAACACCATGTTCTCTGAACTTAGTGACATTTGTCCTGTTCATAGATAGTTGGCATAACTGATTTTTGAGTCATTTAATTTAAATTAATTTAATTTTTATTTAGTTTTTTTTTCAATCATGATATCGTGAATATATTACCACGGTAAATATTTTTGCAATGAACAAATAAAAACGGAATAGACTTATGGTCATGGTGTTAATATTTTTTTCACAAATAAGGAAACGATCCTGTAAAACTTTTAATTTAATGATGGTATCTAAACATACGTCGAAATAACAAAAAACTAATTTTATTTTAAAATGTGTGTAGAAAGTACTAACCAAATGTTTTCCTACATTTATGAAAATGAGGCAGTAAAAAGACATAGTAAGAATAAGTAATAAGTATAATTAGATTTATACGAACATCGTCAAGAATAAAGTATTTTTTTTTCATGTATTTTTGCTTTTTTAATTTTATTCTGGTCTAAAATTTTTCACATGTATCTTTTCAAGGTTTTAAGATACATGTACCGCTAAAATGAAATACACTATATAGAGTGACAAATCATTAAGGAAGGATGGTTTCGTAAAATTGAATATAAAAATTGTCATAAGAAGAATTTCTTACCAGCCAGGTAAAAAAAATTACCGGTCTAGTGCAAGTTGAACTTGCACAATTAGTGTTCCTTACGTTAATTGCTTTTAAAATAAAAAATTTTGTTACAGTGGTATAAAATGATTAGTGACTTCACAAAACACACCCCAAATGAGTTTTCAACAAAGTTTGTTTCCAGTCTTTACTGAAAACTGATGACCTTGAAATTTTTGTTTTTTTTTATATGCCAGATAAATTATTAAAGGTAATGCACTCGTAATAATTTTCGTTCAATCTATACCTCGTGGAGAATATTCCAGAATTTTTTCAAATTTTTTGATCAGTACTTTTCGAGATAAGATAAGGGGACGGCGATTTTTAGGATTTTCTAAAATTAATACAAGTATTACATTATGTATGTATATATATATATATATATATATATATATATATATATATATATATATATATATATATATATATATATATGTTTTGACGAATGTTCTCACGGGGGTGTGAAATGTAGTAATGGTTTTTCGGGTATCCCGTGTTAGCTTGAAGTCCCTTGATGGACGGTTTCGCTGACGTTTCGATGGAATCTCATCCATCTTTTTCAAAGCGTTGATCACTGGTCGGTGTCTTGGCGTTCAACGCGATCGAAACGTCAGCGAAACCGTCCATCAAGGGACTTCAAGCTAACACGGGGATACCCGAAAAAAACCATTACTACATATATATATATATATATATATATATATATATATATATATATATATATATATATATATATATATATATTTTACTCGTGTTTTCACAAGTTTTCATTTGACACCACATTCGATAACTTTTTTTCACTTCCGATTTCACTCCCCAAAACTCACCCCTTAAGTCAAAATTTAACTTTCAAAATTACACGGCTCTGATGAGACGATCAATTTTTATACCTATTACCAAATCTCAACTTTCTATGACAAATAGTTTCGGAGAAAATCGGGTGTGACAGACAGACGGACAGACAGACAGACAGACACCGAAGTTATAAGTATTCCGTACGGAACCCTAAAAAAATAACAATAAACATTTCAGAAAAATAGGTAACAATCGGAAGATTCTATTTTTCAACATTTTCTAGAATTTTTGTTTCTGTTTTTGAGATTAGCATTTGAGCTCTTGTTGAGAGTAAATAAAACGCCTTGTTAATTTTACATTTTTACTAATGTATTTTATTTTCTCCTGTTATAACTTAGGATTATTGCATGACACATATATGTTTATAAATTGTCCGAAAATAGGACCAGTAAAAATCTTAAATGAAAAAGGAAAGAATTGAACAAACAAAAAATTTATATTTAAATAAAATGGCATTCAAATCAATGTTACGCAACAAATAGAAAAAGGGCGAATTTCATTAAATCCAGACATGGTGGTAAAGAATATTGAATTAGTTTCTTCAAACCACAACTTACGTAAAATTTATTTCAATTGTTGAAAAAAAACGTAATGAAAAATTGGTAAGGTATATTTTATGGTAAAATTAAAAAACCGAATAACCCTGTGCGTAAATTAAACAATTCAAAATAAATAAATGAAAAGTCAATTTCACAGAAGGAAAATATATATAGTTTGACAATATCTCGAAAGCGTATATCCTGAGAGAAACTGTAAAATTTGATGTAATGTGGGATAACTATAAATTATCTCAAGTAATTTTTAATAAAATATTTTTAAAAATATTTTTTAGGAAATGAAGTTAAATCAAATTTGCCCCTCCAAATGGCTGCCTATTTTAATGTCGTGTTTATTCCAGTATGGACAATTGTTCTAATAATATTTTTTACTTGATAATGTAAGTTCTATTACGGAAAAATTACCTGATTTAGTTTCCTAGTAACATAATAGGATTTCAACATTCTCTCTACTAATACTACTGGTAGTGAGTTACCATTCTTGTTCTTTCACCCTCGGAAGAGTATATCCTAGTGCTTCCAAGTCTCTTTTTAGTTTATCTTGTTCCTCTTAAAATTATTGGGAGGACCCTAAATTTTTCCCTGCTCATCAATAGACTTTGGATTAGTATTACTATTGCCTTCCCTTACACCTAAGTCTTTATCTACCCACGGTTCATTTTTATCTTTTGTCGAACTTGCCAATTTTTTATTACTGCTTGCGGGATTTAGTCCCTGATATATAAACAATTTGCTTAGAGGTTCGTAGCTTCCAAGTGTGACCATTTTTCTTTCAACTTTTATAATTCAGATGGTCGTGAGTTGGTTGTTTCGTTAGTTTATCTACATGATTGTCTATTGTTAGGATTACTTAAGTTTAATGATCTAATGGGTTTTAATACTACATTTAGAGTCTATTTCAGTTAACTAATTATTGCCTCGAACATTTTTACTTTTTCCATAGGTTAAGCCTTCAATTGCTTGTATTTATTTTTATTTTCAATTTTGATTTGAGTGTATTTTCCACATAATCTGTCCATTTACTCTAAAGTTCAGCTCCTCAGTTCATTCTGCTATCGTACAGGGATTGTTTTTTTCAATTACTGTGGGGCCGGAATCATATTACTTTTTTAAAATTTTGTCCTACGCAGTTCTATCATACAGTCAGTCGCTAACTGGAAATATTTATACTGAATTTTCAGTGAATCGAAAACTATTGCTAGTTATTATAAACGATAAAACAAAGAAAAACGAATAATAAAATTAAATGTCTTAGATATTTAAAATTTTAAAGAACGGAAATAGATTAAAATTGGATATTTTGTGTAAACCCACCGTGTCACCATCCCAGCAGACTCAATACACCCTAACTCCCATAAAACTGACAGCTTATAGAGCTATGTTCCATAGAGCCTTCAGCCTCTTAGTAAAAATAATTTAAAAAAAGAACTGGACACAATCAAAAATATAGCACTCAATAACTGCTTCCAACCTAAAATAATTAATACTCTAATAAGCCGTAAACAACATCAAATCACCTTCAGCTTAATTTATCCCAGAAAAGAATACCAAGAAAGAAAAATATTCATACCTCTAACATATTTTGGTGCCATCCCCCGGATAAAATATCTCAAGTTCTCACGGCCGAAAAACACAAAAATAGAAACTTCCTGAAAAATTATCCAATATATTTTTTAATGCCAAAGGTAAAACTAATAAACATAATAACTTAGGAGTTTATAAACTTAAGTGTCAATAGTGCAGTAGCTGTTACGTAGGCCAAACAGGACGGAATTTCAAAACAAGATTCGCAGAACACAATGCCTCTTATAGGCTAAAAAATGAAAAATCACACTTTACTAAGCATTTTTAGAAAAGGACCATCCATTTTCTAATATTAATTGTTTATCAGTACTCCATATGGCACCTAACCTGAACTAACCTGAACTAAATTTTAGACATTTTTGGGCGAAATCAATTAAAAATTAATTTTGCAAAATTATGTTATCCATTCATAACAATTGCTACTGGTGATCATGCTCATTGTTTCAAATTTGTCATATATTTAATATTGTTTTACATTTTATTATAGTATGACAGTTTTGGCAAACTTACCCAAGTTATAATAGTCACTGTAATTACTACTATATCTGTTATCGAGATTTTGAGGCTGTATATGGTCTATGAAGGAAACTTAAATGATAAGGTAAGTTTTTGTACCAAATCTTGTTAGGAGATACGAGTTAGTAGATCTTTACTTTATATTTCAAAACTATACAAATATTTCTAGATATAAATTAATGCTAGTACTGATTCAAAACGTATTTATGACTTCTATGAAGGTGTAAATTCAAGTAGTTTAAGGTGATCAAACTTAGTAAGTAATTTTTGTTTCAATAGATTTTTCTATCTGTTAGTTCGATGATGCATTCATCGTCTAACTTCTAAATCTTCAGTCAAGAGAAAAATGAAACATCCAGCTGCCTTTCCTAGACCTGCACGTCACCAAAATTCAAAACCGACGTTTTGAACAAACAGTATACAGAAAACTACCACATACAAAGAGATATTTGAATGCGGGATTCTAAGCTGTGACGAACACATTGTATTCCAGATCAATCCCAGTGCTAAAAACAAAATGGATACCAATAGAATACAATAAACACCATAAAACAACAAAAAAATCTGCAGTAACAGTCGAATAAACCAAAAACCATTCTACCATACAAAAACAAACCACATACAGGATTAGACGCCTTCTCTGTATCAGCCGTATACAAACCACTGCGGATAATAGGATCTGCTCGTATTATGAGAAGTCCAAGGACAAAATCCAATTTGGGAGTTTATAGCGTATCATGCTAACAGAAGAATATCGGCCGCACTGGAAGAACATAAATTAGGTTTCAAAAATAAACAACTTTTTTCAACACCAACTCCAGAGAAGCCAGAACATATATTTTAATAGCTGCAAACGGATAGTCATCATAGAGGCTATCACAATCGAAACACTGTGACACTTAAACAAGAGAGACGATGCGCCAATCTTACCCAGACACGCAGAAAACCAAAATTAAAACATAAACTCAACAACCCATAGACAGAATACAAAGGCTAACAACGGAAGCCATTAAAATGATGATCAAGGGGAGCAGGGTCAACTACGACTAATCAGAGCCATTACAATCTCCGACGCAGATATAAAATACCCTGCAGTAAAGTAAGCTACTTAACTCCGACAAGACAGTATTCAAAATGTCAAATCATTTAGAACCTTTTCTTAATTAGACGTAAAAAAAGGCTTAGAAAGAATATAAAAAGTTTAATAGAAAACAACTAAGATAAACATATTTTTAATGTTTAGGCATGAGATATTTTCGAAATATTATAACAATCCAAGGTTAAAGTACGTGGATACTAGCTACTGATAAATTTAATATTAGTAAGTAACTTATTCTAAAACTGCTTCGTGTGAAAAAAAAATGTTATTAGACATTATAAATGACATTAGAGAGACTTTGCAACGCTTATTTTATACATGCCTTTGTCCTTATCGTTATCTCAAGCATGCGCAGTAATAATGCAAAGGAATTGCAAGGTTAGTATTCATCTTCTTTAACCTAAGGGATTTTTTTTCATTCATTTCATGGTTAAACATACCGGTTATTTGTATTTAATAGATCAACAAAAGTTCGGTCTATCATACGAGGCTGGTTTGAAAAGTCCGTGCAAAGTCCGAGAGATGGCACCACCGGCGCGTATCAAGGTCATGTTTAGTTAGTAGCATCTCTTGAATGAACGCACACCAAGTTTCAGCCATATTGGTCTATTTCTTTGTGTTTGGCATTCGTGTGAATCAAGGAAGTCGAGTGATTTTCAAGAAATGGACGAAAAATAATTTCGTGTGGTGATTAAACATTACTTTATGAAAGGTAAAACGCCTCAGAAGACTAAAGAGAAGCTTGATAAACATTATGGTGACTCTGCACCTTCGATTAGAACAGTTTATAAGTGGTTTCAAAATTTTGGACTGGCCATATGGGCACAAGTGACGCTGAACGTTCTGGACGGCCTGTGGAGTTTACGACTCCAGAAATCATTGATCAAATCCATGATATGGTGATGGATGACAGAAGAGTTAAGGTGCGTGAGATTGCTAGTGCTGTGGGCATCTCGACTGAACGGGTACATAATCTTTTGCATAAACATTTGGACATTGCTCACGCTTGACCAAAAACGGAATCGTGTGAAGTGAATCCGGAGGACTTTAAGCATCGTTTCGTCACTGTGGATGAAACATGGATACATTACTATACACGTGAGACCAAACAACAATCTAAACAATGGGTTACCAAGGGGGAATCTGCACCAAAAAAGGCGAAGACCGTTCCTTCGGCCGGAAAGGGTTATGGCGACTGTCTTTTGGGATTCGCAAGGGATAATCCTCATCGACTATCTGGAAAAGGGTAAAACTATTACAGGTGAATATTATTCATCGTTATTGGACCGTTTGAAAACCGAGCTGCAAGAAAAACGCCCGCGATTGGCCCACAAGAAAGTCCTTTTCCATCACGACAACGCACCAGCACACACCTCAGCAGTTGTGGTCGCAAAATTAATGGAAATAGGATTCCAACTCGTTTCATATCCCCCCTATTCTCCAGACTTGGCTCCCTCGGACTACTATTTGTTCCCCAATTTGAAGAAATGGCTGGCGGGACAAAGATTTTATTCAAACGAGGAGGTGATTGCAGACACTAATGGATATTTTGCAGACTTGGACAAATCCTATTATTCGGAAGGGATCAACAAACTAGAACATCGTTGGACGAAGTGTATAAGCCAAAAAGGAGACTATGTCGAAAAATAAAAAAGGTTTACCCCAAACACATAAGTAGTTTTTATTTTTGCACGGACTTTTCAAACCAGCCTCGTATTTCTATCACTTCCTTCCATATTTCCAAGGTAATACGAATGTGCGATAAATAAAATTTCATTTGAAATTAGCACTACACACACTGCCAAAGATTGCAATATTTCATAATCTGAACACTATTGTCAGTGTTACTTGCAATAAAAGATTATCATTTTAATTTTACTGTATTTTCTTAGTGGTTAGTATACCTAAGTAAGAAAAAAAGCAGGCCCAACCATAATAGCGATAAGAATAACGAACTTCAAATAGCCTCTCTTATAAGTTCCTAATTAAAGGAAATCGTTATCCTTAATCCACTTCTTCTTTTATTTTGTTTCAATACTGCGCAAGCTCCAAATTGTGGGCTTATGCTTTAAGTAACGATAACGGCTGAGTCCTTTGTATTTAATTTCTTCTCATTATCCAAACGGTGGGCGCATGCTTCAAATAAAGATAATGACAATGACCCACCGAAATAAGCGTCTCTATTGATATAACCTGCCATCCTGCTATCTCGAAAACGTTAATTTAGAGTGTTTTTTATTGTACTGAATCACATTTTTTAAATTTTTCTACATTTTCTCTATTGGCTTATGGAATTTTTTTTTCTTCTTGTCGCAACTTTTAACCACACCTAGATTTCTCCACTCTCTTTCTTCAAATATAACGGAGCAATTAAAACTGCCTATGATATTTTTTTATTTCCAGATACCTGAATTGGCTGGATTCTGGATGTTATCGGTTTTCCTTCAACTTCCGCTGCAAGGGCTTCTGTTATTTAATCCATACTTCAAATTACATGTATTAGAAATAGTATGCGAGAGTATTATATTTATTTTGTTAATAATTCAAATTATTTCTGGCTATGTTGCTTTAAAGTTTACAGCATCTCAGCAAGCACTTTATTACAAGATAATGAAAACTAAAGGGTGAAAGAACTTCCTACAATACTTTTAATCGTGCTAATTTTAGTGGCAAGGTACAACAGTAAATAACATGTAGTAACGATTCAACTTGAAACGAGCAGCGGCAGAAACAGTTGTCCTGTTTGAGTAAAAAAAATGAAAACCAGTATAGGATTCTACACTGTTATCGTTAGTCTTACGGGAGCAGTCTGTCCCAAAATATAAGATCCTGATTTTGGCCGTTTTAAGTGGGCAATATAAAAATTCTGACCTTTTGTTTATGATAGGTTGCACAGATGGACTTAAGAATTTTATTCATTAATGCAAATAAATAAAATTATAAGTATTTTTGGAGATGTTTATTTATAGATGCATGTAAAAACAAATGGATAAGAAGTACAAATATACAGTTTGAATGAATGGGGTTTACGAAAGGGGGCATATTGTATCTGTAAAAATATATTTTAACTTAAGCCTAATTCGGTTTCACTATCACTGTCATCAGCTGAGGTAATTATCAGTGGTTTTATATTATTTACATAAATATATGAATCTTCAACTTTAACAGCGTGCTGAATGGAATTCTTCCAGCTTTCACAAAGTATATCTTTTATAATGTTTTTTACTAATTCAACCACTGACACGCTTAAAGTAGGAGAAACATTTTGTGTCCTTATTTTTGATTTAACTTGATGCCAAATATGTTCAATTGGATTAAACACACAATAATACGGAGGAAGCAGCAAAACAGTGTCTCCCATTTTCTCAGCCCTACTATCACAAACATATTTCTTTTTCAATTTATAGTCTTTCAAAACTTCCAAAAGATCACTTTTTTTATAACTACAGTCAAAATAAATGTCATTTTATTTATTTATTTATTTATTTATCATACATGCCTTACAGGTTACAAGACCTAACTACAAGACCGGAGATACAGATAAGAGCCACTATACATAGAAATGTAATACGATAATAGAGTATTAAGCAGATACAAATTCCAATCACAATAATAATAATAATAAAAACAATTAGATATTAAAACAATAAGAAAAGAAAGATGCCACAGCCCCTCAGTGTTGCAATATTTTACCTATCGTTAACATAGATGTGTTGAAAAAGTCGATGCTTATTTCTTGATTATACATACTACACATTGAAAAAAGTGGGGAAAATTTTAATATATTTGTTCTTGGAACAGGTAGATAAAAAGTGTTATATTGTCTGCTAGTTATACGCGGCACACTAAAATTTATTCTTGACAGAATAGTGGGAGAATCTATATCATTATTCATAATTTTGAACAGAGTCGTCAGTAGCAAGTAACCACGACGAACCTTTAATAACGGGCAGCCGTTATCTGCAAGTAGTACCTCATGCGGAAACCCCTGTTGTGGATAGATACCATTTCGTTTAAAGCTAATTTTAAGAATTTGCGCTGGACAATCTCCAGATTATCAGTATGGGTGTCATAGCCTGGAGACCAGATCGTAGCAGCGTATTCCAATTTAGAACGAACATAACAAATATATAAAGTTTTAATTACGTCAGGATTATGAAAGTCACCGGTGCAGCGTGCAATAAAGCCATATGTTTTAAAAGCTTCGGAGATTATGGTGTTTATGTGATCTGT
This sequence comes from Pachyrhynchus sulphureomaculatus, assembly GCA_019049505.1. NCBI lineage: Eukaryota > Metazoa > Arthropoda > Insecta > Coleoptera > Curculionidae > Pachyrhynchus > Pachyrhynchus sulphureomaculatus. The sequence goes on from CM032456.1 coordinate 60,276,816, forward strand.
GAAAGAAAGTCTTGGATCAAATGTTACGCCCAAGTCCCTGAAGACATTCACACGGGAGATATTACTGTTATCCAGCAAATAGTTATGAATAATCGGTGAGATTTTATTTGAGAAAGACATGATGTTACATTTCTTAATGTTAAGCTGTAAATTGTTTGTTACGCACCATTGGCCAATCATCTGTAAGTCCTTCTGAAGATTTATGCAATCCCGAATACCTCTTACCCTGCTGTATAATTTTACATCATCGGCATAGAGTAAATAACCAACACCTAAATCCCTCCCAATATCATTTATAAAGAGATTAAAAAACAATGGTCCCAGTACAGATCCTTGGGGAACCCCAGAAGTAGCGTCATAAGATCTTGATTTGGAGCCATAAATTTCCACATATTGCTTACGATTAGTAAGGTAAGAATGAATCAAATATATTAATGAGCCTGAAAAACCAAAGTTAGTTAGTAGTTTATTAAGTCGGAGAGAAAAATCCAGCCGATCAAAGGCTTTGGTGAAATCTAAATAAATGATATCCATTTGGCAACCCTCGTCAATTGCCTCTGCTATTTCTTGAGTTATAGTAATTAAGTTTGTAGATGTAGACCTACCCTGTTGTAGAAACCATGCTGATGAGGGGTTATCAAGTTTTTCGTAGCATAAAATATATGATCGTGAAATAAAAATTCAAAGATTTTACTAAAATTACATATTATTGACACTGGCCTATAATTACTGATATCTGATCTATCTCCTTTTTTAAAAACAGGACTGACTTTAGAGGTTTTCCATAATTCCGGGAAAGTACTCGTCTTCAAGCTTAAGTTGAACAGAGTTAACAGTGGTTTGGCTAAAACAAATCTGCAATCACGAATAAAAAATGCTGGAAGTAAATCCGGGCCCGCAGTAAATTTTGGTTTTAGTCTTCTAATGGCATTAATAACGCCTGATTCACAAAAGGCACTGACTGTGACAATAGGCCAAGAAGCCACGACATCCTCATTGATTAATCTATCCAAGGTTGGACGGGAAAATGATTGTTCGAAATAAGTTGCAAAAGCGTTTAGAATATCTGATGCCGAGTTCAAATTACTCCTGTCATAAGTCATACTACTAGGTATACCCTTCTGTTCTTTTTTGTTTTTGACAAATGACCAAAACTGCTGCGGATTAACCTTTATATTCTCTTCTGTTCTCTGAATAAAGCATCTATAAGATTTTGTAGTATCTCGTTTTATTTCCGATCTCAACGTTTTGAACTTTTCAAACTGATCCATGTCTCCATACTTTTTATATTTTTTATGACGTAAGGCTTTCTGCTTTATCTTGAGTATTACGTCACGCGAGAACCACAGAGGGTATTTCTTGCTATAACCTTTTAAATACTTCGGTACATGCTCATCTATTATTTCATATAATTTTTTATAGAAACTGTCACAGGCTTCATCAATACATGTAATATTGTTTAGAATTGACCAATCGATTTTCATAAGGGAGTTATACAACATAGTATAATCTGCTTTTTTGAAATTATAGTTGCCTTGAAAATTTATTTGAAAATCGCTTTTAGCATTCATCGATTGGCAGTACTTTAATGTAACTACTAGTGCCGGATGATGAGCGTCCTCTTCAATAAACACATCGACTGCCCTTTCAACTTCGCATTTTTCATTATTATGCATCACCAAGTCTAGTATTCTATTATTTGTGTTCCTGATGTAAATGCTTTGAGTAAAACGGACGCTATTTAGGAAATTTTTAAGAACCTTTGTAAGATTATCTTCCGTTTTGTTATCTAAGAAGTCAGAGTAACGAAATACATTGAAGTCACCAAGTATGCATACATTCGCATTAGATAGGCATTGCAACGAAATTAAGCAATCAAACAAATTTTCCAACAGAAAAGTAGTTACCGGCGGGGGAATGTAAACAACAAAGATATATATAGACGAGTAGTCAAAAGTAATTTTAACGCCTATTAGATCAATTTCCGGGCAAAGTTCTGTATATGGAATTGAAACCATGCTTGCTCTAAAGCTTTGATCAACACCAATCAGCACGCCACCTCCACCCGATTTATTTATTTCTGAAAAATTTCTATCTTTACGAAAAATATTATACCTGTCACAAATTATTTCGTTGTTAGTAATAGAGGAGTCCAGCCACGTTTCTGTGATCGCTATTAAATCATAACAAGAACAAGTTGAATTACTAAGCACGTCAACTGTTTTAGTTCTAAGTCCACAAGTATTTTGATAATAGACTGAAAAACAATTATTAAGCGATAAGCGATTTGCTGAAGTAGGCACTACATGAGACAAGGCGATCGATCTATTCTGAGCTACAATAGGTGTGAACGTCGTGGTTAATTGCTATTGCGCCAAAATATTTGCACGAAGTTTTGAACATGCATTTTTTTATAAACTAAACATTTATTTATATCCCAAGCAGCATGGGCAATATCTACAGCGTTACCTCGACCGACTGCATTAAATGCTACGCAATTAGAACAGCTTAGGGATTGAGATTGACATTCTTTAACTGGATGACCATTGCCACATCTGGGGCAACAGATAGATTTAGAACAGTTTTTAGAAGTGTGATTAAATTCATTACAATTATAGCATCGACTTACCTCAACACCATCAAAGACACTACAGGCATCATATCCGACAAAAAAACATTTCCCACCCTCATTACTTTATCATAAGTATTTCTATTCAGTTGCAACACAGCTTGAAAATGCTTGGCATCCCTCCTTAATTTACATATTTTTTACTATTTCACAAGTTGCTGCAGTGGAAAAAATGTTCAAGATGAGTTTTCTAATGACAGTTAAGAGGCTTTCTTCATTGTATAATTCGGAAAAAAAAACCAACAATTCGAACTCTTGGGTTAATGCCACGTAATTCCCGTATTTCATATGAGTCGGCAAGCTTTTTTTCGGCCTATTCTTTAAATCATTCAATTCATTTTCTAATATATATCCCTGTATTTCCGATTTGGTGTTGGCTGTATTAGGAACCTTATTTAGTAGGCGACTGTGGTAATTTGCATTGTCCATCACTATAACACTCTGTTCGGGAACATTTGGCAAAAGGGAATTTTGAAACCAATTTCGGTCGTGTCTTCGTGATAGTCCAAACTAGAATCTTTTATGTTTTTTTGCAAATAATAGTAAACAATTTGAAATCCAGCCCTTTTCAGATTCAGCATGCAAAATGCTTATTCGTTTACCTTTATTTGAAGGTGCGTTAGTCTGAAATTTTGTACTGCTGTCAACCCACCCTTTTTGCACAGTGTCATGGGTATCGAACCTTGTTTCATCAAGGTATATTAATGACCAATTCTCTAATCGATTCTTTTTAATTTCTTGTAAATAAGTATGTCGCAAGATTCGTAATCTACTCCATCACTACTTGCTTTTTGTTGATTTTTCGGAACGTGAATCCCATTCTTAAGAGAATTCCGTGAAGGGTTGATCGGCCACAATGTATATTGGTGCCTGTCCTGCACCAGTCTTAATTTTATTTTGTCTAGTGTCGGTACCAACCGCTCTTCATATATAGAATATATTTTTCTCCTGATGACGTCTTTTTCACAATCGTCTACATGATGCATTTGAAAATTTTTCCGTTTTTTTCCTGTTCCTGAGTAATGGTTTTCCTACGATACCTTTAATCGTAGAAATTAGGGTTTTTGTTAGTTCACTGGTTTCTTGCAAAGCACTTTGTTTATTCAAATTTCTTTTTACCAAACTGTCGTAAAACATTTTTCACTATTTGTTTAGCGTGAAGTGATAAATGTTTTCTCTTGCGATAGCCACTATTGTAATTTTTTCACGGACGCCACATAATTAAAATAGAACCGTTACGTTGTAAGTTGTAAGTAAAACTAAAAATAATAAAAAGTATCTTTCGAATCTTAATAGGGACCTGTGGTCATTAGGCCTATATTATCAAATACTTAAAGAACTCCAAATCGGGTTGCCAGGTAGTAATTATATAGGTAAAAATAGATCCAATATGATTGCAGGTGCAAGTGAGGGCGGTATACAAAGCAGGTAAAATAAAAAATACGTTTATCGTAATACTTGACAACTATGCACAAAACCTTAATAGGGTCATTTATTGCCACATTGAAAAAGCAAAAAGGTTAGGATCTTATATCTTGGGATTTACTTTACTCTCTAGATTTTTAGTGTTCCGTACGGAACACTTATAAGATCACTTCGGTGTCTGTCCGTCTGTCTGTCCGTCTGTCACACCCGATTTTCTCCGAAACTATTTGTCATAGAAAGTTGAAATTTGGTAATAATATAGGAATTGATGGCCTCATCAGAGCCATGTAGTTTTGAAAGTTAATTTTGACTTAAGGGGTTGGTTTTTAGGGGGTGAAATCGGAAGTGAAAAAATAAAAATTTTACTAGGTAATCGAGTGTGGTGTCAAATGAAAGCTTGTGAAAACACGAGTAAAATATATATATATATATATATATATATATATATATATATATATATATATATATATATATATATATATATATATATATATATATATATATATAATATAATACTTGCGCGCACTTTTCTTTGTATTATTTTAAAAATATCGCGAAAAATCGTTGTCCACCCGCCTTATCTCGAAAAGTACTTATCAAAAAGTTTTGAAAAAATTCTAGAATATTCTCCACGGGGTGTAGATTGAACGAAAATTATCACGAGTGCATCACCTTTAATAATTTATCTGGTATATAAAAAAACAAAAATTTCAAGGTCATCAGATTTCAGTAAAGATTGGAAACAAACTTTGTTGAAAACTCATTTGGGGTGTGTTTTGTGAAGTCACTGATCATTTTTATACCTCTGTAACAAAATTTTTATTTGAAAAAACAATCAACGTACGGAACACTAATTGCGCAAGTTCAACTTGCACTTGACCGGTTTTTATATATTTATTGTTGCTTTTCATAACCCTTCCAACATATTTATTGAACTTATTTTCTCCGTTCAGAACTGTTGCTAGCCAGAAATATGGAGTATTTTTTTGTTATAATTTTTATCATTTGCAAAAATTGTTTTAATTTTAAGTTTTTTTACTTATATTAATATATGAAATATTTAAAAAAATCCATACTAAATGTATTGCCAGTAAAAACTTTTTAGTTTTTTTTTACAAGGAGGAATCCGCCTTACGGATAATGAACCAGTCACCTTAAGGGTGCCCCAGAATGCTCCAGCCGGAGTGGCCGGCATACACACTAAACCTCCTTGTGAGGAGGACCTGTGACCCTCTACTTACAATGTGATGATTATTCTTTATACAGGGTGCCCCATGGATATGGAATAATGAGTCCACAAAATTTATTAATCAGTGTATTAAAAAATGTTTAAATAAAAGTTATAGGGTGTTATACGATGCATATGCTGACGTTGACAATAAAATGTTTTTAAACTGTTAGTTCGAAGGAATTACGCCATCTCGATTTTTTTTAATGGAAAGCCCTGTATATTATTTTATTTTTTAGTCCTACTAAAAATTCTAGATATTATTTATCTAACATACCATATGTCTAAATTGAACTGTTTTGGAATTATTGTCATTTGAAATTTAAAATTGAAAAAAGACAAAAAAAATACTATTAATAAATACTCTAGGTTTATTTTTAAGGTAACGATTGCTCAAAATGCCTACCGTCAACAGCGAGGCAATGACGCAATTTGTCATAAACAGCCTGAACAGAGTTTTGCAGAGAATCAGGGGTGATCTGTGCTACTTCATATTAAATTCTTTGTTGTAAATCTTCTACAGTTTCAGGTCGACTTCGGTAAACTTTGGTTTTCAAATGACCCTATAAAAAAAATCGAGTAGTGTAAGGTCGGAACTTCTAATGTACCATTATGATAGTACGCTCAAATTGCAGTTTCACAAAATGCAGCAATAAACGTTTCCGTCAATAAATGATTTTTTGACGCGTTAAGTCGTTACCTGAGAGTAAATGTTTGACACAAGCCAGCTTAAAAAAAAATAATAATAATTTGATCTCCTTAATTTCAAATATGAATAATTCCAAAATAATTCCATTTAGACAAAACATTTTATTGTCAACATCAGCATGTGGACGTATAACATCCTATAACTTTTATTTAAACATATTTTTGGTTACACTGATTAATAAATGCCGTGGAATCATTATTCCATACATATGGAGCACCCTGTATAAGAGGTGTGAGTTTTAAAAACTTGGTTAGTTTCTAATGTGTGCTTATGCTACCTTAACCTAACTTAGCCTAATTAAAAACTAAAGGCTAAGTTCTTGGCTATTTCGGCAGTGTTGTGTTACAGTAGTGTTAGTGTGAAATGTTTACATGTTTAGCTTATTTTTTGGACAGGAGTAGTTCAACTACACTACGACCTTATCCCTATATGCTGAGTACTTAATATAGTCTGTCTTGGTAGTCGTGTTTTAGTCATCTCTACTGTTAGTCTATTTGTAGTATATCTAAAGGTCGTAAGTAGCGATTACCGACATGTGCGTTATGTCTGAAGGCGTTAGGTATCTCAGGGTTAGGGTGAGCTGTCACTTTCTCAAGAAAGTGATGCTGGGTATTTCGGGTGAATTATTTTATTGTGGACATTTGAAACTCCCTGTGCAACTGGTTATGGCAGACAAACCAGGGAGCCCCTGCTACGATTCGTATGGTTGTGTTTTGGATTTTGGCTAGGCTCGCCGCTAGCCACCTGAGCGCTCGCCTTCAAAACATACTATGCCGTCCTCCCAGGAATTTTCTGTGGAAGCCTCCATCCTATTTTCCCTAACTGTAATTTGTACAAAACATGACGAGATCTCTGTATTTGCCGCCCACCTAGATGTGCCTGACTCTGGCTCGATGCTTTCCAGACACCTGGCATTATGTCTGGCGGTCGTAAGTAAGCCCTGCTCTGATAATCGTTTTGTAAATTAGCAACTTGTTATGAGTTGATAATTTACCTCGATGGTTCAGAAGAGGAGTATAGCTTCTTAAGAGCTAATTTGGCTTAAGCACGGCCGCAAAAAAGCCTTTTAGCATCTAAGCAAAGTAAATGTGTTTAATATACCAACATAAACACCAAGTTTAATTTCTTGGATACTACCTAACTAATACAAATACCACTGTAGTACGTGATCCCTATACAAATTGCTACAAAATAATGCAGTACGTTCAGTATTGTTGATGTTTATTTTATTAATTTTTATTCTGGTTAAAGTATTTTCAGCCATTCTGTTAATTTTCTAGGATTATGTGTGAGTCCTTATTGGGATAAAATCACTTTCAGATAATCTCTTATTAATGACTTAGTAAATGATAAAATAAAACTAGATTCTTGATAAAAATAAGTGCATGAAGTAATTAAACTTTGTACATACAGTCGGTCAAGTAAGAACGTGACTGCTAGTACTCTTGAAAAAATGTGTTTCGAGAACATTTTTTGCTATCAATGTATTCTTTGGTGTGCCAGCAACGGCGAAATTACCTTAGTGAGTTGTCTAATCGCTTCTTGTATCAAAAATCTGGAATCTTTGCGGCATGCTGTCGACTAAATTTTCTGCATGCTCGCGCGGCAATGATCTCCAAATTTTTCGAATCTCGCGAGACAACTGTGTCTTTCCTCTGAGCTTTCTCGTTACAAGGGACCAAACGTTTTCAATAGGGCTAGCGTCGAACCACTCTAGTATCTTATCGTCGCGTCGGTTCAAGCGAGCCACTTCGTGACGCGATTTTTTAACATGCTTCAGAATTCGACATCGAAGATGTTGTGGAATGGTCTCATGGGACACATTCAAACCCGATTTTCTTATTTTGGCCGCTTTTTGACGCAGCGTCAATTTCGGGCTCCTTGAAAACAAAGACAAGATTCGTTTTTTCGACTTTCGGAATGACTACCGAGCCAAGTTTTGGCAAGTCGCCGATATTTTTCGTCTCGTTAAAACGATTTACCCACGTCTCTCACAAACAATACCAACTTTTTAATATATTTAGCGGCCGTGGAAAGTGTCTTTTAGGCCTCTTTGAATGGGAACAAAGGAAGACTGCTTCGAACCGAAGCGTATTTTACGTAATTTCGACGAAACATCGGATCTGATTCTTTTACTAACATGTGTCGTAGACAAAGATTCCCTCTAGCGATTTTTTGTTGAATCGCTAGAATTGCATCTACCCAAAATGAATTATCGCTGAAACGTTCTTACTTGACCGACTATAAAATAGATATAGTAATGGGTACTTTTGTACCATAGAATGTTCTTACATTTCGCTTCGTTCTTAGGAAGATATACTGCGTGTTCCGCTTCTCGGGATATCTTTGTGTTAACACTAACTTAGTTTAGTTTCTAAAAATGTCAGTTCTTATAACAATAGAAAAGTGGATCGTTATTCTCACATTATATTAAACTATTAGGTGGCCACTGAAGGTAAAGGAAGGGTCATTTTATCTTTCAATCTCACATGCCCATGTCTGACACGCTTGTCGTAAAATTAAAAATGAATAGACCCATTTTCGAACATTAAGTGAGCCAGCAATGTTTCCACCCCGGCCACTATTCCTTACATCATAATGATAGACCCACGTTTCATACGTAGTTACCAGTCGATCTAAAAAGTTGATGAATCCTCTTAAAAACGGTTAGAAATTGGGTGTAATGACTGTCATTTTTAGTCAGCGTTCAGACCAGAAAAAAGAGAGAGAGAGAGAGAGAGTAGGGGTGGGGAAGTTTATATCTGGGCAAAAAAGATAAAAGGGATCTAACCAAACCCACTGATGTCTGGGAAATATCAACCACACACGACATTAACATAGGATCGTATTTGTGACATTGTAACGAAATGTGTTTATAGGTGGCAGCCCTCGATCCTTCTAGTCCAATATGCTTTACCTAATTAAATTATTAATTAATAAATAAGTTTTCTTCATAAATTAAGACGTCGACACTTCTCAATTTGTGATGCTAGTTACGAGAAACAATCTAAACAATATAGAAATGGGACTTACGACGTTTATCTGCAAGTTTTGATGTGCGATTCTTGCAGTGAAACACTTATTAAAAAAGAGTATAGCGTTGAAAGGGTACCTTTCTAATATTGTATTAAATTGTACTTAGTTTGCCAACTAAATTGACTAAAAATATCACTTTTTATTACATCTCATAATTTTATTGTAAAATAGGTAATACTTGTTTTAAAATCTTTTTTCCATGTTAGATTTAAGATAAAATATTGAATAGAAATAAAAAAAATGAATCAGACCTTTTCTAGAGCAAAACCAAAAAAATTGAATTTTTTGTAACGAAAAAATTTAAAAATAAGATAGTTTTGTATATTATTTATTTTTCTTTCTAACCGTCTGGAACATAAAATTTCGCATATTTTAAAAAATGCTTTCTACGACTTTTTGCCCACAACAAAAATCCATAATAAGATTTGGACTAAAATGAGAATTTTGACCAATCCTCTTAATATTTTGTAATAAAATTTGGCACACTTTTTAGTGTTATAAACCTATAATTTGAAGCCCTAATATCGAATTGAAAGGAAGTTACCGTAAAAAACTATTTTTCAGTTTGCCGTAGTAAATACTTTTTTAAGGTTATGTACTTAATATTCCATTCAAGCAATCCACACAGTTTTTAGGCAATTTTATGAAGAGTAAAATGAATATTTTTTCTGTCGCGTAACAGCGAACAAAAGCTGAGATATTTAAGAAATAGTGAGCCGAAAGCGTTAACATGTGAAAAAATGCACTAAAATAGAAGCAAAATGGCATTGCGGTCAAAATTAGGCTGAGAAAACTTGTTTACATTATGTTAGCACTGTTTTAAAGTAGTCAATTTCCAAGCTGTACTCAAAAATTTCCAAAAATCATGAAACATTTTACGGCATTTGCCACCACTGTATGGTGTCGATCGAACACAACATTGTTAGGAAACAAAGAAATGTAAACAATACTGAAAGAGGATTATTAGTGGTATTGAGAATTTTAGATTTCAATGAGGTAGTAAATTTAAATTTTTGTGTACCACAAAAAAACTTTTGAATTGTCTCTTATTATTCATTTTGACTAAAAACCTGTTAAAAAAGCTCTATTATAGAAAAACACTATGTTTACTGTATAATATGCTATAAAAATCGAAAATATGAAAATTTAAGTTGCACGCTATTGTCAGAAACAGCCTTCTGTCTTGCTTTATATAAATATTCATTATGCTCAGATAATCGATGTCGTGTATGGGACTTTTGGGTATTCTCCGTTAGGATTATGGGAATAGTTCAGTTGCTGTTCATTTCTCATTTTTTTTTTTATTTGAGCTTCCAAGTCCATGTTTTTGAAGATCTTATTGTTTTTCACTCGTACATTGTTAGTATTAGTCTCCTAACAACCAGAGTTGGACTACTAGATCGTTTAAATTATTTCACAACTCAAGTGTATAAAATTACATCCGATATCGATTCTCGATTCGGGAAATAAAATAAAATAACCGGTCAAGTGCAAGTTGAACTTGCACAATTAGTGTTCCGTACGTTGATGCTTCTAAAATAAAAAATTTGTTACGAAGGTATAAAATGAACAGTGACTTCACAAAACATACCCCAAATGAGTTTTCAACAAAGTTTGTTTCCGATCTATACTGAAAACTGATGACCTTGAATTTTTTTTTATATACCAGATAAATTATTAGAGGTAATGCACTCATGATAATTTTCGTTCAATATACACCCCGTGGAGAATATTCCAAAATTTTTTCAAAATTTTTTGGATCGGTAATTTTCGAGAGAGGGGGGGGGGGGGGATGCTGCGATTTTTCGCGATTTTTTCAAAATAATACAAAGAAAAGTGTACGCATGTAAGACATTATATATATTTTTGGACTCGTGTTTTTACAAGCTCTGATTTGACACCCTACTCGATGACCTAGAAAAAAAAAAAATTTTTTTTTCACATTCAATGTGTGACAGGAGGACAGATAGACAGACAGACACCGAAGTGATCTTATAAGTGCTTCGTATGGAACACTAAAAAGAAAAAAAAATAAATAATAAAAAATACAAAGTGACGGTCGCCTTTCTCGGGAAGGCAATGGTAAACCACCCGTAGTATCAAGCCTACTAACGTGCTCCCACCGTTCGCAACCGGCGTTAAACTGTAGGTGCCCTTTGTCTATGGAACACTTAAAAAAAGGCACGAACCACAGACAAAAGGCGAGAGAGTCATCTACGTCCGTATCAGATATGGTACTTCGAGGAGATTAAAAAAAACATGGGGACACAAAAAGGCACTAATTCCATTTTTAACCCATTTGTGATCTTAATAGATTCTGATTTTTTGCAAGGTGTATTGTTAAAACTAAGCTTTTGATTTAATGCGATATATTATTAAAAAAATTAAACACTGTTTTTGTATCATAAACGTTACATATATTGACATTTAATGGGCTTTTTAAGGGAATATTATTTGATAATAATACAGGAATAATACTTATTAAGTATAAATAAGAATTAATTTCTGTGGCTATAACTAATCTATTATATAGTTAATTGCTTAAGTTTTTAGTTTAATGGAAGATTTTTTAAATGAAGTTCAGTATATATATTTGAATAACACTTCTATTGTAATCTGTACGTTTTCTCTATTTTATTATATTTTATTTATTATTTTCCGATAGATAAACTCTTTAAACCTAACTGATAAATTAGAGCAGGTTTAAACTTAAAACGTTTTATTAAACAAGGTTTTTGCCATTTTGCCACACTCTAAGTCAACCTTATATTAAATTTTCTTATGGGAACATGTATTTGGTTATATTTACAATATGATATATGCCAGCACCAAAAATAGAAGTAAACTGGACAATGAGAAACTTTTAATTCCATGGCTACTAAATTAGGTTGACCTTTTAGACTTCTTTGGAACCCTGTCGTCAATGTGTTTTCGCCAACTTTAGGAAAATTCGAAGCTGAATAAAAAACAATGAACTTACTAGTCTAAAAGTTAAAAAGGATATTTCTATATAAATTGTAATATATCATTATTTATCTAGCACCTCTTTTAGTTTAGAATCTACTATTATTTGGAAGATTAAAGATTGTAGAAACCATATAAAACGTTTAAACATTTAAACTAATAAGGATTGTTTTAAAATGTTGCCACAATTGTCTTCTACAAAGAGCGTTGTAGAATATTTCTTGGAAAAAATCTCATCAGGAATCTGGAAAGAAAATTTTAATACTTTTCCCCCAAATACCCAGTCACACAGAATTAATTCGCCTGGATCTTTTCTAATTTCTACCACTCGTATTCCGCCTGTAGATCGTATAAATTTGTTGGAGGGGTCGTAGGATAGCATGAATGACATATTGGATGGAGCAGGATTGAACCACCTAAAATGTAATAAATATTCTTTGGAAGTTAATAAAAATAATAATGTGTTAGATCTAACACTTCTGTTTTCAATCCGTTCGTCTAACGATGGATTTGCACGACGTTTCATTAACTGAGTTAGCTTCGAGCAGCAGCAGTAAGATCACAGTATCGAGTAGCAGCAGCAGCAAGAATGAAATGCCAAATGAGATTTTGGCGAAACGTC
>CM032456.1:60294428-60415625 GCA_019049505.1 Pachyrhynchus sulphureomaculatus
TGAGATTTTGGCGAAACGTCGTGCAAATTCATTGTTAGAGAAACGGATTGAAACCCGGAATTTTAATGTATTATATATATATATATATATATATATATATATATATATATATATATATATATATATATATATATATATATATATATATATATATATATATATATATATATATATATATATATATATATATATATATATATATATATATATTATATATATATATATATATATATATATATATATATATATATATATATATATATATATATATATATTAAAAGGACTGTGTTAAAAAGATAAAATAGGTCAGTAAATATAGTCAGCAAGACAAATATAACAATTACAGTGAATGAGTATTATGAAATTTGTTCGGTAGGCTCACGCTTGAATTACTAGATGCCATTGTATTTTCTGTAAGTGCTAAATAAATAAAGGCTTATATCGTCTATTTTACCTATAGTTTGCCATAGCTGCTCCTGAGTCATTTTTCTAGCATCCAAATAATTAATTGTACTTTTTAATATTTGGCACTGGTTTTCCAAATTAAAGGTTTTCCTCCCTAAGTTGTTTTCAAATAACTTTTCAGCAGTAAAGCATTGAAGCAACTTTGAACCCCATAAAATTCTGTTACAGGCACTTTTAATATCATTCTTCTCATAAGTAGGTGCTACAATAATACATTAAATAAAATGTAATATTTTATTTAACACAGGGTAACAATAAAACTATCTGCAGTCAGCTTAATCATATATTATTTTAATATCACATATATTTTCCAATAATAGTTTCAGTTGTGAAAATAAGAAAAAAAACCTATTTGTTATAAAAGACAAATTTTTAAAATTTACTTGTGTGTAGAAAAATACTAATTGAGTGCTTAGGTAATCCATCCAAAACAACTAATACCCACTTATACAATTCTATGAATAGTGAGAAAATATCATATATAGTTTCATAAATGTTAGATAAAAATTTAGTGATATTTCGGAATTGGCTTTTTTTTGTACTTTATATTTCATGTTTTTTACCTTGTATACTATGTATATACATATATATATATATATATATATATATATATATATATATATATATATATATATATATATATATATATATATATATATATATATATATATATATATATATATATATATATATATAAAGGGTGATTCATTTAAAGGTACTTTTTTTTAAATAAAAAAAATGAATAAAAACAATTTTATTTTATAATCTTTATTATCATATAAAAGAACCATTCTTTACAATTATTTCTTAAAGATAATTTCTTTCAAATGTTGTCCGCGACTACGGTTAACAACGTCCATGCTGAAGTTCCAATTTTCAATGACACGTGTGAGTATTTCGAGTGGTATTTGGCCAAAGACTCGAGTAATATTGGCCTCCAATGCCTCAATTGTAGCTGGCTTATCCATGTAGACTTTGGACTTTACATAGCCCCAAAGGAAAAAGTCAAGAGGTGTGATGTCACATGATCTAGCGGGCCAATTCACTGGTCCAAAGCGTGAAATGATCTGTTCGCCGAATTGCTCTCGCAGTAAAGCCATGGTTTCACGGGCTGTATGGCAAGTGGCGCCATCTTGTTGGAACCAAATTTCGTCGAGACCACGGGCTTCAATTTCTGGCATCAAATAGTCTGTTATCATGGCGCGATAACGGTCACCATTCACAGTAACATTCCGGCCGGCCTCTGTTTTGAAGAAATATGAACCGATTATTCCACCGGTCCATAAACCACACCAAACAGTTGTTTTTTCTGGATTTAATGGCAGCTCTTGAACCTCTTCAGGTTGTTCATCACCCCAAATACGGGCATATTGTTTATTCACGAACCCATTAAGCCAAAAATAGACCTCATCGGTGAACAAAATTTTTCTCGAAAACAGTGGATCTTCTGCAAGCTTGTCAAGAGCCCAACGACTAAAACGAAAACGATTCGGAAGGTCGGTCGGCTTCAGTTGTTGCACTAGTTGAATTTTGTATGCTTTTAAAGAAAGATCCTTACGTAAAATACGCCAAGTTGTTGAATATGACAGGCCAAGCTGTTGAGAACGGCGACGAATCGACACTTCACGGTCTTCGCGTACACTCTCCGCTACCGCCCCTATATTTTCTTCACTACGTGCTGGATGTGGTCTATTCGGTCGAGCATTATCCAATAATGAAAATTGGGTCTCAAACTTATTGATGTTAGAGCGAATTGTGCGTTCGGTAGGCCGATTATGTGGACCATAAGTTGCTCTAAGCTCCCGATACACATTCCTCGTAGAACGCCCATTTTCGTAATAAAGTTGAACAATTTGTAGACGCTGTGCCAGGCTAAGTCTTTCCATTATGAATTGTCAAACGCTACTGAACAGGAATGCCACTTCAGTTGACACGACGCATGCGCAATCTGCAATTAAATCCCCATCACAAAAAGTACCTCTAAATGAATCACCCTTTATATGAATTTTGGGAATCCGTAATCTTTAGTAATGAAACTAAAATTAACCTTTTTGGGGCTGATGGCAGAAGTTTGGAGAAAGAAGAATACCACATTTGATATTAAAAACATTTGTTCCATGGTGAGACAAGAGGGTGGTAG
Organism: Pachyrhynchus sulphureomaculatus; assembly: GCA_019049505.1. NCBI lineage: Eukaryota > Metazoa > Arthropoda > Insecta > Coleoptera > Curculionidae > Pachyrhynchus > Pachyrhynchus sulphureomaculatus. The sequence goes on from CM032456.1 coordinate 60,297,034, forward strand.
TATTCTGCTTTGGGAATGCATGTCCGCTGGAGGGGTTGGAAATTTACATTTTATTAATGGTACCATTTATCAGCATGTTTATCTGAACATTTTGAGAAACAATTTAAGAGAAAGTGTTCAAAAATTAGCATTCGAAAAAAGATACATTTTTCAACAGGACAATGATTCGGAACATACCGCAAACTTGGTGTGAGAATGGATGATCCATAATGTGCGACAGCTGCTTCATACACCTCCGCAATCACCCGATGTTACCTCATCGAGCATTTATGGGAGGAACTTAAACAGCGCCTTGCTAAACATAATGTTTCAAATAGAGAAGAATTAAAAAACAGAATATTGAACGAATGGGAGAACATGCCAGCAAAAATTACTAGAAAGCTGGTTGCAAACATGATAAAAAGGTTACAGGAGATTATCAAGGCCAACGGCGGTCCCACTAAATATTAGTTTAAACGAAGTTGTTATTTTCCGTTAAACTCCATCAAATTATTATTTGTCATTGTTAAGTATATAGAGACTTTTTGACAATAATTTTGTTTACATTTTGATAACAATGATGTAACTTCTAAATAAAATGTTCCGTAGTTATATATATATATATATATATATATATATATATATATATATATATATATATATATATATATATATATATTTATTTATATGTGTGAAAGAGACTCCAAATTACCGTTAAATTAGAAATTAAAAAAAAAGTAAATACCTTGGAAACATCCATCGTGTCCCTCAGATATCACATACAATGGCATCACAGTATAATCAGTTGTTACAATACAATAATCCAAAACTATTACCAATGATCGGCATCCAAATGTAAAAACGAATTCATTTTTCCCTTCATCTAATTCTACTAAAGCTTTAAATTTGTTATTAATTGACCGGATATTTTTTTCTAAATTTGATTTGGTTGATATAATTGTAATAATTGTGTCTTCTTTCTTGCATGATGAATCTTTTATTTCCACTGATCCCACTATCCTAACAATTGGATATGTAACAACATCATGAGATCCAAAATTTACAATCTTGAGATCATGAGTACAGTTTTGTGGTAAACTCTGTAATTGATATTGTTTACTGGTTATAGTGCTCATTAAATAAAAACACGTCTTCAGACATAAACGTTCTATAGGTTTTGAGAAAAATTCTTTTATAATATTTGTATAAAACATCTTTTTTGTTAAGTTTAACAAGTAAAAGTTAAAAAATTATCTAGAAGTAAGTCCATAGTACCTAAAATATATTTTTCATAATCTATTGTAGTATATATTCCTCATAAAATGACCATGACAATGAACCATAGTAAACATAAAACACAGTAACGACGCTTAAGAAAATTGTTAAGTCCTGTTTTTTATCACGCGTACGTCCCCTACCATACCAACAACAGGGCTGCTAACGCGGTCGCGGGTTGTGTGTACATCTGGATTTCAAGGATATAATCTTTTGATAACGTGCTCCGAAATCCATTATTAATAATTTTCCAATAAGTAAATTTCTTATTTGAAGTTATAATTGAAAATAATTATAAATAACCGGTCAAGTGCAACTTGGACTTGCGCAATTAGTGTTCCGTACGTTGACTGCTGTTAAAATAAAAATTTTCGTTGCGGAGGTATAAAATGATCTGTGACTTCTCAAAACACATCCTAAATGAGTTTTCAACAAAGTTTTTTTCCGATCTTTAATGAAAACTAATAACCTTGATTTTTTTTTATATATATATCAGATAAATTATTAAAGGTAAAGCACTCGTGATAATTTTCGTTCAATCTACAATCTATAGAGAATATTCCAGAATTTTTTCAAAATTTTTTGATCAGTACTTTTCGAAATAAGGACAGAAATTGTTCGCACTTTTTTAAAAATAATACAAAGAGAATTGCGCCGAAGTATTACATTATATATATATATATATATATATATATATATATATATATATATATATATATATATATATATATATATATTGTTGAATTCATCTTTTTACAAGCTTTCATTTGATACCCTACTCGATGGCCAGGTAAAAAAAAAATTTCATTTCCGATTTTACCCCCCAAAACTAACCCCTTAAGTCAAAATTTTGACTTTTTAATGAGTCCATCAATTCCTATATTAGTGCCAAATTTTAACTTTCTATCCTAAATTGTTTCGGGGAAAATCGGGTGTGACAGACAGATAAACCGGCGGACGGAGAGATAGACGGACAGACGGACAGACAGACGGGACAGACGGACAGACGGACGGACAGACAGACGGACAGACAGACGGACAGACAGACGGACAGACAGACGGACACCGAAGCGATCTTATAAGTGTTCCGTACGGAACACTAAAAAGATGTCAAGAGGAAGTTCTTGTTGTGTGGTTAGTGTTTGTAACAATATATGTGGTATCTCCAAAGGAGTTTTTTAGATTTCTCAAAGATTCTAAAAGGTAATTTATTCATAATTTTTTATTTCTATTGTGAAATATATTATGTAAAGATTATTTTTCATATTAAAATTGTTTGCTAGAGTTAAGTTATATTATCTGCTAAAATTCGCTAACCAAACTTTCAAAACTCAATCTGGGCATGCAAAAAGAGTAATTCTCCAGCACGAATGAGTTTAAATAAATCAGTGCCTGGATTTAAGTTTATTATATAAGTAGTATTTAGGCACGAAAAGTCATTACTTGTAAGAGTAACAAGTGTGTTCACTTCATTTTTAAGTTCAGAAGAAAGACGATTTCAATAGTTGAGGAATATAAATTCAACAATGAGATATTTAAATGAATAACGTGCAAAAAGCGTTGAAGTCAAATGTATTTTTTGCTTGTATTTTTTGCCTTTTTCCTTCTTTTTTTTCTAAATCTGTTTTAATAAGAACCTGATAAAAAATATTTCGAAAAAGAAATTTTCTCGTTTTTTTCTTTCTTTCAATCAGCAAAATTCATTCGTCATCGTTCCATCTATACCCTGTAGAAAAAATTCCAGAATTTTTCAAAATTGTTTGATCAGTACTTTTTTTAAAATAGTACAAAGATAATTGTGCCCAATTATTACATTATATATATTTTAGAACTCTTCTTTTTACAAGCCTTGATTTGACACCCCCCCTCGATGACAGTAAATTTTTTTTTTTCACTTCCGATTTCACCCCCCAAAACTAACCCCTTAAGGCATAGTTTAACTTTCAAAACTACACGGCTCTGATGAGGCAATCAATTCCTATATTAATGCAAAATTTTAACTTTCGATGTCAAATAGTTTCGGAGAAAATCGGGTGTGATAGACGTATTGACAGACGGACAGATACTTTAGCGATCTTATAAGTGTTCCGTACGGAACACCGCGTGCTGTTGCCTTTAAATTTAAATAAAAAAATACTAAGAATCGAGCTGGCAAGGCACAATAGGATTCAAGCCAATAAAAAAAAAAAAGTATTACAATTATTGTTTCCTTTAATTACGCCCATGTGTAATATAAATGCAACTAAATACAACACTGCCATCTGTCGCAAACCTAAGAAACGACATTAATGAACACAACACGATTCTATATGGAATAAAAAGATTAATTTACTTGCTATAAAGTAGATGGCAATATGTGTACTGCGGACTGAATATACTTTGATCAATTGACCTGATAACCTAACCTAGTCACATATTTATTTATGTCCAACTATTTACAAATTAGAAGTATTTAAATTTAAAGAAAAATTGTTATATATACTTACCATTATTAAAAATAGGCGACAGTTTTCATGGTTATCTTATATACCTTACACAAGACCGAAATCATGCAGGATATTTATGAAACGGCACTGCGCATGTTATTAAATGTTCAGAGGATTTAACTGTGCGAAAAGGCTTAGGACGTTCGTTCATGTTATACTCCAGAGTATACAGGATGATCTCGAAGGGGGGCCCAAGATTGCATATAAGATGGAATACAAATTTCAACTAACTAATATTTTTAAAGATGTTTAGAAAAATTGAGACAATAAATTTGAAGGAAGGTCAAGATCTTCTCAGCTGCCTATCAAAGTCTACTTTTTTACCCATAAGGGACCGGTTTTTTAAACTATAACTAATCAAGGCACTTGATTCGTGGGCAATAAAAAAATGGTAGAATAATAATCAATAAACAAACATTAATTAAACAATTTGCGCCTAGGTTCTCCAGCATGTTTACACTATATTTTATGTCGAAGAGTGTTTAGTAGTAACTAAATATGTTGGTGTAGTTATCTCTTAGGTTAATTAATTACACGGAGTTTCATAAAAAAACAAATAATAAAAAATTTACAGCAAAAACAAACTGATAAATGAAAAACATCTTTATTGTCTATAAAACTACAGAAATTAGAAAATTATTTCTTAAAACTCTCTCTCTTACCCTCTTACCAGTCAAAAAAAATTGATCACTGTGTCTGCCATTTCTTGCCAGATATTGTTTTTTAATTTTTCTAGAGGGCGAAAATTATTTTTACTGTAAACTATCGTTTTAAAACATTCTTTAAAGAAGGGCTCCATTAGCATTAAATCAAGGTTACACGGGCCGATGTTGAAAAGGATTCATGCATTTGATTCACAATTTGAGCGTGTAAATACTCTGAATTGGCTTTAATTCTTACACGACATTTATCTTGTAGGCGGGCAGACATAAATTTAGACGAAGAATTAATTCGGAATATTTGTATTCCAAATGGAATTTTGCAGACGTTTTGTCAAAGTCTCAGGTTGCATTTTTAACGCGAACTGACTTGTCGAAGTACAATATCTTACTGTGAAATTACGTTGCTGCCGGGCGCTATATCTACGCCGGAGGTTAGGCGCTCTGACTGGGACATTCTGCTGCGCGCCATTGGCCATAGCTTCGGAGGAATTACAACAGAGTATGGTATAAAAATGAAAAAAATAAAAGAAAAACTCAATAATGAGGGGCCCGACGTACGAATTGCTACGTCTAATTATTGAAGGCAAAATAAACGGCAAACGATCGATCGGAAGACGACAGAATTCTTGGCTGAAGGACAAGAGAAGGTGGTTTGGATGTGCTTCGAGTGATATTTTTCGAGCAGCAGTTTCTAAAGTTCGGTTAGCTATATAGATCGGCAACCTTCGTGAGGAGACGGCGTCGTAAGCATGTTGTGATGCATTGAAATGGGCTATGATAAATATTAACCTAAACATGCACGTCCCAGCCAAACTAAACAAAAATTTTGAGAAAGGAAAATTATGCCGAAACGTCAATAATAAAAGGAAATGATCACAATAAATTTTAGGAAGTTTCATTCTATAATTGATCTCCAAACCCAAGAAAATTGAAAAATAAAAATAAAAAAAAAGCACAGGGTCAAGGAAAAATAACAAAATCCCATATATATATATATATATATATATATATATATATATATATATATATATATATATATATATATATATATATATATATATATGTACGTATATATATAATATATATATATATATATATATATATATATATATATATATATATATATATATATATATATATATATATATATATATATATATATATATATATATATATATATATATATATATATATATATATATATATATATATATATATATATATATATATATATATATATATATATATATATATATTATATATATATATATATATATATATATATATATATATATATATATATATATATATATATATATATATATATTTATATATATATATATATATTATATATATATATATATATATATATATATATATATATATATATATATATATATTTAGAGTGACCGGATCTCATAGAAGGGGAAAAAAAATGTCGGAATCTTGTTCGTCTGGACCCCACAAAACGATTCCCCTTTCCAGATATTGAGATAGCCGAAATTTGAGCTCGATTAAACGACGTTAACCCGTGCCGCTCGTCGCTCAAAGTTTGAAAAAATCCAAATTTTTGGCCAAAAAGCTGACATATGGAGCCATAACTCCAGAACGGTAAATAATAGAAACACGCTTAATATCTCAAAAGAAAGCTAATGTTGTTCTTCAAAATTTATACTCTATACATAATTGTTGTTATTTTAAGTCAAACCGAGTTACAACAGCCTTTAGCCCCAAAAACGTGACCTGGTACCAGTAGGAGGTACCGTACGAATTGAAACCAAGAGGCGTTGAAAGGCGATTTTTCACCTATAAACCGCCGCTTCAGTGGCACAATCGAAAAGGTTTTTTTTGCATCGTATCATACCTGGTGATCAAAAATGGAAACACTACGATAATCTAAAGGGCGAAAAATCATGGGTGAAGCCCGGTGAACCATCAACATCCTCGCCAAAGCCGAATATTCATGGCTCCAAGCTTTTGCTATGTATCTAGTGGGATCAGCTAGGTGCAGTGTATTATGAGCTGCTCTAACCCAACGAAACTATTACTGAGGAACGTTACCAACAATAATTGATGCAACTGAGCCGAACGTTGAAGAAAAAACAACATATTCTAAAAGACACGACAAAGATTTTTCAACATGACAAACGTTGACCACATGTTGCAAAACCCATGAAGGAAACGCTAGAAACGCTTGGATGGTATGTCCTACCTCACCAGCCGTACTCATCAGATATTGCTCCTCCTGATTATCACTTATTAGTCCAGTAAATAAGAATTTTAAATGTTCATTCATAGTTGAAGCCTGAATTTATGATCAAAAATTAGTTGTAATACGTAGATCAAGAGTCAAAAATTGGAAATGGAAAGTGGTCGTAAAAAAAAATACAAACTACTCCAAAAACTATTTTTTCGCAAATTTCTCGGCAACTATAAAAACTACAAAAAAATATTTCACTGTTCACATATTTGCGATATAAAACGAAATATTTGCAACTGAAAATTGTTATTTGACGCACGGCTAATTAAAAAATACCCGAATCTGAAAAAAATCATAAAAAATAGAAAAAATCATTATTTTTGAACTTTTTTTTAAATCGTATCTATTTAATTACTATTACTACTATTTAAAAACTATTTTTTTCAGAGATTTTTTTTTAACATTTTGAAAAGTTATAAACAATTATATTTTTTGAATTTATTTATTTATTTTTTTGTTAAAATTGAAAAAAAAAAAATGTTTTATATAGATGTCTATATAAAAATAAAACTTCAAAGAATGTAATAAGACAATTTTTTTTTTCAGTTTTAACAATAAAAAATTAAAATCAAAAAATATTATTGTTTATAACTTTTCATAAAGTTAATAATAAAAATTCTCTGAAAAAATTAGTTGCGTTAAATAGATACGATTAAAAAAAAATGTTGCGTTAGTTGCGTTAAATAGATACGATTAGAAAAAATGTTCAAAAATAATGATTTTTTAAATTTTTTATGAATTTTTCAGATTCGGCTATATTTTAGCTAGCAGTGCATATAAATGACCGACTTTCAAATAGAATTAATAGACAGTACCTGAAATATTTTGGTCACATTATGAGGAAAGTGGATGCCACGGAAAACCTTGTAGTAACGGGGAAGGTAGAAGGTAAAAGATCAATTGGACGGTCTCCGACAAGATGGTCCGACCAAGTAAGATCTCTCCTTGGGATAGGTATGCACGAGTCAAGTCAAGTCGCGAAGGATCTAGATGCCTGGAGATCGACTATTGGGGTGAAAGGATTGAGAGAGAGCGTCAAATAACAATTTTCAATTGCGAATATCTTGTTTCTTTCTTCTTTGTTTTGATCAAAAATTCATTTTTGGGTTCAAAACTATGTTCAACTATGAGCATTTAAAATTCCTATTTACTGGACTATATTCCGATCGATGACGCACGGCCTGTGAGAATAGCAAAATAATGGGTCAATTCGTGGACAGTCTCAAAGGGTCAGTCGTTTTTTCAACGTTGTATTCACATGCTGTCACGAAGATGGGAAAAAGTAGTGGCTAGCGATGGACAATAGTTTAAATGATCAGTTTGTAACCATTTTTTTTACAATAAAGCGTTAGTTTTACCGAAAAGTCCCTCAAAATTAATTAACACGTCAATATATATATATATATATATATATATATATATATATATATATATATATATATATATATATATATATATATATATATATATATATATATGTATATGTTTTAAAATATCCTGCCATCTCGTTTGGGCGCAATTTGTAGCTTTTTAAATTTAATACCCGTGCGTTGAGGCTCAATTTGTGGCGTTCCTCTTTCATAATTTCTGAGAATGGATTGAGTGGATATTAATACTAAAAGAACTAAAGAAATTAGACATACGCTAGCTCAGTTTTTCTTGGTAGAGTAATATGGGTAAGAGATAATTTTTGTACGTCTTTTGAAAATAGTCTCTATAGTTCTTTAAAATTTTTGATTGTACGGATTTTGGGCACTATTCATTTTAAAATAAAAATAATCTAACTTCAGCTCAAAAAAAAAATGAAATAATACTGAAGGGTTATGTAGTTGTTAAGAATGATTTTGATATGTTTTTTTGTTTTTTCTTTTTTATGGGTCTAGCACACGTGCTGCAGGGAAGTTCCTAAAGCGCTCCAGGAGCGACACGAGTGCGGAAAAAAAAAAAAAAAAAGCGATTCACGTTGTTCTTGAATCGCTGTAAATTGTACTCGGTGGGAAACACAGCACTGGGCAAATCATTCCAAAGGGATGACGTTCTCCATATAAAAGATTGCTTGAAAAGCGTTGTACGCGGAGTAACAAGCTGAACCTCATACGGATGTGAAGCACCAGCGCGACGTGTATTTCTAACATGCACCGTTTTGGGAGGAATTAAGCGGGCTACATCCTTCGAACACTTTCCATGAAAATACTTGTAGAACAGACACAAGTCGCCAACCGTTCTTCGATGTTCCAGCGAATCAAGGCCGCCGGTCAATTCCGGGTCCCCAATCAGACGGACCGCTCTTCTCTGAACAGAATCCAACAAATGCATTGTATGTTTGGGAGCGGAGCCCCAAACGTGGGAGCAGTATTCCATAGTTGGTCGAATTTGGGCTTTGTAAAGAATTAACAGTTGTTGTGGGGTGTAAAGCTTTCTGGTTCTAAATAATATTCCCAACTTTTGAGAAGCTCTCCTTGCTATGCCTGCAACATGTTCATGCCAGGACATATTTGCTCCCAAACTAACGCCCAACAAATTGAGCGACGATGCTAGGGGAATGGAGTGCCCCGACATAACTATGTCGGGTTCAGTAACGTTAACTTTTTTAGAAAAAACTGCCGCCTGGGTTTTTGTAGCGTTAAATGCTATATATATATATATATATATATATATATATATATATATATATATATATATATATATATATATATATATATTTATATATGTATATATATATATATATATATATATATATATATATATATATATATATACATATATATATATATATATATATATATATATATATATATATATATATATATATATATATATGTATATATATATATATATATATATATATATATATATATAAATATATGTGTATATATATATATATATATATATATATATATATATATATATATATATATATATATATATATATACGAGGCTGGTTTGGAAAGTCCGTGCAAAAATAAAAACTACTTATGTGTTTTGGGGGGTAAACCTTTTTTATTTTTCGACATAGTCTCCTTTTAAGCTTATACACTTCGTCCAACGATGTTCTAGTTTGTTGATCTCTTCCGAATAATAGGATTTGTCCAAGTCTGCAAAATATCCATTAGTGTCTGCAATCACATCCTCGTTTGAATAAAATCTTTGTCCCGCCAGCCATTTCTTCAAATTGGGGAACAAATAGTAGTCCGAGGGAGCCAAGTCTGGAGAATAGGGGGGATGTGAAACGAGTTGGAATCCTATTTCCATTAATTTTGGGACCACAACTGCTGAGGTGTGTGCTGGTGCGTTGTCGTGATGGAAAAAGACTTTCTTGTGGGCCAATCGCGGGCGTTTTTCTTGCAGCTCGATTTTCAAACGGTCCAATAACGATGAATAATATTCACCTGTAATAATTTTACGCTTTTCCAGATAGTCGATGAGGATTATCCCTTGCGAATCCCAAAAGACAGTCGCCATAACCTTTCCGGCCGAAGGAACGGTCTTCGCCTTTTTTGGTGCAGATTCCCCCTTGGTAACCCATTGTTTAGATTGTTGTTTGGTCTCAGGAGTATAATAATGTATCCATGTTTCATCCACAGTGACGAAACGACGCTTAAAGTCCTCCGGATTCTTCTGGAACAGCTGCAAACCATCCTTGCAACACTTCACACGATTCCGTTTTTGGTCAAGCGTGAGCAATCGCGGCACCCATCTTGCGGATAGCTTTTTCATGTCCAAATGTTTATGCAAAATATTATGTACCCGTTAAGTTGAGATGCCCACAGCACTAGCAATCTCACGCACCTTAACTCTTCTGTCATCCATCACCGTATCATGGATTTGATCAATGATTTCTGGAGTCGTAACCTCCACAGGCCGTCCAGAACGTTCAGCGTCACTTGTGCCCATATGGCCAGTCCGAAAATTTTTGAAACCACTTATAAACTGTTCTAATCGAAGGTGCAGAGTCACCATAATGTTTATCAAGTTTCTCCTTAGTCTCCTGAGGCGGTTTGCCTTTCATAAAGTAATGTTTAATCACCACACGAAATTCTTTTTCGTCCATTTCTTGAAAATCACTCGACTTCCTTGATTCACACGAATGCCAAACACAAAGAAATAGACCAATATGGCTGAAACTTGGTGTGCGTTCATTCAAGAGATGCTACTAACTAAAACATGACCTCGATACGCGCCGGTGGTGCCATCTCTCGGACTTTGCACGGACTTTTCAAACCAGCCTCGTATATATATGCATATATATATATATATATATATATGCATATATATATATATATATATATATATATGCATATATATATATATATATATATATATATATATATATATATATATATATATATGCATATTATATATATATATATATATATATATATATATATATATATATATATGCTATATATATATATATATATATATATATATATATATATATATATATATATATATATATAATGTGTCCCAAAAAGTTTTATACAAATTGAGAAAAAGTTTATCTTCATACATACATATACATATATATATATATATATATATATATATATATATATATATATATATATATATATATATATATATATATATGTATATGTATGTATGTTTGTTAAATATCAAATTTAAATAAATATTTAACCTTCAAATTTTAGTGTCACTTTTCACACACTTTATTTCATTAATTATTAACAGGAAGATTTTTTAACCTAATGTTTATAATTAATATTAGGTTCCTTAGGCGACACAATCCTTGACATTATAATTTTATTGTATTTTTCCTGCGCACACTGTCTCAAATTATAAAATATATTTATAGAGATCTTATGTTAATATAAATACATCAAATGTAAAATTTTAAAGCTAATGACCTATTAAGCTTTTTCATGACCTTGAAATCTGCATTTATCCTTTAACCTATTTTTTAATTTATTAAGAGGGAATGCACGATAGAAGTAGTTGCTTCCAACATGTCTGTACTTGTGTGTGGTGTATAAATATTTTTTTGGTATTGTTAGGTTTTTTAAAATACTAAATCGGATATCGTCTGAGGAGTCTAATTCCGATACTGATACCACATCTTCATCGGGTTCAATATTTACTTTTAATGATATTGCATGTTTGATAATGATGATGTGTTTTAAAATATCTTTTTTCACCTGCTCTCTGTTAGTGAAATATGCTTCGTTAAATCTTGGATCCAGGAACGTGGCAATTATACCTATAATTTTTATTGGTTTCAATACTTGCGAGTTTCTGGCACAAACCTTCAAGTCCTTCTTATACCTCAAACAAGGAACCTCAATTTCCACTATATTTATTTAATGATAAAATTATTGGAGGATTCACTTCTGTTATTATACACAACGAACTACTAAAATGTTTGGTAGTTTGTTCTACTTCTCACGACGCCGTCTCCTCACGAAGGTTGGCGATCCATATTGCTAAACGAATTTTAGAAACTACTGCTCGAAAAATATCACCGGAAGTACATCCAAACCACCTTCTTATGTCCTTCAGCCAAGAATTCTGTCGTCTTCCAATCGATCGTTTGCCCTTTATTTTGCCTTCAATACACAGGTCAACATTTGATCTAAAAAAAAAAACACTCGAAGCGGTATGGTCCTTATGGGGTTTTTGGGGTCGCTGATTACGATGAGCGGGTTGGTTAACCTTCATCACATCAGATTCAAGGTCATTTGAAGGTCAAATAGAGAAAAAACCGTAGGAAAAATCTGAAAAAATTCATGCATTTGTTTTTGAGGTCCCCGAGTCCGAATCCGTAGTTTGTTTGACCTGACGCCTTTTTCCAGAGGTTATTTGAAGGTCATTTGAAGGTCAAATAGAGAAAAAATCGTGGAAAAAAAATCTGAAAAAATTCATCTATTTTTTTTCAGATCATTCAGTTCAAATCCTGCATGATCTTATGCTCAAAAGGTATACGGTGGTCATTTTAAGTATCTTTGCATATATATTTGGAGTTTTACTTTGACAATAAAATGCTTTTTCATTCCTCGAGAAATTATTTATTCTCTTCTTTTTTATAACTTTAGCTCAGTCTCGCTTTAAACTCCAGTATTAAGGTGTAGTTGCACCCAGGGCACCTCCACGTGGCGACGGTGGGCAACGGAGTTGTCTCACTATCCGGCGAAGTCCCTGGGTTACGGCGTTTATACCGTCGTGGCAACTACTCCTAAAAAAATTACGAGACACCTTGATTGGTTCCCTGAAAATCTCGGAGATTTTAGCGAAGAACACGGAAAAAGAATGCACCAAGACTTGAGTGAATTTGAAAAAAGGTATCAAGGTGTTTGGGGGATAAACATGTTGGCAGATTATTGCTGGAGCCTGAAGCGAGAATCAAATAAATCTCATAAAAGAAAAGCAAGTCGAAGATCATTTCACGAGAAACGAAAGCGTTCTCGTTTAGAGTAGTACTTCAAACATGCTTTGATAAATACTAAAAGAAGCAAACTCTTATGCTTAATTCATATTAAATACTGACTGCGCGATTTCGAAAATCTACTTGGACACTCGAGACTCTTTACGAAGTATGAGCCGAATCATTTTTAGTAGTTAACTTACGCATTGAGGTATTATATAAGACAATATGAGAGTATAAGTAGATATAAGGATTACTGTACAAGTAAGTTATTGGGTTCAAAGGTAGTGGGTATTAAAGTTTCTTTGTCGACAAGGATTAAGTATTGAAGTATACAGATTAAGGGTTACTTGATAACAAGGTTGTTCCACATTAGAATTATTAATTTGAAATGTATTGGAAATTGAGTTATAAAACGAAATTTAGACATAACATAGCGCACAATGTTTCATTTATACCTCAAGAAACACAGTCGGGCTGGACTTTAAATTTACTAGATATATGGAACGAACATCGAGAGTACAAAAATTTAGGTCAAATTTTTTTAGATTTTAAAAGTCTATTTCACAGTCACAAAACTAGTCAAAATATTTGTATAGTCTATTTTTGATATGAACAATATTTTAAGTTTTACTAATAAGTACCTTTAAACAGTATTAAAACATTTGCTTGCATCAGTCTACCTGGCATTATTTAGCTTATATTTCACATATTAATTCCCTTGTAATGACCGAACAGCATAAAAGACATTTTTGATTGTGATATATTAACGTAAATGTAAAATGATATGTATAAGATATCATCAATAAAAATATACCGTAAATTAACCTCTGTATGCTTCGCAAGTGTACGATAAAAACAAAATTAAATTTAACACCGCAAAATGACCACACATATTTTTCAAATAAACATAAACTGATGATGAAATGACCTATAATGACCTCTGAAAGGCGGCTTGAGTCAAACAAACTATGGCTTCGGACTCAGGGACCTCAAAAACATACGCATGAATTTTTTCAGATTTTTCCACGATTTTTTCTCTATTTGACCTTCAAATGACCTCTGGGAAAAGGCGTAAGGTCAAACAAACTACGGATTCGGACTCAGGGACCTCAAAAACATACGCATAAATTTTTTCAGATTTTTCGTAAGGTTTTTTTCTCTATTTGACCTTCAAATGACCTTGAATCTGATGTGATGAAGGTTAACCAACCCGCTCATTGTAATCAGCGACCCCAAAAACTCCATAAGGACCATACCGCTCCGAGTGTTTTTTTTTTAAATCAAATGTTGACTTGTGTGACCTTCAAATGACCTCTGGGAAAAGGCGTAAGGTCAAACAAACTACGGATTCGGACTCAGGGACCTCAAAAACCTACGCATGATTTTTTTCAGATTTTTCTTACGGTTTTTTCTCTATTTGACCTTCAAATGACCTTGAATCTGATGTGATGAAGGTTAACCAACCCGCTCATCGTAATCAGCGACCCCAAAAACCCCATAAGGACCATACCTCTCCAAGTGTTTTTTTTTTTTAGATCAAATCTTGACCTGTGTAATTAGATGTAACAATTCGTCTCTTATTATATGTCTGAAGTATTGAGTTTTTCTTATTTTTATGGTTATTAGTAATTCTATAATTTTGTTCATTCTTTCCAGTACTTCTGTGTTTTTTTTTTTTATTTTCTGTACTCAGGAGATGCGAAGAAGGCGTCTATAAATGTACATTTCAAAAGATTCCAGTCGTTTTCTCTGAACCAGGGTCAAGGGTCCAGTACTCACATCCATACAATAGCCCGGAGAATACATACGCTCTTACCATTCTCATTCGGAATTTTAGACTGAGACTTGTACAATGCAAAAATTTATTCCTATTCATGTATGTTACTCGGGCCTGTTCAATTCGAGAATATATTTCCTTTCTTGGGTCCCACTTGTCATTTATATTGGTTCCCAAAAATTTAACTTACAGCGATTCAAGGACAACGTGAATCGCTTTTTTTTTTTTTTTTTTCCGCACACATACCGCTCCTGGAGCGCTTTAGGGACTTCCCTGCAGCACGTGTGCTAGGCCCATATTAAAAAAAAAAAATTTTTAATGTGGAGACCTGTTTCACGATGTTGTTCCTGATTTCGAGGGATTCATATTTATATTCATAGATAATCCAAATCTTTAGCTGACTGATAGGACTCGATTGATTACTTCCTGCAGGTCTTTGATATTATTTGCTAATAGAATAGTATCATCAGCATACCGTATGTTGTTCAGTGTACATCCATTACCTGTTATTCCTTCAATGGATTCATAGATGGCATCATTAAACACAGCATCAGAATGAAGATTGAACAAAAGTGGTCAGAGAAAGCATCCTTACGCCTTGGGTTATTTTTGTGCTTCCGAACTTTTCCAGCCCAATTTTAACTTCAACTGACTGATTCTAGTACAGATTTTTAATAATAATGTTCAAATGGTTGTGAAAGCTCTAGTAATTCTTTGGAATAATTTGCCCAGTACTGTGTTTCCCACCGAGTACAATTTACAGCGATTCAAGAACAATGTGAATCGCTTTTTCCGCACACGTGTCGCTCCTGTAGCGTTGTAGCGTTTTAGGGATTTGCCTGCAGCACGTGTGCTAGACCCATAAAAAAAAATATTTAATTAAGACCTAGTGATTAGGTGTTTAAAAAATATATTTTATCAAAAGTAAATTTTCTTTTCCGTTAGCAACATTTGTCGAGAAGTATACATGAGAATAAGCTTGAAGTATAAAGATTTTCACCTATGTCGAATATTGTTTTTAATTCCCAAGCTAGAAAAATTGCATTTTGTGATTCATGGATTTCTTCACGTTTTAGCTTCCCTAGTCCTCCATTCAGTTTGCCGGTTTATTTGTCTTTCAGTCTGTCGGTCTTTCTGATTTCTGACACGATAACTATCGAACGAATGGAGTTAAAATTATTTTAAGTAAGAATGAAATTTATAGTTTTTGAACTATACTACTTAAGGGGTAGGTAATGAAAGGGCTGAAAGCCGATAAATTTTGTGTATTTTTAATATCATTATGAGAACTTTTATTGATTTTGCCATAATGAAAAAGTTTAAAAATAAAAATTTGTAGTCAAACATATAAGGATTAAAGTGGGACGTGTTAGAGGGGTCTCTTAGTATATATTATGTTATATGTCCTTTTCAGGGTTTTTGGAGTTAGTTTCTATTATTCGTGGTCAAAAGGGAAGGTTGTAACCGCGGTACTTTGTTTTATTTTACTAAATACTTTATTTATTAAATAAAAACCACGTTTTGCCCCTTGAGTGTCTTCTTACTTTTGAGAATATATTGAGTGGATATTACTACGTAGTTTGGAGAACAGAAGAAAGAGACCTCTCAGCTAGCTCGTTTTTTTCTAGAGAGATGTGGATAAGAGATAATTTTTGTACGTCTTTTGAAAATAGTCTCTACAGTTGTTTAAAGCCTAGTTGTACTGTTTTGGGCATTCATTTTGTAATATAGAGAATCTAAATTCAGCTCAAAAAATGAAAAAATGCTGAAGCGTTATTTAGTTGTTGGTATTAAAATAGAATACAGTAAAACCTTTACGTCCTGTAAGATAGAGTGGGAGTTGAGTGAAACACTACACTTAAGCTAAAGTAAATTATATTAACAAATAAAAAAAAACATTCTTACATTCATTACACCCTTGAAGTTACACAGACTAAATAAAAAAAAAACAATAATGCTATGAGTGTGCACACATTTAAAGAGTTTTTAAATTAGAATTATGAAGGTTATATTAATCCTAGCATCACTTTTTCTAAGTGTGAAAAATGGCTTTAAAAGGTATGATATGGAAAATTTGTTTCTGATTCACTTCCTGTGAAACCGACTTCGGGATCACACGTATTACGTAGTCGTTGGAAACACACGTTGTAGAAAGAAAGTGAGATATTTACCTGGTATAATTTTCGACTTTCTTTGTCTTCTCTTCGTGGGTTTCCCAGCAACTACTTGGCCTTTCCTGGTGATTTTTCTATCAAAATATTGCCACGCACACTACCTCCTCATTTTTATTTGGGTTACCAATCAGCCACTACTGCATGCTGGACCGGAAAGCCCTTAAAAATTCGAAATTGCCGTTTATATATCATCTTCTTCATTCGAAGTGAAGTCTTCGAAATGTACTGGCTCACTTCAGGAACGCAAAATGAGACGGGAGTGTTAAACTCGTTATTTAATAGACAAGGACCGATGATGCTCGTCTTAATCATAAATCAGACACATTCAGTACAAATGAAACAAAATAAATCAATAATATGCGCCTAGAAGTGGTTGAGTTACGCTGCTTAACCAAATATAAAAAACTGTAACAAGATTTAAATTCACTGCTCAACTTAAATTAACAATTACACAGGGGAACAGCTGTTTTGGTGTCGAGGTTTTTTGAGCTGATTCTATATCAATTTGATGTCCTGAATTCAAATAACATATTCATTTGTACCTAGGAGCTCAAATTTTTAAGATATACAATTTTAGAGAAATATAAGTTACATTATTGTAACTCAAATCCGTAAGTGTAGTAAACAAAAGTAGATACGAAATTTTTATTTTAGTTATACAAAATACAATATTATGTCGTACTTACAAACAAAAAAAAAACATTGAAGAAATGAAATAGTCACTCAACACTTGGCAAGTTTCTTTTCCGCGACATTCTTGAATGTTTTTTTAAACAGTCCCTTTTTAAACTCCAGCAGTAATCTGCCATCATGTGCGTGTCCCATCTTCCTTGGTAGCGGTCCTCCATAACTTTAATATCTTGGTGAAATCTTTCACCTTGTTCCTCACTCATGTCTCCTAAATTTTCTGGAAAACGGTCTAAGTGGCTGTGTAAATAGTGTATTTTAATACTCATATTGCACCCTAAGGATTTGAAACTATTAAGCATCTTGTTAACCATTTCAACATAGTTTTGAGCTTTATGTTTGCCTAGAAAATTTTCTACAACTGCAACAAATGATGTCCAAGCTTCTCGTTCAACTTGATTCATTGAATTTATGAAGGCAGGATCCTTAATTAATTGTCTTATTTGTGGGCCGTCAAATATCCCTGCTTTGAGTTTTTCTGTGCTCAACTGATGCATTTTTACCCCTATATATGCAAAACAAGACCCATTCTTATCAAGAGCCTTTACAAATTGCTTCATTAAGCCCAACTTTATATGTAACGGAGGAAGTATGATTTTTTCTCTTTCAACCAAAGCGTCGTTAATGACATTCTTTTCCCCAACGTCCATGTTTTGTCTCTGAGGTCAATCTTTTCTAACCCAGTGGTGTGTTTTGTCCCTACTATCCCAGAGGCACAAGAAACACGGATATTTCGTGTAACCACTTTGCTGCCCAAGAAAAAAGTTTACCATTTTTAAGTCTACACAAATCATCCATTGATGTTCGTAATACTTTATCTTCTGCAAGACCAAAGCTATGGTATTATATTCTTCTTTCAGTTTCGTTGAGTGAGCTAGTGGTATTGAACCATATTTATTCCCATTATGTAGAAGGACACATTTTAAACTTCGCTTTGAACTGTCAAAAAATAAGAATCTGGAATATATTCAGAAAGTCCCATTTCTTTCATGAGTCCCCTAATTTCGTGACAAAATACAAGATTGTCTTCTTGAGAAAAGAATGGTAGCAGATCTTTTTCTCTTGTACGGTAAAAGGTAATTTTGGTTCCTTGTTCCAGTAAATTTTTGTCGTTCAACCTAGCAGCCAGTACTTCAGAAGCTTTTTTTCGATAAATTGAGATCCCTGGTGAGATCATTTAATTCATTTTGATTGAAGCGTTGAGGAACTGATGACGTCCCCTCATAGTCACTGTTAGTTTCATTAGCATCAGAACTTTTATTAGCATCAGAAGAGCGATCAGAGAGAAAATATTCGTCATCAGAGATATGTGGTAGCTGATGAAATGTTGGAATCGGTATTTCATCTGAGTACGGGATAGGGCGTATTGCCGAGTCTAAATTGGGATAAGTCCACTTACTGCGGTTATTTCGATTGATTCCATTAGTATTTACTAAACAGAAATAACAATCATTGAAGTGGTTTTTTGGTTCTCTCCAAACCATTGGTACGCCGGATTTTAGACATTTTCTTTTCCCGGTAGTCCACTGCCGTAAATGCTCTGTACAAGTTTTACATACGAGATGCGGGGCCCACGTTTTGTCCTGATCATCAAGCTTAACTCCAAAGTATCCAAGATACGCTCGCTTTACAAAGTCAGTAATAGTTTGTCTGTTTTGTTGAAACATGTATTCTCCGCATATATAGCAAAACACATCAGGTTGATTTACACAACTTCTTCTTGAACTGGAACCTGAACTCATTTTAATTCTGTTCAATAACACAAAAACACTCTTTTCTTAACATAAAATAACACGCCGAATTCGATCTACTCTCATTAGTAAGAACGCACAAACTGACGAGACTTACCCGAGTTAGGTGAATAAAAGGGTCAGTTCAGGTACCTGGTTCCACTATTTATAGATTTACCTGGAATTTACTCAATTACAGACTGACAATAAAACCATTGTACCTACAATAATGAATATATAATAATTTTAGAACTCTCATAAATGAATATACTGAATAAAAACCACATTGGTAGATAAGTTGGTGTATCTAAAAAAGTAGAGCTGATAGAGAAAAACGGATTGCATGTATAGATTTAGCGTCCCAAATATAGTTAAAATCAGCTCTAAAATCCCAGGCACCAAAACAAAAATATTTTTTTGTTGCCCTGTGTTATTGCATGAATTAAAGAAAGAAAAACGGTGTTGTAACGTGATCTTAAAATCTAAGAAAAAATGAATGTTACAAGATGACAGAGGGGTTGTCGCCTATATATCGCATTGTACATCCATTCTGTAATACTTAGAGTTGAGGAATCTGAACATAATGCTATTTTTTTTACTTTCAGGCTTTTTTATGGTTAAACATATAAGGGGTTAGTGAGGTGAGGGCGAGGTGACAGATGTTTTGTATATATGGGAATTTTTTCATTATTTTCAATTCAACTAGTATCTAGAGGGAAATAACAGATGTCAGTTATAAATACCTTTAGAAGACTTCCTCCGTTCTACTTTTTTGTAATTAATATCCTAATATTTAAACTACCATCTTTTTGTATATGTATTAAGTTAGTCTTTATTTCGAGAAAGTGAAATTCAGTACTTAATTTAGAAGCACATTCCTTTTTGCAAGAAAAATACAGGTTTGAATCACTTCACCCATTATTTTAATTCGTGTGAAGAATAATCATATTTTCTAATATATTTATTTTATATCCCCTTAAATATGCATTATATCTATATAATCACGATTTTTTTGGAAGAAAATAAATAAAATAAAAGGAAAATTACTTTTTAGTTTGTTATCCCAATTAAATCCATTGATTATGCACCAGACAGGTACAATGATCGTAAATTAGGTATTATGTAGTCATCTTTAACCTTGTATAAAAAGAGACAAACAAATTCTAAAAAACAAACCTTAAAAACGTGAAGGCTCTTAGTAATGAAAAATAAGATAATTAAATACAAAAGTAGGTAGAAAAGGTGTATTTCAATTGATTTGACTATCCGGAGTCAAACTGCAGTATATTCTCAGAACGTTATTAGCACAGCCAGAACATTTTGAGTCAAAATTTTTGAAAATAAAATGACTATACAGGGATTATAAACTGATATGTAATTTCAGGTAGCAATTTGCTTTTAGTTCATGTTCTAGGTGCCGAATGAAGCTTAAAAAACTGGACAGTTAGTTAATAGAGATGGACACCGGAAATCTTTGTCGGCCATGGACATATATTTGTAACCGTGGCGTTATACAGCCTTAATCCCGAATTTTACCTTTAATTAGGGCTATTGAATTTGCACATTTCAGATTTAATGAGCCGGCTTAAATAAAAAAAAAATTGTCAAGTGTAAGTTGGACTTGCGCAATTAGTGTTCTGTACCGTGAATGCTTTTAAAATAAAATACAATCCTTACATATGCTAAGTTAATTAGGCTCTGACATCTTAAGATCCAATATGTATTTTAACGTATTTTCTTAGTCAATAATGTATAACAGTTATAGCATCTTAGCTACCTAATAACCCATAAATCAATCTAGCTCAATCTAGAATCTAGTAATAAAAGTGGAAAACAAATATTTTCTACCTAAATATTTAATTAAAAACAAATATAAAATTATTTTGTCTACGTACCGTAATGTACGGAAAATAATTCACCTTCACCATTTTGTACGGGTTTTCGTAGTTAACAGTATTTTTTTATACCAGATAAATTATCAAACGTAATCCTCTTGTGATAATTTTCGCTCAAACTACACCCTATGAAGACTATTCAAGAATTTTTTCAAAATTTTTTGATCTGTACTTTTTGAGATAAGGTGGGTGAACATTTTGTTAAAATAATACAAAGAAAAGTGGGCAGTATGACATCATATATATTTTTGAACTCGTATTTTCACAAGCTTTCATTTGACACCCCACTCGATGATCTGGTAATATTGTCTTTTATTACTTCCGATATCACCCCCCAAAACTAACCTCTTAAGTCAAAATTTAATTTTAAAAACATAGCTATGATTAGGCCATCAATTCCTATATTTAAGCCAAATTTCAACTTCCAATGTAAAATAGAATCGGAGAAAATCGGGTGTGACAGACAAATAGATAGACGGACAGACACCGAAGTGAGCCCATAAGTGTTCCGTACGGAACACTAAAAAGTATTGCATATCCAAGATAAAAAATAAACACACACACAGAATTTGTGTATCACTCAATAATAGTCATTGCTGCCGTTCTCTCTAACCCAAAACTAGTAAAAAGGTTTACGTTTGGCTATAAATAATTGAAAACAATAAAAAAAACACATTCATATTTTCTGACCTAATAACCCCGAAGACGTTGTACATCACGATATACAGACCAACTTACTCCACTTCTCATTCCTTTTAACCTTTGTATGTTTGACTATGACTAATTACAAATAATAAAATAATAACACGATTTTCAGAAAATATGTATATATATATATATATATATATATATATATATATATATATATATATATATATATATATATATATATGTATATATATATATATATATATATATATATATATATATATATATAAATATATATGTGTATATATATATATATATATATATATATATATATATATATATATATATATAAATATATGTATATATTAGAGTGACCGGATCTCATAGAAGGGGAAAAAAAAAAATGTCGGAATCTTGTTCGTCTGGACCCCACAAAACGATTCCCCTTTCCAGATATTGAGATAGCCAAAATTTGAGTTCGATTAAACGACATTAACCCGTGCCGCTCGTCGCTCAAAGTTTGAAAAAATTCAAATTTTTGGCCAAAAAGCTGACATATGGAGCCATAACTCCAGAACGGTAAATAATAGAAACACGCTTAATATCTCAAAAGAAAGCTAATGTTGTTCTTCAAAATTTATATTCTATACATAATTGTTGTTATTTTAAGTCAAACCGAGTTACAACAGCCTTTAGCCCCAAAAACGTGACCTGGTACCACTAGGAGCATACTTCGTATATTTTGTTATTAAGTGATGAATTTTGCTTTTTTTTGGTATATTTTTGAGTTTAAAGTAGAAATATAATAAAAAAAAAAGTAATACTGATAAGTCTAATGACATTTTTTATTTTAAAATATAAAAATTAGGTATATAATACATACAAAACAGACACAGAAAAGATACAGACGTAGTACCTACATGAGTTGATAATTTTACATAGTTATCTAATCTATTCTAGAGCTTTTGTTAAAGTAGTTTTTGAAACGTCAGGATATAATGCTCGGCATTTACTTACAACTTGCAGGACATATTGCTTTTGGTCTTCATCTTTTGTCAGAAGGTCGTTAAAGTCGGTTATTAATTTAACACCACGCTCAGCCATATCATTAACTACTTTTAATGTTTTGACAATTTTCAATCCTTCTTGGAAGTTATTATTTTGAGGCCAGGTGTTTGGATGTTGTCTTAGGAAATATGTTTTTATATTAAATTGGTCAAAGAATGTAAACGTTTCTTTGTTAAGTAAATTTACCAATCCTCCATCAACTACCTCTTTTAAGTTTTCTTTCCTAACTTTTGGATTTACAACCCTAGCGTGCTGTGATGGTTCATCTGTGCTACTGAGCAATTTATTAGCCATTAACAACTTTTCATCGTCTGTAATGGTGGGATCAAAAAAACGATAATCCCACCAACTTTGCATTCAAATACCACAAATGGTTCGAAAATTTAGTCAGGGCTATTTCTGCAATGTCGTTGTTACATTCTTTATAGTCTAACAGACTATGCAAAATACCTAAATCTTGCTTTGGTGCAAGATGAGCTTTTGGAGCATTGAACCAAGCTTTACAATAAATTTTAACTAGGAAAACAGAAATGGCACGCACAGAACTTTCTTCTTCTTTAGACATCTTAAATTGACGACGAAAAATGAACATTTTTAAGCAGTAAATAGCCTTTGCCATCCACCTAGCGTGATGAATGGCTCCTGGAGTTCTAAAACCCACAACATTGCCGTCTAGTGATCCAACAAATACGAGAACCAACTGCAATAGCTCCTTGTAGTCATCTCTGGGGTGGCTCTCAGTTAATTTGGTCTCGAATTCCGCAGTAACATTTGCAATTACTTCTGGAGTTAGCTGCTTTTGTATTAGATTGTCACTGATACCTGTGTCGTATTTTCCTTTGTCTATCTTGGGCCCCGCAGTGAGGAATCTCTTGAAAATGTCTGGATGAGGTCCAGTGGTTGATCCCATTTTTGTGTCGAATACGCCTCTTAACAGAATTTCCAAGATATGGTGACGGCAAGCTAGGTATAACAATTCTCTTCCTAACATTAGTTCCAATATGACGCATGCTCCTTTGAGTCTTCCCGTGTTGGATGCTGTAGTGTCGAAGCACATTGCCGTGACGGTGTTGAGAAGACCCCATTCATGTAGGCATTCATATACGGCTACGGCTTGCTCCTCTCCAGAGCTGTTTGCTGTTACAGGAACTCCCAGCAGCTGTTCCTTTTCGCCCTATGAAACAGCTATAGCTATTCGCTCACATTGTTCATTTTTTAAAACACCCGGTAAAAGTTTACCGTCCCAATGGACAACCACGGGCTCTTTTTCAGGAATGTTTACTTTATCAAAAATTTTTTTGTGGCATTTCTGTCGGATACCTTACATCGATCTAATAAAATGGACAATTTCATGTTTAAAATCTCTTTAACGCCCCTTGCAAATGAAACTTTCATCCTCTTGCTCTCAGATGGTCCTGGATCTTCTGCAGCTTCTTCAGGGATGTCCATTTCCTCCAAGCTCTCAAGTTCCTTGTAGATGCTGTCCTCTTCAGTGTCTTCTTCTCCTTCTTCGAACTTGTCTTCATCATCCGTCTCTAAGAAGCAACAAAAGAAAGAGAAAAAAAATGACTATAAAAACTTGTCGTTTTAGCAGAATAGTAATAATACATAGGTACTAAATTACCTACTTCTAATTATCAAAAGGTATTATTTAAAAAATATAAACTCAATCATATAGATGCCAAATCATGCTCTCATGTACAATTTTCTTTCAATTATAATGAAACTATTTACTTATTTGTTTTATCTCTTTTTTAGAATACTAATAATAAAAAAACTCACCAATATCAAAAGTTGCTTCTTGGATTTGTCGGTTCATTTTTGCAAGTTCCTTTTGCACCTTGATTTCTTCAGCTCGAGACAACTTGAGATCCACTCCAGTCATGGAACCTGGGCGGCCCTTCTGCCTCTTCTTCCGATTTCATCAGAGCCAAGGCATCTTGTTGAGCAATATCAAAGAGATCATCCAACTTTTCAACAAACTGTTTAAATTTGTTCTTGGCCGTTTTCGACGTTTTCTTCCGATCTTGTTGAAGAGTTCTCCACTCGGCGTGAAGTTTTTCCAACTTAGTAATTGCATCTTGCTCATGTTTAGTCGGGATTCGAGCTTTCTCCCAAAAAATGAACACTTCTCGTATTGTAAGTTTTACTGATTCTCTTACAGTTAATTTCACAGTACGTAAATTATAAAATAAAGCACACAAAACTTGACGATTTGAGGGTAGTTTACAACCGGTGATCTGGTGAATGAGATAGCCCACAAGAAATATTTTATCCTGGGTCCGGCTTTGTACACCTGATGTGGATGCCATTTCAGAGGCCAATAGGTAAATAACAGTTAACTTGGAAAATGAAACAAAATATATTTCAATAAAATGTTTTCAAATGTCTTTTAAAATAATACTATAATAGTTATAAAAACAATAACACACACACTTGGAAAATTAAAAAAAAAAAAAAAACGTTAAAATATCTTCACTAGATAATTGTTCGATCTAACCAGCTCAAAGGCACTTTAGAAACTAAACTGAATAAATAAAAGGTCGGTTGTACGCTGAAGTAAAATCACCATCCCTAAAATAGAAATTAGATTCACCCTCCTTTTTACCTGTCAAACGGGTCTTTCTTTGGTAAACTAGTCAGGTAATCCCCATATAATAAAAGATTAAATTTGAACAAAAGGCTCTTTATGTTTGAAAATTGAGTTCCAAAATACTTTTTAACATAAAAATATTAATTCCGAGACACATTATGTAAAAACCCGTAAAATTCTTTGAATACTCCCAAACTGGCTCCTACTGGTACCAGGTCACGTTTTTGGGGCTAAAGGCTGTTGTAACTCGGTTTGACTTAAAATAACAACAATTATGTATAGAATATAAATTTTGAAGAACAACATTAGCTTTCTTTTGAGATATTAAGCGTGTTTCTATTATTTACCGTTCTGGAGTTATGGCTCCATATGTCAGCTTTTTGGCCAAAAATTTGGATTTTTTCAAACTTTGAGCGACGAGCGGCACGGGTTAACGTCGTTTAATCGAGCTCAAATTTCGGCTATCTCAATATCTGGAAAGGAAAATCGTTTTGTGGGGTCCAGACGAACAAAATTCCGACATCGATTTTTTGCGGTCACCCTAATATATATATATATATATATATATATATATATATATATATATATATATATATATATATATATATATATATGTATATATATATATATATATATATATATATATATATATATATATATATATATATATATATATATTATATATATATGGCATCTTACGCCTTTTGATTCCTAGTTTCCAGGCTGTTCGGTTTGCCAAATACTACAATAATGTTATTTTCATAGCACTCAGATAGAGGGGAAACCACTTCTTAGTATTTTGCTGCGTGCTTCAAATCTCCTGCACTAATGTTTCAATGATATAGTTTTTTCGTTAAGAGAGTTATATCCTCCATAAGAGGCAGCAGGCCTGCCACCGGAATAGCAGACTCCAGATCATTTATATAGATCACGAAAAGGACCGGTTCAAGGGTAGAACTTTGGATCACACCAGAAATAACAATTTTTACACTATCATACACATATCTATTTTTATTAAAGGTATTGTTTTTGGTTTCAATACTCCATTTTTTCAAATATTTTTTGTTATTTTAAAATTATTTATTAAAATCATAAAATGAAAAATTTAAGTTTCTCCGGCAGTTGTTTATACGAGTATATGATTACTAATAACTTTCCATGGTTTATTTGTATTTTGTGATTCTTATAACCCTAAATTTTTCAATTTTATTGTGAATGAAAGGTCGCTCTAATGTTAATTAAACGTCATTTTGTGAACTATAATAAGAGTTTTATAAATCATAAAGTTTCTGATTTAAATTCAATGCTAACCTAAACTAACTCGTTGTCAAACTCGTACTGTAAGATGTTGTTCTTTGTTGTTATTTTAAGATTTAATTATTTTGTACAGTTTTTTAAACCGCGATATCTTACTCCAGACAAAAAGCTGTGTTTATTTCTTTTCATACATAATATAAGACAACAAGGAAAAACACCATCAATTATTCCCATAGTGCAACCCGATATTGTCGTTAGAGATCACAAAATCATAAAACGTATTTTAATGAAAAAACCTTCTGACGCTGATGTAATACCTGCCACAGTACTTAAAAAAAACCGGTCAAGTGCAAGTTGAACTTGCACAATTAGTGTTCCGTTCGTAGATTGTTTTTAAAATAAAAATTTTTGTTAGGGTGGTATAAAATGATCAGTGACTTCACAAAACACACCCCGAATGAGTTTTCAACAAAGTTTTTTTCCAATCTTTACTGAAAACTGGTGACCTTGAAATTTTTTTTTTTTTTAAATACCAAATAAATTATTAAAGGTAATGCACTCGTGATAATTTTCGTTCAATCTATACCCCGTGGAGAATATTCCAGAATTTTTTCAAAATTTTTTGATAAGTACTTTTCGAGATAAGGCAGGGGACAGCGATTTTTTAAAAGTAATACGAAGAAAAGTGTGCGCAAGTATTACATTATATATATGTATATATATATATATATATATATATATATATATATATATATATATATATATATATATATATTTTACTCGTGTTTTCACAAGCTTTCATTTGACACCACACTCGATGACTTAGTAAAAAAAATTTTTTTCACTTCCGATTTCACCCCTCAAAACGAACCCCTTAAGTCAAAATTTATGTTACGGTGGTATAAAATGATCAGTGACTTCACAAAAACACACCCTAAATAAGTTTTTCAACACAAAGTTTGTTTCCAATCTTTACTGAAATCTGATGACCTTGAAATTTTTGTTTTTTTTTTTATGTACCATATAAATTATTAAAAGTAATGCACTCGTGATAATTTTCGTTCAATCTACACCCCGTGGAGAATATTCCAGAATTTTTTCGAGATAAGGCTCGGGACAGCGATTTTTTTTTTCGCGAATTTTTAAAAATAATACAAAGAAAAGTGCGCGCAAGTATAATATTATATATATATATTTTTTACTCGTATTTTCACAAGCTTTCATCTGACACCACACTCGATGACCTAGTAAAAAAAATTTTTACTAGGTCAATTTTTCACTTCCGACTTCACCCCCCAAAACTAACCCCTTAAGTCAAAATTTAATTCTCAAAACTACATGGCTCTGATGAGGCCATCAATTCCTATATTATTACCAAATTTCACCTTTCTATGTCAAATAGTTTCGGAGAAAATCGGGTGTGGCAGACAGACAGACAGACACCGAAGTGATATTATAAGTGTTCCGTACGGAACACTAAAAATGCACGAGAGTACTCAGTTTTCAATAGACTTTTCAACCTATGCTAGAGAAAGGGAATATTTCCTTCCTGCTAGAAATGCGCTACAGTTTACTCGATATCCAAAAAAGACCTTGCCAAACAAGTACCGACCAGTCGCACTGATTTTAATATTATCGAAAGTTATGGAACGGGTATCAATCAGCATCTTTTTAAATATTTAAGATTCAATATTATTAGCGACCATCAATATAGCTTTCGTAAGCAAAGATCAACAGGAGATCTTCTTACTTACGTAACACATGCTTGGAATAACGCAAAGCAAACACTTTGAAGGATCTCGAGCGGCTGTACTCGATATAGCCAAGGCATTTAACCGGGTTTGGCATGACGGATTATTGGCTAATCTGCGCTCTTCGGAAAGTTTTACTTATGGCTCTCGTGTTTCCTCAGAGAGCATTCTTTACGAGAGGCTGTCGACCGATTTCTTTCTAATACTTATTCTATCAACGGCGATGTGTCTCAAGAATTTATACTGTCTCCTACTCTCTTTCTTACTTACATTCACCATCTACTGGAAACGATCAGGAATCAAACCTACAGCTTTGCAGATGACAGTACGCGTATTTCTTGCTACTCATGCAAATATTCACAGACAGCAGGAAGTCCTTCAGCTTAACAAAGACCTGGAAGAAATTTGATCTTGGGGTGACATTAAGCAAGTAGGATTTAATCCCACAAAAACCTAGGCGCCATTTTTTTTAAGTTAACGTTGCCGAACCTGACAGAGTTATTTCGGTACACTTCATTCTTCTAGCATCGTCATTCAGTTTGTTGGCTTTAACTTAAGAGCAAATATGTTTTGGCATGAACATGTTGCATGCATGACAAATAGAGATTCTCAAAATCTGGGCATATATTTCGAATTAGAAAGCTTTACGCTTCACAACTCTTAATTCGGTACAAAGCTCAAATTCGACTAACGTTGGAATACTATTCTTCTGTATGGGGCTCTATTCCCAAACATGCATAGCATTTGTTGGATTCTATTCAGAAGCGAGCTGTTCGCATGATTGGAGACACTGAACTCTCAGCAACTTTGATTCCTTGGAACATTAAAGAAAGCTTAGCAGCTTGAATCATAGCAATTCAAGATCAACTTGAATCGCTATTTCCGCACAGACGTCGCTCCTGTAGCGCTTGATGAATTTCCCTACAGTACGTGTGCTATGCTCTTAAAAAAAACATTAATTTATATTTATTTTCTCACGACGTATTTTCACTGTAATATTATGTATTGTATACAGCCAATGGAGAAGACTTTAAAATAAAATTGCGAAATAAGTTTTATATAATTTAAATAATAGTTTTTACCATAAATAATTTGAGAAAAATTAAGAGCGACCTAAAAATATCACTTGAGAGTTCTCAAGTTAGCTTTCGCCCATTTAAAGAAATTCATGGCACACATTTCTGACTACGAAACCAAAAACGTCTATTGAGATAAAATGCCGGTCTAGAAGTACCTGAAGCAACGGCAGTAATTACAGCACTTAAGTACTGGTCTAATATTAATTGATGTCCTGGTATTGACTTTAAAAATGCCTCTTCTTCCGTTAAAAACCGACATGGGATGGTTGATAATGAATGGGAGTGTATGGTTCTTTGCGGACGGATATCGGCAGAGAGAAGAGGAGGGAATGGAGGAAACTAGATTGCCTGAAATAGTTATGAGATGGGTACCACTAAACGGCAAACAATCGGGAAGACCAAAGAAAACCTGGGAACAGGAGAATCTCCAGACCAATCAACTCTAAGGATCCAAGAGATGGCCAGATGTTGAAGTTAAGTGCCAAAAAACGTCGGAGGACGTTTTAAATACGATATCATATTAATATTTACTTAAAGAAGCTTTTAATAGTTAAAATTTCTATTTTTGTATATTCGATATCATATTGCCAAAATCTAGGTTACGATGAATTACCAAGTAAACACACTGAACAAGCATATACCATACAAACCCAATTATTCTAAAGATAATTTTGGTAAAAACATGTCATTTTAAAAATTATTTTTGTTTAGAAATAATAACATTTATTTGTTTGCGATTAGATTGCCAAAATTGTTGACGACACACCCATAAATTATTCCTTTATTTTATTATGAAATTAACTGATGTTTAGTGTAAAATAAAAATACGTTTAAATACTAGAAATTTATTACAGGATTACTATGCAAGTTATGGCTTATTAGGCCTTTCTCAACAATGATTCATCTAAATTGATAATTGATAATTTTATTGACAAATTAACTATTATTATTATACGATGATATGGTTAGAAACAGAGTTGGATCTTAAGGGGTTATATACACCTCGAATTTTCAAACATTCAATTTTTTACGAATTTTTATTCTTTATAATTCAAAAAATATATATATTTTAAGAAAATTCCATTTCACTGCAAAGTTATAGCATTAAATGTGACCTAGCGTCGGATTGGGACCGCTACCTGTTTTCAGACACAGTTTTTAATATTACCTAATATTTTTTTACTTTTTTTAAATCTTAATAATTACTTTTCTACAAAATGTAGAGAGGTTTTTTTAAATTTTTCTAATAGACAAGTCTTTTATAAATAATTAAACATACATTTTTGGGTCGAAAAATGGTAATTCATGGTAACCTAGATTTTGACAACATGATATCGAATATACAAAAATAGAAATTTTAATGATTCAAAGCTTCTTTAAGCAAATATTAATATGATACCGTATTTAAAACGTCCTTCGACGTTTTCTGGGGCTTAACTTCTACATCTGGCCCTCTCTTAGATCCCTAGACTTGATTGGTCTGGAGATGCCTCCTTTCCCAGATTTTCTCTGGTCTTCGAGGTTTTTTGCGGGTTAGTGGTACCCATCTTATAACTATTTCAGGCAGTCTAATTCCCTCCATTCCCTCTTCTTCGTTCTGCCGATATCCGTCCTCAAAGAACCATGCACTCCAATTCGTTATCATCCATCTTTAATCGTGCTTCTTTTACGTATCCCCAGTGATCGTTTAAACACATCTATTTAGTCAACTCCAGTTTTTCGAAGTAAACTTTAGGCAACAACTATTATGTTTAATTATTCAAAACCTGATTTTATGATAAAATTATTTATGACTGCTAACATCCTTAACCCATGTCGGTTTTTAAAGGATGAAGAGGCATTTTTAAAGGTAGTACTATGACTTCAAATAATATTAGACCTGTACTTAAGTGCTGTAATCATTGCCGTTGCTTCAGGTGCTTCTAGACCGTCATTTTATCTTAATAGATGTTTTTGGTTTCGTAGTCAGAAATGTGCGCCATGAATTTCTTTTAAATGATCGAAAGCTAACTTGAGAACTCTTAAGCGATATGTTTAGGTCGCTTTTAATTTTTCTCAAATTATTTATGGTAAAACTATTATTTAGATTATAAAAAACTTAGTTTTCAATTTTATTTTAAAGTCTTCTCCATTGGCTGTATACAATACATAATATTACGGTGAAAATACGTCGGGAGAAAATAAATAAGAATTGTGTGTTTTTTTAAGAGCATGGCATACGTACTGCAGGGAAATTCATCAAGTGTTACAGGAGCGACGTCTGTGCGGAAAGAGCGATTCCCCGTTGGTCTTAAATCACTATGATTTAAGCTGCTAGGCTTTCTTCCAAGGAATCAAAGTTGCTGCGTTTTTAATATTACTCAGTCGATTTTTAATATTTTTTAACTTATTTAAAATCTTAATAATTGCTTTTCCACAAAATGTTGAGAAGTTTTTTTAAATTTTTCTAATAGACAATTTTTTTATAAATAATTAAAGACAAGACGAAAATTGTTTACTAAAGCTGGAAACACCGTAAATTTTTTATTTTTGAAAAATATCCCTTCGACAATTTTTAACTACTACATTATTTTACAAGATTAATTTTTATTTTTGGGGATTGGGGACTTTTTGTGAAGTTATCCTGCAGACAATGAGGTGCCATAGTTTTCATCAGTGGTCCATTTAACCCGATAAAAAATAATGTTAACATTTAAAATATATTAAAAAAAAATTCTTATAATTTAAAGTACAATAAAAATATATAAGCGTCATTCTTTTGTATTATTCACTTAATAACCTTTAAAATATTTTTTTTTTAAATATACATACTTTTTGCAGCGTCCAAGTCTATGTAACCTCTGAAGATATACACACGATTGGGACCTAACTAACTTAGCCTATATATTTGTGTTGAGAAAACTTAGAATATTTGAACTTAAGATATTTCATGAACATAAACTTAAGTTTAAAATTAAAATTAATTAAAGCTGACTTAAGCTTATCCGGCGGTGGGTGGTCTAAAGGCCTTGCGAGCATCAAAATTATAGTTTTGTTCATATATTGAAATTTACTTATATTTTACCTTTATATTTTATCTAGTATTTTCCGGCGTTTTGAAATTATTATTTTGAGAAGGTTGTCTATAATGGGCGGACTTTGGAATTTGTTTGTGGTTGTTTGTGGTTTTATTGTGTGTGTCCATCGGGTGTGGTTATATTGGTTTGGTAGTATTAGTGAGGATGGCATGTGTCCATTGGAAGCAAGAGTATTTGGTTATTTAAAAAAGTGATTCATGGTGAGCCGGAAGAATGTTCGTTTAGGTGAAGAAGTGGATGATAATGAGGGTATTTTTTGATAAAAAAAATAGTCAAAAGGGAGTGTGGAGTGTCAAAACGTCGTTAATAAAGCTTCATAGAATTGTCAGCTGAAGAGTTCGTGAAATTGAAGAGTAAGAAGTGTGCAGGAAATGGTCGATAATGACATCACAGACCAGAGGCTGTCGATGTTGGAGATGTGTTAGTCAAAAGGTCGTTAATAAAGTTAATGGGTATTTTGTTAAAAAAAAAGGTATGAAGCCATTATATGGGTAGAAAAGGGTATTTTTTTGTGTAAATATTTATATATATATATATATATATATATATATATATACATATATATATATATATATATATATATATATATATATACATATATATATATATATATATATATATATATATATATATATATATATATATATATGTATATATGTATATATATATATATATATATATATATATATATATATATATATATATATATATGTATATATATATATATATATATATATATATATATATATATATATATATATATATATATATATATATATATATATATATATATATATATATATATATATGTATATATATATATATATATATATATATATATATATATATATATATATATATATACATATATATATATATATATATATATATATATATATATATATATATATATATATATATATATATATATATATATATATATATTATATATATATATATATATATATATATATATATATATATATATATATATATATATATATATATATATATATATATATATATATATATATATATATATGTATATATATATATATATATATATATATATATATATATATGTATATATATATATATATATATATATATATATATATATATATATATATATATATATATATATATATATGTGTATATATGAAGTGTGAATCAAGGAAGTCGAGTGATTTTCAAGAAATGGACGAAAAAGAATTTCGTGTGGTGATTAAACATTACTTTATGAAAGGCAAAACGCCTCAAGAGACTAAAGAGAAGCTTGATAAACATTATGGTGACTCTGCACCTTCGATTAGAACAGTTTATAAGTGGTTTCAAAATTGGACTGGCCATATGGGCACAAGTGACGCTGAACGTTCTGGACGGCCTGTGGAGGTTACGACTCCAGAAATCATTGATCAAATCCATGATATGGTGATGGATGACAGAAGAGTTAATGTGCGTGAGATTGCTAGTGACCAGACTGAACTGGTACATAATATTTTGCATAAACATTTGGACATGAGAAAGCTATCCGCAAGATGGGTGCCGCGATTGCTCACGCTTGACCAAAAACGGAATCGTGTGAAGTGTTGCAAGGATGGTTTGCAGCTGTTCCAGAAGAATCCGGAGGACTTTAAGCGTCGTTTCGTCACTGTGGATGAAACATGGATACATTACTATACTCCTGAGACCAAACAACAATCTAAACAATGGGTTACCAAGGAGGAATCTGCACCAAAAAAGGCGAAGACGTTCCTTCGGCCGGAAAGGTTATGGCGACTGTCTTTTGGGATTCGCAAGGGATAATCCTCATCGACTATCTGGAAAAGGGTAAAACTATTACAGGTGAATATTATTCATCGTTATTGGACCGTTTGAAAACCGAGCTGCAAGAAAAACGCCCGCGATTGGCCCACAAGAAAGTCCTTTTCCATCACGATAACGCACCAGCACACACCTCAGCAGTTGTGGTCGCAAAATTAATGGAAATAGAATTCCAACTCGTTTCACATCCCCCCTATTCTCCAGACTTGGCTCCCTCGTACTACTATTTGTTCCCCAATTTGAAGAAATGGCTGGCGGGACAAAGATTTTATTCAAACGAGGCGGTGATTGCAGACACTAATGGATATTTTGCAGACTTGGACAAATCCTATTATTCGGAAGGGATCAACAAACTAGAACATCGTTGGACAAAGTGTATAAGCCTAAAGGGGGACTATGTCGAAAAATAAAAAAGGTTTACCCCAAACACATAAGTAGTTTTTATTTTTGCACGGACTTTTCAAACCAGCCTCGTATATATATATATATATATATATATATATATATATATATATATATATATATATATATCAGGGAACAAAAAAAACAGGCAATATTGTCTAGCTATAAATAGGGAAGAAGAAGAAGAGAAAAAAACCAGGTAAAATATTAGTGTATTTCAGAATATAAACAAAACCATTGTAATTTAGATGCATCATTTTTAAAAAGGCCTAACATGTAAAGTAATCCTCTAATAAATTTGAAACATTTACTGTAACTGTATTATCATTTTACACTATTCTTAAAATGAAGAACCAACCGCAAATTCAGTCCAGCATATTAAATTGTGTTTAATAAAAACACTATCGTATAATACGTACATTAATTACAAATCTTCCCAATAACATATTATTTCAGACACGTGCGTTAAACTTGTCCTTAACTTATTTTAAGATATAGGGAAGGTTAAATTGGTTCAAACTTGCATAACTATGTTATTAAAATGAGGTCGTTCACCATTTTCTTTATTTGCGTACTCGAAAGATTTCATCAAAAAACACTGTTCCCATTTAGCTAAATGATTAGTTCTCGAGCAATATTTTATCTTATTTTTCTTTAATTTACAAACCTGCTAGAATATAGATATAAAAATGAAACAGAATGTTAAAAAGAGCTTAAAAAGGAATCCTAAAATTTTCCAGAGAAGACCTGATATTAAGAACTATATATTCCCAGTATATCTCTCAACCTCGTAAATACACATTTACATTGGTTGGTTGGTTGGTTGTAGACGGGGTAGGCGATTGTGCCTGTTTGTGCCCTTTGGTTTATTGTGCACCCCTCATTTCGTTACATGAGCGCCGTACCTTGAAGAAGGTCTATTGGCTCTTTCCAAGCCCTTCATGTGGTTTGTGTGGATTTTTCACAATATAAATTAATTTTGAGATACCAACATATTTTGATGTTCTACTAAGGGTGATCTACAATTATGTCAGAATTATAAGTTACGTCCATGATTAAAATCAAAAACTCAATTATCTTCTTCCTTGTTCTTTGTTTACTAATTTTTCCACTCAATAGAAATAGTGGTTGGTTATTGCGACACACTATATAATATTTACTAAGCAATAGTTTTATGTAGATGAGAGAACTTTTCAATTTCCTTGAAATAATGGTTCGCTACTGTTACATACCCTGTACATATGTTTAATTAGTTGGTTAGTTAGTTGTAGGCGGGATAGGCGATTATACCTGTCCGTGTACTACAGCCTCTTGGCTTATTGTGCTCCCCCCTTTAAGAAAGTTTATTAGCTTCTTTCTAAGCCTTTCATGTGGTAATCGCTACGATGTTGATCTTCGAACAGTTTATATCTGTTTCGAGTTAAAGCCGCCCATTCTTATAAGATATGCGTAGAGTTTTTTCCCTTCCTAATTGTGGATACCCATCTTCTGTAAATATGACAGGTGACACTGGTCGGTAGTTAGTCCCACCACTAGTTTGTTCTGGGTCCGTGTTAAACAAGGGGCGTCAGTTACGTACCCCGCATGTTTTTGGCCAGATGCTGCGAGTCAACGATCTAGATGTTTCTGATATGACCATCTGTTGATTGTCATTTTTACTAACTGTTTTGGGATCCCTGTATGATTTTGACTCTTACTAAATCATCCGCTTTTTCATTACCTTTATCTCTGAATGTCCTGGAACTCACGGTAGTTCAACCAACACAGACAGTAATATTTTGATACTACAATATTGTTTTTGCAAAAAATAAATTGTAAAAACGATATTGCAGTACCATAATAGACTGATGACATGTTTATTTTTCAATTCCAAATTGAAACAAAGCGTGACGCAATTGTATATCACCATAAAAAAAATATAGGTGTTATTATTATTATTCAATTGTTTATATTCATTGTTTAAGTACTATGTTTGATAAAAGGTTTTGTTGTTTACTTCCTACAAGATGTTGTGATTAAGTTGAGGAAAGGCATTATGATAGAAAATCCATCCAAGGATGATCTGCAGCCCATGTAAAGAGTGACTGCAAAATTAGCCCGTTTATGCAACCTCCATAACTTTGAGACAAAAAAGCAAACTTAACGTAAAAGATCTTAAATTAAAGCTAATTTTAACAGAAAATAAAAAAATATTTATGATGTGTAATTCATGAAAATAGGCCACTTCAGTTTTTTATATATTCTTTACCCAGTACCGTATAGTTAATCAAAAACCACTCTCTAAAAGAGGGTAGCAATTAATAGGGGATTCTGCCATACTCACAAATACGACTCCCAGAACTAGGAAAAAGTACAAAGAATTAATCAAAATACTGACAATATAGCGCTGGTCTTATGTGTCTCCCAAACTTATCGCTAAGCGATAACCAACCAACCAAAAGGGGGTTGAAATTCATGTCGATGTTATTTTAACCTAAAACACAACTTTTAATTTGGGAGAAAAAAATTTGTATTTTTTCAGCTTGAAGACTTATGCTGGATATATGAAAAGTAGGATACCCTTCTTATTTCAACCTCCTTTTAGAGGGTGGTTTTTAACTTTTTATACAGTATTGGGTTGAAAATATGTAAATAATAGGTGCTTCGGTTAATAATGTCGATTTTGCTAAGTGATGGCGTTACTAATATACTTGTTGGTATAGACTAGTGACATCTATGGCGTTTTGGAAGGTAAACATAGGCGCTCAAAAGCCAGTTCGTTATTAATTGTTATTGTTCTTCATAGCTTTGAATATGTCGTGTTTCGTACCAGAAAAGACGTTGTGCGGGGAAGTTTAATAACCTTCTTTCATTTGAAGAAAAACGGCTGCTGAAAGTTACTGATTATTGGTTGAAGCTTATAGTGAGCATGCTCCAACTCAAAAAACTTGGGTAGATCCAGGCCACCCTTCAACATCACAACCAATGCGCAATATACACGGAAAGAAAGCTTTGCTGTGTATTTGGTGGGATAGTAGAGGAGCTGTGTATTACGAACTGCTGAAACCTGGTGAAACGATTTCTGGCGATCGATACCGACAACAATTGATAAAGTTGAACCGAACATTGAGGGAAGAACGGCTAGAATACGCCCAAAGACACTACGAAGTCATTTTTCAACATGACAATGCTCTTCCCCATGTTGCAAAATGTGTTAAAAACTATTTGGAAAATATCAAATGGGACGTTCTACCCCACCCGCCGTATTCGCCGAACTTAGCCCCTACAGACTACTACTTATTTCGATCGTTGAAGCACGGACTTTCAGAACAACACTTTTACGAAGAAGTAAAAATTTGACTTGACGAAAGGTTGGCCTCAAAAGATCAAACGTTCTTCTGGTGCGGAATCCATTCTTTGACAGAAAGATGGGAAAAAGTCAGAGCTAACGATGGCCAATACTTTGATTATTAAGGTAATTCATTTTGTGATGGAAATAAATGCTTAAATGTTGCGAAAAAGTCGACATTATTAACCGAAATACCTATTACTTGAAATTCTTGATCTACAGTCCCTGGCCAAATTATTATACGCACTGCAAGATTTCATGTAAAATATTAATTACCGAGTGATATTGTACCGTTTTATTATTTTAAATTGATTTGTTTTTTTATTTTTATATTATCCAATCAATTACCTATTTATTTGACATAAATAAAACAGCATTAATTTAGAAAAGCATAAGTTTATTAAGTTTTAAAGAAAAGTGAAAGTAATGTTAGTAAAAGTCAATATTTAGTTGAGCCACCTTTAGCCGCTATCAAAGCTTTAATTCTGCGCGGCATGCTATCAATGCAAGATTGTACTGTCTCCTGCATTTGAGGATGATGATTCCACACATGAATAATCTTTTCTAGGAGCTGGGTTTTGTTGGTAATCACATCTTTAGCCACTTCTCTTTTCAACAGCTCCTACACATTTTCAATGGGGTTCATATCAGGGCCAATCCAACAGAGGGATATTTTTTTCTGCCAAAAAAGCTTTAACAGAGCGAGCAGTGTGGCAGGGAGCTCCATCTTGCATGAAAGTGAATGGTTCCCCATTTGGAAACCATTCTCTGAGCTGCGGAATCAACCGATTTTGTAATATTTCTTTGTACTGATCTTGCCTCATTATTCCTTTGACGACGTACAGACGTCCAGTGCCCTTGCCGCTGATGACTGACCAAATCATCACTTTGGTGGGATGTTTAATCGTCGGGACGACACAATCAGGATGAAACTTTTCTCCATGACGACGACGCACATACTGAGCTTTATTCTGCAAAATTTCGAATGTGCTTTCATCACTGAAGCAGACCTGTCAAAAATAGGAAAAATATATAAACTTCCATGTTTATTTGCTTTATTTAACTGGAAATGATAATAATGTATCAATTATTGATTAAATTGCTGTATCTTACCGATCTCCAGAAGTCCACATCTTTGTCTTGCCATTGTTTGGCCCACTTCAGGCGCTTTGCTTTCATTGCAGCTGTTAACTTGGGCTTCCTGGCGGGGCGACAGGCCTTAAAATCTAATTCTTTCAATTTTCTTCGAACAGTGCGCTCAGAAGCATTTACGCTAGCATCCTGGAGTTGTGATTTTATTACCTTTGTGGTAGCAAATCTGTTTTTCTACACAAATTTTCTTCAAACATCTCTCTGACCGTGGAGTGAAAATTGGTTTTCTACCGTATCTTTTCTTTCTTTTCGGGCTTAATTCCTTCCCTGACTCAATTTTCTTTTTTCTGCGTCGTACACTAGTTTCAGAAACCTCCAATCTTCGTGATATTTCTCGGTTTGTAAATGTTTTCGCAATCACAAGGGCCTTCACTTCAGCTTTTATACGTGGTGAAAGATCGCCTTCTCTACCCATAATGAAAGTAGTCCAATTACTTTTTTAAAACACTGCATACAAAATAAACTAATAACTGAGTAGTATAAAACTGTTAAACAAATAATCACAGTCCATAAAGCCACAGAAACACGTCCGTACCTGACTCAATTCCGATCGCGACTGATACAGGTTTGCACTTATTTACGTTCATGTATCACTTTGTCAACACAGTGTCGCCATATGTTAAAAATAAATACAAATATGTAGTCTACAACAATTCTTTTAAATAAAAATCAATAATATTGTAGTTTAAATATACCATTATTGCATAAAAACTCTTGAGAAACATAAAATTACTAAAAAAAATACAGTGCGTCTAATAATTTGGCCAGGGACTGTATTTTCATGAATTACACCATAAATATTTTTTTTATTTTCTGTTAAAAACTTATTTATCTCCACACTTTTAATTCGCAAAATTAACCCGTTTTTGCAACCCCCAAATAAAAAAAAAATTGAAAAATACAGCCTTATAGATTTTTAATTAGCTTTAATTTAAGACCTTTCACGTTAAGTTCGCTTTTTTTGTCTCCAAGTTATGAAAGTTGCAAAAACAAGCTAAAATTCACACTTTTTTGCGACTACTCTTTATATGAAAATCAAAGCTGTATAAGGTGATTATAGTGGTTGAATGGTACAATATTTCGTGAAAATGATTAGAATTCACTAAAGGTTTTTCCCATCTAGGACATGCACATGTTCGGCATCAGTGTAGGAACTGTTCATTTCATTATTCAGAGTCTTGACTATCACAAAGTTCTTGCTCGACGGATTCAACGACTGCTTGTTGATTAACAGAATAATTTGGGTTCGACCTTGTCGCTACAGCACTTCATTCGTTATCAACAATAAGGCAATGTCTTTATACATCAAACTGTGGTAGTAATAAATTTTAGTGTTATAACTATGAACCAGAATTTAACCGAAAAAAGAATGTAGTGAAACCATGCACAATCTCCGAAGACGATAAATGTTGATTTCACCTTCAGCAGGAAAAGTAATGGTAACCATATTTTTTGATTAACAAGGAGGAGATTATAAAGAACCTAGTGGTATAGCCTGAACGGTTCAAGCTGTATGTGCTCGTATGCGTTAGGAAGTCTTAGAATATCCACTTTACAGCCCCGTACAATTTCCATGTGATTAGAGCATTAAAATAATCGCTAATAGGGCTGCGGTGCAATTCGGATGCTGATGTAGAGTTTTCCTGTTAAAGAATAGTTCCGCAAACAGCTGCTGGGTTTTTATTAGTAGGGGATCTATACATTCGGGCACCAATGGGACTCATGAACATGGAGATTTTTTTAGAAATTTATTGCATAAACATTGCTTTACGGCCGTTAAACACTAACCAGT
The DNA here is from genome assembly GCA_019049505.1 of Pachyrhynchus sulphureomaculatus. NCBI lineage: Eukaryota > Metazoa > Arthropoda > Insecta > Coleoptera > Curculionidae > Pachyrhynchus > Pachyrhynchus sulphureomaculatus. The sequence continues at coordinate 60,338,312 of CM032456.1, forward strand.
CCTCTTAGATGGCAGAATGAGTTGTATCACGATTGACGTAGTAAAAAAGAGAAACATTTGACAAAGACACCTGTTGGAGCAATCGAAAAATATCTGCCTATTTAGTTAGTTTCCACATTTTTCATGTTTTTCTAATATGATGACTTGAAGGTCCAGAATGTTAAAAAACAATATTATAAAATTGGTAATATTGTTACAAAACGGGAAATTACTGCCATATTAAGGTAAATAATTTCCAAGTTCCTAAAACTGGCAGATCTAGCAATACTCTTGATCACAATGGATTAGCAGTACCTAACATACTCTCCGTGTTTTATCATCCTGTAAATGATGATCTTATAATGTCTCTGTTATAGTTTAAAAGTTTACCATGATCGCTAATTAATATGAGTAATTTTTAATTAATATTAGAACAATTTATTTATAAATAGATCAAGCTTCTGCTGTCGGTCAACATCTTAATTGTGTGTAATTTGTAGGCATCTGAATACATATAGTAGGCAGATTTTTTTTCTTGGAAATTGGGTCACCAAGTCATGGGCAATTCGCAATAATGTTTAAACTATATATTTCTATCTGGACCAATTTAGCATACATAATAGTCAAAAAGTATTGAACTTTTGAGACTAGGATCATATTCGCATGTGGGCAGATTGAAATAGGTCACTTGAAGTCCTTTCAAATTAGAATGATGACGAAATATTTTTACCAATGGCACTTGAAGCGGTAATCTAAGTAATTAGAAGCAATATTGGTGCACCGCTGCTTTTTTCGAATTGTAACAACTATATAGAAGGTCTAATTTAAAATGAACGAATGAATTTATTTTTGTTGCAATTATGAGAAAAAAGTGAATGTTATGAATGAAATCAAATACTAAAATAAATATACAAGCGAAAATATTTATGTATAAAGGAGAACATCAAATACAATATGAATAATTAGGGAACTTTCATGTTACTGGAAGTTTGAAAGGTTCGCGAAAGACCAGGGTTCTGAAAATCTACAGACACACTATATATATATATATATATATATATATATATATATATATATATATATATATATATATATATATATATATACGTATATATATATATATATATATATATATATATATATATATATATATATATATATATATATATATATACGTATATATATATATATATATATATATATATATATATATATATATATATATATATATATATATATATATATTATATATATATATATATATATATATATATATATATATATATATATATATATATAATACTAATGGACAGTGAACGATTAAATCACTTAAGGTTCGCAGATCATATCACTATGATCGCCAACACAAAACAGGAATTACAAGAAATGTTGACGAAATTGAGTAACAAGTCTCGCGAAATAGGTTTACAAATAACCTTCACCAAAACCAAATATTTGAACAACGAAACTGAAGATAATAATAATAGCCAGGAACTATTAATGGAAGGTGAAAGAATATGAAAGGTACAAACATTCATATATTCGTACTTAGGACAAAAATCGAAATATCAAAAAATAATTTAAAGGCTGACTTGGATAGAAGAGTCTCTTTAGCTTGGTCTGCGTTCAAAAGGTTACAATCCACATTTAGATTAGACATCTCAAATACAATAAAAATCAGAGTGTTTGATCGGTTGATACCGAGTTGTGATAAGGGTCGGTGAAAGGCAATAAAAAGTTCCGAGTTGCGGTACAGACCTTTTTCGAACCCAAAATTGACGGCCAAGTTGCGGTCCGTCACAGACAGATATAGAGCTATAAGTATGCAAGTTATGTGTACTGCTGGTATTAACATGTGGCACTGAAACGTGGGCCTTAAATAAGTATAATATATAAACTTAAGGTAACTCAAAGAGGAGAACGCTAAATATTAGACTCCAAGATCATATTTCTAACATCCAGATACAAAGAAAATCAAAAGTAACAGATGTAATACAACGAATATGCACATTAAGGTGGAATTGGGTGGGGCATTTCGCAAGGATGAATGATAACAGATGGACACGCCATATGGTTGAAAGGAGGCCTAGAGAACATAAAAGTTGAAGAGGTAGACCACAGACAAAATAGACGAACTACATAACAAGATTAGCGGGATACGATTGGATGGAAAAAGCAAACAACAGAGCTCATTGGAGAAAATTTGGGGAGGCTTACATCCGACTATGGATGGAATAAGATGATGATAATATATATATATATATATATATATATATATATATATATATATATATATATATATATATATATATATATATATACATATATATATATATATATATATATATATATATATATATATATATATATACATATATATATATATATATATATATATATATATATATATATATATATATATATATATACATATATATATATATATATATATATATATATATATATATATATATATGTATACATGTACATATATATATATATATATATATATATATATATATATATATATATATATATATATATATATATATATATTTATATACATATATATATATATATATATATATATATATATATATATATATATATATATATATATATTATATATATATACACCATACACACATAACTGGCTCTAATATTTTCCGAGCTTTTCGTTGGGTGACCGCCTGGCAACGACATGGTATAATGTTTTTAGGACCGACAACGATAGCATTGTTGCTTTAACATTTTCAACCCACCTTAGTGTAGTAATAAATAGATTTATAGGCAAAATGAAATTAAATTGAATAAAAAGATCTTGTATTGTGTGTAAGTTTTTAGTTCCATTATAGGTAGGGGTTATTTTCCTGTGAAAAATATTGCACTGAAACTCGAAACACTTAGACCCCTCCAAACATAATAAATTAAAAAGCTTTGACCTGGGGAGAAAGGTCTTTCATAAAAAAGAACACCTGCCTGCGGCCCAACTTAAAAATCGATGATCGGATGTGAGGGGCATTTTACAAAACAGAACCCGGACTTACATTAGAACTATAATGACACTTTTCACATACATTTTAGATCTCAATGATGGGGGGGGGGGGGGGGTGAATATTCTTCACAGACGAGAACCTCCAATAAAAAAGAAGTTCGGTTTTCAAAAGGCATATTTTCTACATTCATAGGAGCAGAGGATCATAATAATAATAATATCCCCAAGAATTGCAGAATGAAACCTACAGGTCACAATTTATGGGTATGAAACTTCCGTATTAACGGAGAAATATTAAATAAATTAAAAATACACCAGAGAGAAAGAAAAATACTAAATATAGCACAAAGAAATCACGAAAACAATCCGTACCTAACGAGTCTTTTTAGAAACACCTAGACAGTAGTACAAACGTTTGATTGTAAAAGGAGTAACGGGCCTAGCCCAGCTCACAAGGAGTTTTAGTGGGTATGCCCCCTCTCTGAGGCTGGTGAGCCCCACATATCTGGGGCAATCTGGGCCACCCTTATGGTGGGGCAGATTGCTCCAGAATCCATAAGGTGGATTTCTCCCTAAAAAAAAAAGAGTCTTTTTAGATCATATTATCCTCGTGGCGATTTCTGTTTTACCCCTTTTTGTAATTTTAATTTTCCAATCTTCCGTCTTGTATCGAACGACATCATCTGTCTACTGTGATTTGACAGAACTTATCTGTTTGAGTATCTCTTTGACATAGGTTTTCTGTCTTATCGCTGGTTGAACTCGTACCAGAGAGCTCAAAATTTGGAAGGGCTTACATCAGATTCATAGAAAATGGCTAGCTGATAATGATGATACAGCTAAGGTTACTAACTATAAGTATTAATACTTACATATTGTGCTCTAATAAAGTAACGCATGCCCTTAAGTACTTCGTAATTAGTAAAGGTTTAAATATGCCGTGTAGGTAACTGATATGTCATGTGAAGACGATCTACCGATGATAAATCTTTAAGGGTGTTTTTTGTGTATTTGCAACTGATTATTTTATTTATAATACTAAACTTTACTGATCATTCTTTAAAATTTACCTGGAGGTGGGTTACTTTATGAACTGCCTACGCTGTCATATCATATAAATAGATTAAGCAGCTCTTGGTGTCGGTCAACATCTTGATAGTTGGTAATTCCACTCCGAACGAATCTGAATACATATAGTAAGCAGCTTTTTTTTCTTGTAAATTAGATCACCAGGTCACGGGCAATATAATATTAAAACTATTCAATGTCAACTGCGTTGGTGTGTCTGTATTGATAATTTTAAATTCTAATTAAATTTTATTACTACGAGATAAGTGTCATAAGAATATCTTCAATGAAAGAGAATTTTTAGCTTATACAGTATGTCTCATGATCGTGGTGGTGGATTTGCGATTTTGAAAACTATAAAAGATACAAAAAAGTTAAATAAAGAAAGTTTTTTACAATTAGATGTTTAATAAAACTCTATTTACATGATAACAATATTTGCCAAGATATTTGTAAAAAAAATGATTTTGATTTTATTTTGGTACGATCTTTAAAATTTTTTCTTAACTCATTGACGTTTTCTTTTGTAGATATCACTTGAATTTGTTTAAATTGTAGATTTGATATTTTATGGAATAATCAAAACGTTTTTCATGGTTGTGTTACGAACTTCAAGAACTTTAAAAAAAACAAATCCAGATGTATATAAAAATTTTGACGTGACTATGGCGTCTATAACACGAAACGTTTTAAAGGAAACAAAAACCGACCAAGTGCAAGTCTGACTTACGCAATTAGTGTTCGGTACAGTGATTGCTTTTAAAATAAAACAAAATCCTTACTTACACTAAGTTCGTTAGGTCCCTGATATGTATATATCTTAAGATTCAATATGTATTTTCACGTTATTTCTTAGTCAATAATGTATAATAGTTATAGCATCTTAGCTACCTAATAGTCAATAAATCAATCTAGCTTAACCTAGAATCTAGTAACAGAAGTGTAAAACAAATATTTGCTACCTAAATATTTGTTTAATTATAATCAAATAAAATAAAATTATTTTGTCTCGGTACAGGGACACGCGGCGCGGTAACAGAAATGTACTGAAAAGTATATTTAAAAAAACAAGCCATATAGTTTTTTTTATATCAAATAAATTATCAAAGCTAATACGATCATGATAATTTTCGCTCAATCTACACTTTATGAAGACTATTCCAGAATTTTTTCAAAATTTTTTGATCAGTACTTTTCGAGTTATGGTGGAGAGACAGCGATTTTGGGCCATTTTTTAAAAATAATACAAAGAAAAGGGCGTACAAGTATTATATCATATATATTTTTGGGCTCGTGTTTTGACAACACCCCATTTGATCTGGTAATTTTTCTTCCGATTTCACCCCTAACCCCTTAAGTCAAAATTTAACTTTTAAAACTACACGGTTCTGACTGGGCCATCAATTCCTATATTTGTGCCAAATTTCAACTTTCTATGTCAAATAGTTTCAGAGAAAATCGGCTGTGACGGATAGACAGACAGGCAGACGGGCAGACAGACGCCGAAGTGACAAGGAACACTAAACAATAGTAATGATACGAGGATAGATTGAAAAGTTCGCGGCCTAGTCAAGAAAACAAAATAAAATACGTACAAAAATATTTTTATTTTTTGACGTAATCTCCATCTAGCTCTATGCACTTCTTCCACTTGCTTTTCAAAGCTTCCACACCAGTTTGAAAAAATGCTTCCTTAAGGTCTTCAAAATACTGGTTAACTGCAGCTTTGACTTTGGAAACAGATGAAAGCCCGAAGGTGCCAAATCAGGAGAATAAGCCGGGTGGGGCAGTAATTCGATACCACGATCACGACTTTAAGCCATAGACTCAACAGACATGTGAACGGAAGCGTTGTCCTAAAGGAACAACATTTTCTTTTCCAGTAATCCTGGGCGTTTCTCTATGATTTCTTGACGTAAACGACGCAGAAGGATGCAATAGTAAGTCGAGTTTATTGTTTCGCCTTTTGGAAGGTAGCCTACCATAATAATACCTTTAGCATCCCAAAAAACTGACGCCACCAGCCGACAGAATGGTCTTCGCTTTCTTTGGGGTCGGTTGACCAGATTTTTTCCACTGCTTGGATTGTTGTTTTGACTCTGGAGTATAGTGGTGAACCCAGGTTTCGTTCGTTGCCTCAGCCTCAAACATCTCTAAACAGTCGCGAGAAATCGTGAGTCGAATTTGTTTTTATTCAACTGAAAGCAATCTGGGGACCCACCTAGCGGAAACCTTAGAAAATCCGAGTTCGTTGGCAATGATGTTTTGTGTTCATTCATACGAGATGCCTATAGTGTTTGCAATTTCCCTGATAGTTAATCTACGGTCTTTCAATATGAGATCACACATTTTGCCGATGTTTTCTTCAGTCGTATACGTCCTAGCCGGCCGAAGCCAGGGTCATCTTCGATGCTCTCTCGTCCACGTTTAAATTCTGCAACCCATTTTTTCACAGTAGTATATGACGGAGCAGATTCTCCTAGTGTTGTTTTCATATCATCGTGGATCTCCTTTGATGTTAATCTTTTTTTAAACAGGTACTTGATGACCGAACGTTGTTCAATTTTTTCCATTTTTCCAAAAACGTTGCACTTGGTCTAACTAAACTCGTTCTAAACTAAGCGCCGTTCTACAGCAACACAGCTGTCTTGAACTGACTTTAGTTTAAAGTTCTTGTCAATTGCAATATTACTGGTGGAAAAGGTTTGTAAAATTCTATATAAAATAGAAAAAAAGTTGAAATCTTTCATAGAGCTATTTTTGATATTGCGCGAAATTTTTTAAAAAAAAAAAACGTGTTTTTTCGAATTTAGTTGATTACATTAACTATTTAAAATAAAATAAAGCATGTGTAAGTGCTTATGTGCGTGCGTCGTGTATTATTTTATGTAGTGTGTACGTAGGCATGTGTGTTCGCGTACAAGTGTATTGGAGAATGCAAAGTACTATTTAAGTATTTAATGAAGCTTAAAATGGGTAAAACCGAAAATTAATAATGTTTAGATGAGCTTATATATTTGTGTATGTGTACAGCAACAAAATTTTACACTGTGACAATCAAAGAAAGTAGGAACTTATTAAGGGTACTATAATAAAAATATTATGATTATTTTTTGGTGAGGACGCGAACTTTTCAGTCTATCCTCGTATCTTAAAAATCTTATAAAAATGTCGCGCGAGTGTCTCATTTATTTGAAAACAGGCTAATAAACATTTAAAATGAAATAAATAAATTTAATTTCTTTACACTTCCAAAATGACAGTTATTTTAGTTTTTTAAATCCGGTTATATTATTTTTTATCACTAAAATCGAACATACTCTACATTTCTAAAACGGCTATTTAATGCGTTTTATTTATACCATATTTAAAATTTAAGTAGATCTTTTAATGCTAGTAATTCTATAAAAGTACGGAATTGTAATCCAAATATGCTTAGTTTATTCCATGATAAAAGTTCAAAGAGGTTTTTTCTTTTTACGTATTTGGAACGTGTCAAACTATTGTTTTGACCCAATTGGAATCAGCTTTCGACGTTTGAAAAAAAGTGTAGATAAAAGAGGCCACTCTAAATTATGGCTAAAACTTGACAAGATTAGTAGAACAGCCAATAGCCAAACAAAAAGACAAAGTTTTTTTTTAAGATTATCTGGAAAATAAGGTGAATAGTTATTCCTTTCGCGGTTGAATTGGAATGGGATCAAAAGATGTCGTGAGGTTTACAGTTTCGTAGTATGAATTAATATTACGAAGTTGTACAAAGCTTTCTTTACCATGCATAAAATTTAATCAAGCTAGAACATATTTGCTCCGAAATCAAGCGATGATGTAAGTAAAATAAACTTCTTAGACATAACTACGTCGGCTCCTGTACTGGTAACTTTCTAGAAAGAAACTATTGCCAAGACCTAGCTTTAAATGTTTTTATCGCATCTAGACAGAATTTCTTCCATGTCTTTGTTAGAATGATTTCCTGTTGTGTGTGGAGGTGTTATGGGCAGCTGGTGTTCGTCCTTAGAAGATAAATAAAAAAACATGCCTGTCATCAAAGCAAAATATATTTTTTTTTTTTCATCAGATTGTTTATATGTCGGAAAGACATTTATTAATTTTCGCTCGCAAAACTCGATCTGCGAGAAAACTGGAGAGTCATAAACAAGATCTTCCAGACATAGCATTTAATTTTAATACCATGCATTAAGAACGCAATCTACTAATAATTTAGATCAGCTGGCCTTATATTTTTGTATAGCACATAGAAAAAGCACCGAAATTACTCTTTCCTCCCTAAAAACGTTCTCTTCTCTACTACCCTGTAAAAGTATTATTGCACTGCTGTTTTGGCAACCATTTGCCAAATACATCAATCTTCTAGTTTTATCGAATAAAGATTTCTTTGAAATAAAAAAGAAAATTATTAATTACTTAAAAACCGAATTTTTGAATGAATATTTTACATTAACACACAATCGCCCCGTATAGGCCTGTTAGCGGTTTACATCAAAATAAACTTAATTATAATCAAATAAATATTTTCAATTCAAATTAAGCATATTTACATTCTTTTACACTAAATAATGGATGATATCTTATATTAGGCTATTTAACGTTTGGGTATAAATTGCTCAATTTTGCCAAATAAGCAAATTTAGATGCCAAAATTTGTTACGTTAAGGCACCCTTGAAATTTGAGTAATAGATATACCATCTAAAAAAAGTCAATTATTTTTCACAATATTTAATTATTTTAAATTTAACGAATAGGTTATTCTCTTAAAAGTAGTGAACATACTGCCTGAAAACCACTTCAATAAAATATCAATGTCGTGTCATAAACAAGCCCGTATAAATACTTATCAAGTTTTTGTCAAAGTCAAAGATCTCTTTATTATTTCAGAATTATTACAATGTACGTTGAGTTACAGTTTCTTTTAAGTCTTACAGATACAACATGCCTAAAGACACATTCATCTGTATAGAAGCCTTGCGGCTGGCGGTCTGCCCTGTGGTAATTCGTTGTACTGTTTCGAGTATGTTTTTAATGATGGGACAAAATTTGTTTTTAATTTGAAAATATTTTGTTGATAATGATGTTGGTTTTTTGTTTGTTCATAGTTAACTTTATTTTTGCAGAGAAAAATTGTTCAAAAAAACTCTGCTTGAATTGGTCAGGTACAATCTAATACGTATCATTGGCCTTAATATGTTATCTAATCTATGGTATTTTTCTCTCTCTCTCACACTTTCTTTTGTCGTTGATTCCTCCATCTCATTCATTCTTATGTTATACATTTATAGTGTTTTACTCAAGATTTTGTAGATTTTTTTAACTTATCCTACAGAAAACCGATGTCTTCTGTTCGGAATGTCCTCGGGTTGTGGTGATATCTACAGGAGGCAAAAAGTTCATATTAAGTAACTCTAGATCAGTAGTAATATCAACGGTTATAAAAACGGCCATCAACTGACATTTTTAAAAATCTCCTGAAGAGTTTAAAATTATAAGCAACCATCAATATGGCTTTCATAAGTAAATATCAACAGGAGATCTTCTAACCAGTGACGTACCCAAGTTTAAATAGTCTTTTACAAAATGGAAGTTAAAAACCTTAAACCCTATTTGAAAATCGATGACAGGGAGTTGGAAATTTTTCTTTCTTATTATGAAGCCGATAGAGACGGGAACGGAGGTATACGTCCCTCCTGGCTTGCTTGGCTATCCTATAGCTCCTAACCTACTTCACAGACGCCAAGGAATGAGGGATTATTATCTGCTGATGAATTTTTAAAATATGTATGAAAGAGCTTATTTATGGCTGAAATTATTGAGGGTTTTATACTGTCTCCTACTCTCTTTGTACTGTACACTAACGACAGTAACCCAATAGTTACAGAACACGACATAGTTATGCCGGGATACTTTATTTCATTAGAATCGTTATTTAGCTTTCTAGCCCTTAACTTGGGACCAAATATGTTGCATGTACAGTTTCGGAGAAACTTCCCAAAAGCTCGAAATATTATTTCTTACTAGAAAGCTGTACATCTTACAACAGTGTATAATCCTGCACAAAGTTAAGACTGAACCATTGATGGAATACTCTTCCAATGTTTGGTACTTTTCTCTCAAACATAGATTCCATTTGCTAAAGCCTATTCAAAAAAACCGGCCACGTGCAAGTCGGACTTGCGCAATTAGTGTTCCGTGCGTTGATTGCTTTTTTTTTAAAAAAAAGTTTTTGTTATGGAGGTATAAAATGATCAATAACTTCCCAAAACACTCTTCAAATAAGTTTTCAACAAAGTTTTTTTTTTCGATCTTTACTGAAAATTGATGTCCTTGAAATTTTTATTTTTTTTTATATATCAGATAAATTATTAAAGGTGATAATTTTTGTTCAATCCACACCCTGTGAAAAGTATTCCCGAATTTTTTCAACATTTTTTGATCAGACTTTTCGAAATAAAGGGGGGTACCGATGTTTCGCAAGTTTTTAAAAATAATACAAAGAAAAATGTGCACAAGTATTACATTTTATATATTTTAAAACTACACGGCTCTAATTGGGCCATCATTGTCCATATTTCTTCCAAATTTCAACTTTCTATGCCAAATAGTTTCAGAGAAAATCGGCTATGACCGACACACAGACACCGAAGTGATCCCATAAGTGTTCCGTACGGAACACTTAAAATGGCAAGTTTATATTACCTAAAAAATCATAAATGATACCTACACATACTTAAGTCTATTATTAAGGGTATATATTGTGACATTTTCTATAATAACTAAATAACTATAGACATATTACCCTACTTTTTAGTTCGATACGAATTCATGCATTCTCTACGTTACAGAAGAACTCTTCTGAAATGTCTAAAATATTATTAACAGAAAGATTGGTCATTAAGCCAGTCTGGGTTGACGCTGTATAAAGATATGCTTTAAATATAATCAGAAAGCTTAAGTCTATTCTTCTTTTAGAACAAAGATAAAAAAATAAAAGAACCACTAGGTTATACGCTACACTAACTCAAAGTCTTTAAATTTCAAAAGTTGCCACCGCTTTCAGTTTAATTGTCGATTTAGGGACTATTTAAAGGATCATATTTCAGATATTATTTTTTATTTTAACATACTTTGTAGATTCAGTATTTGAATATAAATTTAGGAATTATCAATAATGTCGCAGTTTGCTTCCATCCACTAAAGGGCGGGACATGAAGGGTTAAAGTGTCAATATTAAATATTTGGGAGATTACCTCTTAACCAGTAATCCACTTTCAAGCACTCGACAAATCTAGCTAAATGACCCCTCATTTGCCAGATGTTGGTGGGTTAAGTCAAATGACACCAAAATACATGTTTTCATCTCCTAAGGGAGAGAAATATTAAGAGTCAAAATTTGAATAGGTCGGCGCTTCGCCTTGGATATAACATAAATTAGTTTACACAAACCAAAACGTTCCCTGGCAATTTTTTTCTTCGATAATTGGCTAATTATTTATCTCAAATTTAATCGGCCAGATCCAAGGGTTAGTTCAGGTTAGTCCCGATCTAGTTGTAATGAAATTTACAACTTCTAATTTTCCAGCTGAATTTCACTTTTGACATTCCTATATTTTATATAGGTTTATTACAAAGTTTTAAATAAAACTCTAGAACAGGTCGAAAAATTATTTAATTTTTAGAAATTTTAAATAATTTTTTATTTTTATCGGTTTAATTATAAATAAAATCGAATTTTCGGGTCTTCAAATGTAAAGGATAATCTTAAGGGCTTGTTTTTACAAGCTTTCATTTACACCCTACTCGATAACCTGGTATTTTTTTTTCACTTCCGATTTCACCTCCCAAAACCAACTCCCTAAGTCAGAATTTAACTTTCAAAACTACACGGCTTTGATGAGACCATCAATTGCTATATTCGTGCCAAATTTCAACTTTCTACGTCAAATAGTTTCGGAGAAAATCGGGTGTGACAGACGGACAGACAGACACCGAAATTATCTTATAAGTGTTCCTCCATACACTAAATAGAGCTGTTACTCTGACTACGGACCCGTCATTCAATAGCAATTTGAATTTCGTGGAACATAGAGGGAAAGTGAGACACTTGAATCTATTCTATAAACTATGTACTTTCATGGGAAATGTTCGATGAGTGGAGCATGTTTGATGCCGGCCAGAAATTCGTCAGCGATTCTGCGTGGCAAAATTCTTTTATACGAAGAACCTAATCTTTTTGTCCAGGAATATATTTCGAGTACAACCTACAGCGATTGAAAACTGATTTGAAACGCTACTTCTACGTAGATCTTACAGCGATTTGATGTTTATGGAATTTTCTTGCATTTCTAAAAAAAAAAGGAGTCAGGTGCTCCGTTCATCCTTTGAGTCTATCGGTTATAGTCTCCACGTATTCTGCAAAATTTAATATAAAGTGTCAAATATATACTATTTTTAAAACTTATTTCATGCTCTTCTTACAATTTAGTAACATTTTTGTGACTAACACTGGAGAATTACCCAAATTCATCATTGAACATTGTAAAATATTTTAAATATGCCAATAATATATTCATTTCTCAATATAATTCATTTGCAAATTTAAGTATGGCAAGAATAAAAAATGCGCTAATTGAATACGAACTACGAACTTGTATGTCAATGGCAAATTTTTAAATTTTAAAAATGATTTAAGTAAACTTGACATTATTTTATATCCATTCTTAGAATTTAAAATCCCATTCAATGATTTTTTTTTATTTTTAGGAGGAATAATGATTTGTAATAATTTATGATTGACTTATTTGGCTCGCATTTAATTGGTATGTTCTCAAAATTATTATCTTTGAGTCGTGAAAAACTAGATTTTCTTTTATTTAAGTCGGTAGGAAAACAATTAACTTCAGCTTAAAACATATACGGGCTTTTGGTAGAACAATTTTCAGGGAAGTTCAGAAAAAGAAAAGTCGGAATTTGTATATTACGAGACTGTGGAAAAATGTTATTATTTTTTTTTTTCACCAAAAGTTGAATACGTGTACCTATAAAAAAAAAGGTTACAAATTTTTAAGTTAAATAATATATCGTGGTAGCACTTTTTACAGCGGAAATTTAGTATTAAGTTAAGGTTAACAATGATTAGCTTGGTTAGTTCAAGTTAGTTCTGTTTAGTCTTGGTCTTTTTGAATAACATGAGACTGCATTTTTTCATATTAATCATTTCTTGATATCTCTAAAGATAATGGAACCCCACTCTTGTTTGGATTATTTTGAGGGGCAGTGGCATATTTTTTTCTCAATTTTTAAAATGTAAAGCCATGGTTAATATATGAATGAAAAGAAACAAGCCAACAGTATGTTTATGTAATACTATCTACGGATCAAAGACCCGAACGTCATCTTTTATTCAAATTACACAGCCACACAAAAAAAATTCATTACCACGAACAAAAATACTAGTGTATTTTTCGACGCTAAATTTGAATTCGTAGTTAAAAAAAGATTTATAGTGTCATTTTTTTTTGGCCAAAAACCTTTCCTGAAATGCGGTAAAACTATAGTAATAATGTAATGATTCTTAATGAAGTGTGAAAAATGGTAGATATTTTCAATCAATCCTTATAGGGGGTGAAAATTACCCCTAAAACTAAATAACGCACGTGAGTTTAAATAACATGTACAAATTCTGTAGCTTTTAGGACAAAATATCTGAATCTGGTGTGATAACCAGATATTACTTTTAAAGGGTTGAGGCTTACCTCTATAGGGTGTAAAAACCACCTCCGAGGTATCTCGTAAATTTTAATAACGACGAGAAAAGTTCAGACTGAATCTGGTGTGAATACCAGATATGACTCTTAAAAGGTTGAGGCTTACCCCTATAGGGTGTAAAAACCACCTCCGAGGTATCCCATAAATTTTAATAACGACGAAAAAAGTTCAGGCTTTTGTATTTTTAGGCAGGGTGAACAAATATGGAATAGATTCGCTCGAACCACCAATTCACGACTACAAACTACCCTTAGAGGGTAGTAGAAACTACCCCTATGCTCTAATCATGCACATGGATGTTACTGAAATTCGGAAAGGATCAAGTACTTTTATCTTATTGTGCCAAAAATTCAAGACAACTAGCTCATATTCCTAATGAGGTCCAAAATCATCCCTAGGAGGGCGGTGGAACTACCCCTGGGACTGATGGATCTGAGAAGTTCTAGCATTTGAGAAAAAAAATACAGACTTTCGTAGTCTCAGGCAGGATGGACAAATACAGAGTTAATTCGTTCCAACCACCGACACAAGACTAAATTCTACCATTGAGGGTCGTAAAAACTACCGTACGCTCAAATGATTGTACTATTTGAATTCAGAAAAAAACACATTTTTCTAGCTCACTGTGCCAAGTATACCTCTGATACTACGCGACAACCAGTCAATCCTCTTAATAATGTTAAAACTCACCTTTATGCAGAGTAAAACCTACCCCTTTTGATGGAAGGTTCTCATAAGATCTAATAACGGAACAATCTTCAGGCTTTTGTAGCTTTAGGGAGGGAAGATAAAGAAGAATAAGGGTTCAAGCGCTGAAATAGAACTAGAGACTACCCCTAGAGGGTTTGTAAAAACTACTCTTACGTATGTACATGAGTTTTTTTTTATGGGTCTAGCACACGTGCTGCAGTGAAGTCCCTAAAGCGCTACAGGAGCGACACGTGTGCGGAAAAAGCGATTCACGTTGTTTTTGAATCACTGTAAATTTTACTCGGTGGGAAACACAGTCCTGGGCAAATTGTTCCAAAGGGAAGATGTTCTCCATATAAAAGACTGCTTGAAAAGCGTTGTACGAGGAGTCACAAGCTGAACCTCATACGGATGTGAAGTATCAGCGCGACGTGTATTTCTAACATTCACCGCTCTGGGAGAAATTAAACGGGCCACATCCTTCGAACACTTTCCATGAAAATACTTGTAGAATAGGCTCAAGTCGCCAACCGTTCCTCGATGTTCCAGCGAATCAAGGCCGCCGGTCAGTTCCAGGTCTCCAATCAGACGAACAGCTCTTCTCTGAATAGAATCCAACAAATGCAGTGTATGTTTGGGCGCGGAGCCCCAAATATGGGAGCAGTATTCCATAGTTGGTCGAATTTGAGCTTTGCAAAGAATTAACAGTTGTTGTGGAGTGTGAAGCTTTCTGGTTCGAAATAATATTCCAAACTTTTGAGAAGCCCTCCCTGCTATGCCTGCAACTAGGAAAAGACAATTTTTTTTATTAAATCTAAGTAAGTATCAACGGATTCTACTATTTCAATTTATGCTTTCAATTATCCATTTAACTTATTCTCAAATTGTTTAACCCTCAAGTAGTTTACTATAGTTTTACCCCATTTCAAGGGATGTTTTTGGCCAAAAAAAAATGACACGATAAATAGTTTTTTTAACTACGGATTCGAATTCAGCCGCGAACAAAACACTTTTTTGCTCGTGGTAATGAACTTTTTTTGTGTGGCTGTGTTATTTTTTAAATTTTATAACACATTAAGTATATTTTTTTAAATGTCAAAAACTTGGAATTCAATACACACTATCGATTTGATGTTTTAATTATGAATAGACCCAAGAATTTTTAAGACATGCCAAGGTCAGGACGTTCGATTAGTAATTTATTGCAGACACATTTATTTAATATTGATATCATCCCTAGGAATACATTTAACTAATTATGTAGTTTCATATATATATATATATATATATATATATATATATATATATATATATATATATATGTATATATATATATATATATATATATATATATATATATATATATATATATATATATATATATATATATATTATATATATATATATATATATATATATATATATATATATATATATATATATATATATATATATATATATATATATATATATATATATATATATATATATATATATATATAATAGTTGGGGAACTCGACAAAGACCCAAGAATTTTTAAGACATGCCAAGGTCAGGACGTTCGATTAGTAATTTATTGCAGACACATTTATTTAATATTGATATCATCCCTAGGAATACATTTAACTAATTATGTAGTTTCATATATATATATATATATATATATATATATATATATATATATATATATATATATGTATATGTATATATATATATATATATATATATATATATATATATATATATATATATATATATATATATATATATATATATATATATATATGTATATATATATATATATATATATATATATATATATATATATATATATATATATATATATAATTAGTTGGGGAACTCGACAAAGGGCGTGATAAATGTTCATTTAGCCAATATTTCGGTCCTTGGTTGGGATCTTCTTCAGGGTAAAAACTGAAAAGGAGAATGAGTCTACTAACTGAGAGAACTTGGGCAAAAATTAAGTTATTCATATTATTATTAATAAACTTGTGTAGAAAATATAATAAAAATATAATTCCCCGAAATGTGTTACACCAATGAAAATTCCCACAATATGAATAAAAGAACTGATCTAGATGGTTTGAGTAATATCTATAGTTTTCTCCTCTCTTATGATTTGTCACTCCCACGGGATTTGTCCCGGTCGCCACTCGATTGATGATTTCTCATCTCCAAGAATAGGTCCTATGTTGTTATTTTAATGTGATTTTTATTTCTAATATTCTATCTCTCTCTCCCGTTTTGTAAGTCTTTTGGTTCCTGGTTTCTTAGTCAATGTTCCCCCTTCTTGGTTCAATGGATCACCAAGGCTTCCTATATTAATTACTCATTTTCCTCGTTTCGCTTTTGGTTCTTTTCGTCGGTTGATTTTGTGTCGTTGCCACTGTTCTGGGTGTTCCTCTTTCCTTCCTCTTTGAATTCTCATGTTTGAACACACCCTTCGTGGCCAAATCTCCTTTCTAAATAAATAAATTAATAACTAAATCAACAAATAAGAAAATTAATATATTATCTTCCCCTCTCATTTTTTCTCTTTTGCTAGCTCTCTGGCTTCCCCTCCCTTCTCACCCCCACTCTTTTACCCAAAAATTGCGGTTGCTTTTGATCTGAATTTTCATATCGGCTTTAAGTGCGTTCAACTGATATTTTCTTCCGTTACCAATTCTTTAAATTTTGACCATTTATACATTTTTCAGTGGACCAGTTCTCCTTTCGGTTCTTTATAATGTTTTAGGTTTTCAAAAAAGTGCCTTATCTCTGTCAGGTAACTGTCTTCTGTCAGCTGTATATTCAATCATTTCGTGCATGGTGCCGGTCACAGGTGGTTGTTTGGGGTGAATTAATTAAAAATGTTTTCAGCATCCAGGGTTTTCATTAACATCTCTGTTATAAATGCAATCATTGGAATTTTATGTATTAGTCTATGGTGTTTAATTTATTGGATTATTAGTCGCTTTTATGTTATAAGCTAATTATGGCCATTCATGTTAACTCAACGTCTCACTTTTCATGTGAGTGTTTTTTGTATTTTATTGTATATTCTATTATATTTTAATTATATTTTCTACACATGTTTATTAATAATAATATGAATAACTTAATTTTTGCCCAAGTGGTCTCAGTTAATAGACTCATACTCCTTTTCAGTTTTTGCCCTGAAGAAGGTTCCAACCAAGGACCGAAATATTGGCTAAATGAACATTATGTGAACATTTATCACGCCCTTTGCTGAGTTCCCCAACTAATTTTATATTTAAGAATTTTCTTAGATACAGCAACTTTTGCTTTCTTTATTTATATATACATATATATATATACATATATATATATATATATATATATATATATATATATATATATATATATATATATATATATATATATATAAATAGATAAGGCGTAGGCTGAAAAGTTTTTTATCTGACACATAGACGTCGCCCTTTTTTCAAAAAATTTTTAGGAAATACCAATCTTCGAACGATGCATGTCAAATTTCATGACATTTCGATGCTGACAAATTACAGTGGTTTTAGTGATGCTACTTTTGATATTATCAGAACAATGGAAAAAAATCGAATTTCGTGTGTTGATTAAACACTGTTTGATGGGAAAAAATACCGTTCAAGCAAAGCAATGGCTTGATAAGGGTTAAGGGGGCTCTGCCCCTAGAAAATCACTCATCATTTACTGGTATGCTGAATTTAAACGTGGTCGTACAGATACAAATGAATCTGAAAGCTCTGGACGCCCAAAAGAGATGGTTACACCGGAAAACATAAAAAAAAATCCAGAAAATTGTTTTGGATGACCGTAAAGTGAAATTGCGTGAGATAACTGATACCCTATAGATATCAAAAGAACGTGTTGGTCATATTTTGCATGAACATTTGGGCATGAAAAAGCTCTGTTCGAAATGGGTACCGCGTTTGCTCACGTGTTGATGATTCTGAACGCTGTTTGGACCTGTTTAAGCGCAATAAAAAGAATTTTTTCATACGATATGTGACAATGGATGAAACATGGATCCACCACTACACACCGGAATCAAATCGGCAGTCAGTTGAGTGAATAGCTGCTGGTGAAAGCCGCTCGAAGCGACCCAAGACTGAACAGTCGGCTGGGAAGGTTTTGGCCTCTGTATTTTGGGATGCTCATGGAATAATTTTCATCGACTATGTTGAGAAGGAAAAAAGCTATCAATAGCGAATATTATATAAAGTTACTAGTGCGTTTAAAGGCAGAAATAGCAAAGAAGTGGCTCCAAGTGAACAAGAAAAAAGTGCTCTTTCATCAAGAGCACAACTCGATGGTTACGATGGCAAAATTGCCTGAATTGAAGTTCGAATTGCTTCCTCCTCCACCGTATTCTCCAGATTTGGCCAACAGCGACTATTATCTATTCGCAGACCTCAAAAAAATGCTCGCGGGAAAGAAATTTGGCTCTAGTTATCGCAGAAACTAAGGCCTATTTTGAAGGCAAAGACAAATCTTTCAACAAGAAAGGTATGGAAATGTTAAAAAAGCGTTGGACTGATTGTATCGCTATTGAAGAGAACTATATTGATGAATTTTGTAAAAAAATGTGTGTTAGCTAGTTAGACCAAAAACTTTTCAGCCTTCTATTTAATAAATAAAATATTTATTAAAAGAAAAGAAAGTCAAGACGTTACTATATATATATGTATATATATATATATATATATATATATATATATATATATATATATATATATATATATATATGTACAGTCCCTGGCCAAATTATTAGACGCACTGCAAGATTTCATGTAAAATATTAATTACCGAGTGATATTGTACCGTTTTATTATTTTAAATTGATTTGTTTTTTATTTTTATATTATCCAATCAATTACCTATTTATTTGACATAAATAAAACAGCATTAATTTAGAAAAGCATAAGTTTATTAAGTTTTAAAGAAAAGTGAAATTAATGTTAGTAAAAGTCAATATTTAGTTGAGCCACCTTTAGCCGCTATCAAAGCTTTAATTCTGCGCGGCATGCTATCATGCAAGATTGTACTGTCTCCTGCATTTGAGGATGATGATTTCACACATGAATAATCTTTTCTAGGAGCTGGGTTTTGTTGGTAATCACATCTTTAGCCACTTCTCTTTTCATCAGTCCCACACATTTTCAATCAGGGCTATTATCCGGCCAATCCAACAGAGGGATATTTTTTTTTTCTGCCAAAAAAGCTTTAACAGACCGAGCAGTGTGGCAGGGAGCTCCATCTTGCATGAAAGTGAATGGTTCCCCATTTGGAAACCATTCTCTGAGCTGCGGAATCAACCGATTTTGTAATACTTCTTTGTACTGATCTTGCCTCATTATTCCTTTGACGACGTACAGACGTCCAGTGCCCTTGCCGCTGATGACTGACCAAATCATCACTTTGGTGGGATGTTTAACCGTCGGGACGACACAATCAGGATGAAACTTTTCTCCATGACGACGACGCACATACTGAGCTTTATTCTGCAAAATTTCGAATGTGCTTTCGTCACTGAAGCAGACCTGTCAAAAATAGGAAAAATATATAAACTTCCATGTTTATTTGCTTTATTTAACTGAAAATGATAATAATGTATCAATTTTTGATTAAATTGCTGTATCTTACCGATCTCCAGAAGTCCACATCTTTGTCTTGCCATTGTTTGGCCCACTTCAGGCGCTTTGCTTTCATTGCAGCTGTTAACTTGGGCTTCCTGGCGGGGCGACAGGCCTTAAAATCTAATTCTTTCAATTTTCTTCGTTCAGTGCGCTCAGAAGCATTTACGCTAGCATCCTGGAGTTGTGATTTTATTACCTTTGTGGTAGCAAATCTGTTTTCTACACAAATTTTCTTCAAACATCTCTCTGACCGTGGAGTGAAAATTGGTTTTCTACCGCATCTTTTCTTTCTTTTCGGGCTTAATTCCTTCCCTGACTCAATTTTTCTTTTTTATGCGTCGTACACTAGCTTCAGAAACCTCCAATCTTCGTGATATTTCTCGGTTTGTAAATGTTTTCGCAATCACGAGGGCCTTCACTTCAGCTTTTTTACGTGGTGAAAGATCGCCTTTTCTACCCATAATGAAAATAGTCCAATTACTTTTTTAAAACACTGCATACAAAATAAACTAATAACTGAGTAGTATAATGGTATAAAAACTGTTAAACAAACAATCACAGTCCATAAAGCCACAGAAACACGTCCGTACCTGACTCGATTCCGATCGCGACTGATACAGATTTGTACTTGTTTACGTTCATGTATCACTTTGTCAACACAGTGTTGGCATATGTTAAAAATAAATACAAATATGTAGTCTACAACAATTCTTTTAAATAAAAATCAATAATATTGTAGTTTAAAATATACCATTATTGCATAAAAACTCTTAAGAAACATAAAATTACTAAAAAAAATACAGTGCGTCTAATAATTTGGCCAGAGACTGTATATATATATATATATATATATATATATATATATATATATATATATATATATATATGATAATATATATATGTATAGCACAAGGGGGTATTTCAGCGTTTTATAAGGCCAAAATTATTTTTTTGTTTTTAGATATTTTAAATCGGGTTTCATTTCTAAATATAGCAGTGAAAGCTTTTTGGAGTGCATATTTTGAAGAAACATACAATTTAATACATAAAAAAACAGTATGTTTAGAAAAAAAAACGTGCTGACTTCAACAAAAATTACAAAAATAATTATACACGATGAACAATAACACGTCTCTTCGTTCACGCCCGAGCTCCATTCCTCGGCTTCCTCTGCAGATTCCTCCGCGGATTTCTCTTCTTCTTCGGAACATTCGTCGTTAATATTGGGTTAAGCCGAAACAAGCATTTGTATTGTTTCTGTACTAAACGACATAGATCTTTTGGGTTTTGGCCTTATAGGCATTACAAGGGAGCTGAGCTGACCAATAATCTGCTGAGCACATCTAAATTGCTTTTTTCCCTTGAAGGCGAAAGTGCTTGTTTCACGCCTCTACTGCTTCTTTGGACAGTAATCCAATGGGCAAAAGTGACTTTTCCGTCTTTGTTACACCGAATTAATATTTTGTGCATCGTAGGAGTCATTTTCGAAGAAATGCTCCTCCAACGGCAAGCCTTGGTTCGACCGAAAATGCAAAGAAGCTGTTGCTTCTAAACATATTGCCTACCGACAATGGCGTGAAAATCCTAACACCTTAAATCGAAACATCTTTGTTCATGCCCGGAACAGATGCAAGGGAATTATCGACGAAACCAAGGAGGCACACAATCAACGAATTAGAAACAAACTTCTCGCTTGTCCCAACAATTCCAGGTCCTTCTGGGCAGTCGCTAAGGCAGTTAGTCAAAACTTTACCAAATCCACGATACCACCACTCACACGGCCAGATAATTCCATTGCAACCACACCTGTTGAGAGAGCGAACTTGTTGGCTGAACTCTTTGCTTCACATTCTACTGTCGATTTCCAAGGAAAAACACCACCTACTATTCCCATATTGCAGTCAAGGATGCCCGATGTTGTCTTCAGACAGCGCATCATAAAGCGTATTTTAATGAAGCTAGACACCAGGAAGGCTTCGGGCGCTGACGGAATACCTGCCATAGTTCTCAAAAACTGTGCAAGGGAACTAACACCAGTTTTTTGTAGACTTTTTAACCTATCCTACAGAAAGGGAATATTTCCGTCCTGCTGGAAATGTGCCACGGTTCAGCCGATACCTAAAAAAGGTAAGAAGACCTTGCCAAATAACTACCGACCAGTTGCACTGCTTTCAATAATATCGAAAGTCATGGAAAAGGTTATCAATGAGCATCTTCTAAAATATCTTGAACGATTCAATATTATTAGCGATCACCAATATGGTTTTCGTAAACATAGATCAACAGGAGATCTTCTGACTTATGTAACACATGTTTGGAACAACGCAATTGAACACTTTGGAGAATCTCGAGCGGTTGCTCTTGACATATCCAAGGCATTCGACCGTGTTTGGCACGATGGACTGTGTTGGCTAAGTTGCGCTCTTATGGTATGTCTGAAAGGTTCTGTTTGTGGCTCTCATGTTTCCTCAGAGAGCGTTCTTTACGAGTGGCGGTCGACGGATTTCTTTCTAACACCCTCACTATCAACGCCGGTGTGCCCCAGGGCTCCATACTGTCTCCTACTCTCTTTCTCATTTACATTAACGATCTGCTGGAAAAGACCGGGAATCCAATCTATAGCTTTGCAGATGACAGTACGCTTGTCTCTTCATTCACCTTGAACGCTCGGACATCGGCTGCTCAGGCGAATATCCGCAGACAGCGGGAGGTCGTTCGACTTAACAAAGACCTGGAAGAAATTCTATCTTGGGGTGACAGTAACCAAGTGGAATTTAACGCTACAAAAACCCAAGCGGCAGTTTTTTCTAAAAAAGTTAACGTTGCTGAACCCAACATAGTTATGTCGGGGCACTCCATTCCCCTAGCATCGTCGCTCAATTTGTTGGGCGTTAGTTTGGGAGCAAATATGTCTTGGCATGAACATGTTGCAGGCATAGCAAGGAGAGCTCCTCAAAAATTGGGAATATTATTTAGAACCAGAAAGCTTTACACCCCACAGCAACTGTTAATTCTTTACAAAGCCCAAATTCGACCAACTATGGAATACTGCTCCCACGTTTGGGGCTCCGCTCCCAAACATACACTGCATTTGTTGGATTCTGTTCAGAGAAGAGCGGTCCGTCTGATTGGGGACCCGGAATTGACCGGCGGCCTTGATTCGCTGGAACATCGAAGAACGGTTGGCGACTTGAGTCTGTTCTACAAGTATTTTCATGGAAAGTGTTCGAAGGATGTAGCCCGCTTAATTCCTCCCAAAGCGGTGCATGTTAGAAATACACGTCGCGCTGGTGCTTCGCATCCGTATGAGGTTCAGCTTGTTACTCCGCGTACGACGCTTTTCAAGCAATCTTTTATATGGAGAACGTCATCCCTTTGGAATAATTTGCCCAGCGCTGTGTTTCCCACCGAGTACAATTTACAGCGATTCAAGAACAACGTGAATCGCTTTTTTTCCGCACTCGTGCCGCTCCTGGAGCGTTTTAGGGACTTCCCTGCAGCACGTGTGCTAGACTAATAAAAAAAAAAAAAAAAAAAAAAAATGGGATGCAAGGGAAACAACTCCACATAAATTTTGACAGTCTCATATACATATTTTTTCAAGTCGACTTTATGACCACTACACTTACTTCAAAAATTACTTTCAAGCGATTTGTGATGTGAAGTTTACTTTTAGATCTATTTCTATTATCAGCATTTCTTGTATTTTTTTTTTGTGTTGGCAATCAGAGTGACATCACCTGCGAACCTTAAGTGATTTAATCGTTCACCGTCCATTGGTATTGGTAAACCTATAAATACCTCAATATTCTATTAAAATGTACTAGTAAACTACCTTCGCCTCAATTAGCCTCGTTTTGTGTTAAAATTGACCGCAATGAAAAAATAACCTAATTTTTGGATTCCTAGACTTCAAAAATCCAGAAAAGGTTATAATCTCTTTCCTCTAATCTCCTCTCCTACTCCTTTCGCCTCTGATATGTTTTACGATAAATAATTTGCTTTTATTTTAACAAGAATTCAGAAAAGAACTATCATATTACTATTAAAACCATGTAAAATTTATTGACCTCGATCCCTTTCACGCCCTGGACCTGAGGCGATATTGTTCAAAAACTATAATCTTCATTCCCCCGTTAGATATTATCTATGTTCCAAGTTTGAAATTGATGTCTCATTTCGTTTGAAAGTTATCGTGCCAATAAATCCACAGACAGACCAACCAAAAATAGTAAAAAAGGGATAAGGTAATTCATGCTATTGGAGGAATTTGTAAATTTGTTTTTTAGTAATTGTTATTTTTTAAAATTTCATTCCCTAGACGTGTGTTTCAAGGAATTACCTCCTTATCTGCACTTGTTTTCTAAACATTTTGCTACTATTTACTGTTTCGTGGTAACAAGTTTTCTACAAATTTGACATTTTATTACAGCATTACATTCCTTTTGCTCATTCTTCACGCTAATACCTGGACACAAACGGAAATATATCAAATGGATCCATTTATGACATTTAAAGATTGTTAATGTGACTATGACTTGTTCTCTACTATGTCTTAAAAGTTTTTTTTAAAAAAAAAATATGTTACAAACAAATATATTTATATGCAACGATTAAACTTTAAACCGATTATTGTATAATATATGTGCTATTTAATGAATATATGATTAAAAAAAAAAATAAATTTCATCACTTAATGCTTACTAGGCCACACCGTTTTCGAAAATATGGATATGACAATCACTGTAATAAGAAAATAATTACCTTAGATAAAATATTCAAGTTATGAGATATTCGCATTCGGTAAATTTTAGAAAATAGGTATTGGGAAATATTAATTTTGGATATATTTACTAAAACCATTGTTTACTTATTTATTCTTTTGTTCTATACAGAACAATATCCGCTATAGTAACCACTCATTTCATATTTCTTATTATGTCTCCGGCACTTTCTTATTAAATCTAAAACTCAAACTAAAAAGTAATCACACTCCGAGCATATACATTAATAAATAATCTTTTCAATCTGTGTTTAAAGCTAAAAGAAAAATAGAATATAAAATTAAGTGTTCTAGAACATATAGAATTTAACCAGCTAACTGTTGGGTAGAACGGAAAATTGCTCTGAGAAACACTAAATGTGATTAGTGCCGAAAGATTAGGCGATTCCACACTAGAGTGGATTGATAATTTTGATAAATTCCTACGAAATGGCCGGAAATTTCGTTAAGTAGCATCTTAACAAAATTTCCAGCCATTTCGTAGACTGTTGGTAAGTGTGATTCTTGTAACGGTTGTCTTCAAAGTTTCGAATAGATGCAAAAGCGGTTGTTGGCTGGCAGCTATCGTAAGTGATTGGTGTTACATGTTTAGTAGAAATGGATAAAGCCGAGTATGATGCAGCGATATAACATTTTTATTTAAAAAAGTGGACTGCGGCACAGACAGAAACTAAACTGATGGAAGGTTATGCGAATTCTGCACTAGCACTAGAGACCATTTTTTACTACTGGATATATCACTTTAAATAAAAAGATCTTAGACTGGACTATCGAACCACGATAAAGCACTGCGGCGACTACAAGTATCTGGATATAAAAATTTCATGAACAGGGTAATAAGAAAGAGAAATACGGCAGGAGAAAAGGCCATTAAACTGCTAAATAGCATTCTATGGGATAAATCGATAAGTAAAACCAACAAAAAGAGGATATATGAAACTATAGTGAAAAGTATGACATTATATATGTCTGTGAAATATGTCCTCTGAAGGAAAGAGCATTAGCCCCGCTGAGAGCAACGGAGAAGAGCAGCAGGAATATCGAGAAGAGAAAGAGTTACCAACGAACATATTAAAGAAATCATGGAACTCAAACACAGTATTTCAGACGACATTCTAACCAAACAATTGATCTGGTTTGAGCACATCCAAAGAATGGACGAAGATCGAATCTCAAATACTAAAATGGCAACCAGAAGGCAAGAAACATCGAGGCAGCCCAGAAAAAATTGGAGAAGAGGGGATAGACAGAAAAATTGAGGAAGGAAACCTGGAAAATCTAAAAACGACCGAAAAAGATGGAGATCGGAGGTCGGAAAACGTCGGAGAACGTTGTAAACCTATATATATATATATATATATATATATATATATATATATATATATATATATATATATATACATATATATATATATATATATATATATATATATATATATATATATATATATATATATATATATATATATATATATATATATATATATATATATATATATATATATATATATATATATAGGTTTACAACGTTCTCCGACGTTTTCCGACCTCCGATCTATCTCCGATATATATATATATATATATATATATATATATATATATATATATATATATACATATATATATATATATATATATATATATATATATATATATATATATATATATATATATGTATGTATATGTATATATATTGTATATATATATATATATATATATATATATATATATATATATATATATATATATATATATATATATATTACTTTAAACTTTACTTGACGAGCTCCTTAGCTGCTGCATACTTAGGACATCCGATTGAGGTTTCTTCTGAAGAAATAGTCGACAAGGTTCATGGTATCATAATGAAAGATCGTCGCATTAAGCTTCGTGTAATTGCTGAGATGATAGACATCTTATATGAATGGATACATAATATACTGCATGAAGTTTAAAAATGAAAAAGCTGAATGCGCGATGGATTGCTGCCTCTAGACCAAAAACGCGAGAGGAAAGTCATTTTAAAATTGTGTTTAAAAACTTGCAGCGTAACTCGAAGGAAGGATGAAAGTGCACAGAAAAAAGCGAAAACAGTTTTATCGACTGAAAAAGTGATGCCAACTGTTTTTTTTTTGATTCAGAAGCGACCAAGATTAGCATGTAAAAAGGTGATGCTTCACCAAGACAATATGCCTACTCACATATCGCCCGTTGCAACGGCAAGAGTGCATTAGTTGGATTTCGAAATAGTTTCCCACCCAGGGAGGCGGTATCGTTCAAAAATTATAATCTTATCCCCTCGTTAGATATTATCTATGTAACAAGTTTAAAATTGATATGCCATTTCGTTCGAAAGTTATCGTGCCAACAGACCGACACATAGACCCATGAATATGGATGACTATGTTTTTCGTGATCTAAAAATTTTTTAAAACAGAAAAAGAAGCAAATCTCGGATTGTGATTTTCTCACGGATAAAATCCTTTCCTTTCACAAGGAAAGTACAAAAAAGGGTGATTCATATATTAGGTTATTTTTTAAAATTCCATTTCCTAGAAGTGTGTTTCAGGAAATTACCTCTTTATCTGTACTTGTCTTTTAAACATTTTGTTATTATTTACTGTTTCGTGGTACCTAGAATAATTTGTCTTATTAAAGGCTTTTTGCTCATTCACCGCGAATATGTGAATATAGATGGAAACGTAACAAATCCATGGATTTGTGACATTTAAAGATTGTTAATGTAAACTATGTCCTTTTAAAAAAAATACGTTACATTTCATTAATACCTGTGCAACAATTAAACTTTAACCCCATTATTGTATAATATATGTGCTATTTAATAAATTTATGATTAAAAAAAGAAATAAATTTCATCACTTAATGCTTACTAGGCCACACCGTTTTCGAAAATACATATTTGACAATCACTGTAATAAGAAAATAATTACCTTAGATAACATATTTTACACTATGCGATATTCGCGTCCGGTAACCGAACTTTAGAAACTAAGTACTGGGAAGTGGTAATTTTATATACATATTTACTAAAAATCATTGTTTTGTTTTACTGAGATGAATTTCCTCTAAAATGACCACTTCTCATAAAATTCTCAGTGAGTCTCTGGCATTTTTTATTAAATCTAAAACTCAAACTGAGCATATACACTAACAAATAATCTTGACAATATGTCTGCTCACACATCGTCAGTTGCAATGGCAAGACTACCCTAGTTGGGCTTCTAAATAGTTTCCCACTCATGGAGATGATATCGTTGAAAAACTATAATCTTCATCCTCTCGCCAGGTATTATCTATGTACTAAGTTTTACACTGATATCTCATTTCGTTCGAAAGTTATTATGCTAACAGAACGACAGACAGACCGACGAAAATAAGTGACTTTTTTTTCGTGATCTATTCACTTTAAAACAAGAAGAGAGGTAAAAATATCAGAATGTGATTTTTTTCACGGATATAATCCTTTTCTTTAGCATGCAAAGTACAAAAAGGGGTAAGGTGATTCATGATTCACACAATTGGATGAACTTGTACGTTAGTTTTCATTACTAATAAAAAAAGTTATAAGTGATATACCTTGTGAAAGCTGGAAGAATTCCATTCAGCACGTTGTTAAAGTTGAAGATTCATATATTTATGTAAATAATATAAAACCACTGATAATTACCTCAGCCGATGACAGTGATAGATAGAATTAGGCTTAAGTTAAAAATATATTTTTATTTATACAATATATATACAAATTTATTTATTTGCATTAATGAATAAAATTCTGAAGTCCATCTCTTCAGCCCATCATAAAGAAGAGGTCAGAATTTTTATATTGTCCACTAAAAACGGCAAAAATCAGGATCTTATATTTTGGGACAGGCTATAACATGCTTTCTACAAATTTGACATTTTAATACAGAATAATTTGTCTTATTAAATGTTTTTGCTCATTCACCGCTAATACCTGGACACAAATGGAAATGTAACAAATTCATGCATTTGTGACATTTAAAGATTGTTAATATATCTACGACGTGTTCCCTACTATGCCTTTTAAAGAAATACGTTAAAAACAAAAATACTTGTGCAACAATTAAACTTTAACCCGATTATTGTATAATATATGTGCTATTTAATAAATTTATGATTAGAAAAAGAAATAAATTTCATCACTTAATGCTTACTAGGCCACACCGTTTTCGAAAATACATATTTGACAATCACTGTAATAAGAAAATAATTACCTTAGATAACATATTTTACACTATGTGATATTCGCGTCCGGTCACTGAACTTTAGAAATTAAGTATTGGGAAGTAGTAATTTTATATATATTTACTGAAATAATTGTTTATTTATTTATTTCTTTGTTTGTTTTATTCAGGACAATTTCCTCTAAAGTGACCACTTCTCACAAAATACTCAGTAAGTCTCCGGAATTTTCTTATTAAATCTAGAACTCCAACTAAAACGTAGTCACAGTTTGAGCATACACATTAATAAATAATCTTTTCAATCTGTGTTTAGAGCTTCATGAAATGGAATATAAAATTAAGTATTCTGAAAAATATATAATTGAACAAGCTGATTGTTGAATAGAAGGGAAATTCCTCTAAGAAACACGGAATGTGATTAGTGTGTGTGAAAAGATCAGGGGAATCAATAGGGTGGATTAATAAATCTGGTAAATTTCTATGGAATGGCAGAAAATTTTGTTAAGTAGCATGATTGTTGGTAAGCGTGATTTTTGTCACGATTCCAAACAGATGTAACGGTTCCAAACAGATGCAACTCGCGATTGTTTGTTGACACCTGTCGTAAGTGATTAGTGCTAGACGTTTCGTAGAAGAGCCCAGTATTGTGCAGTGATAAAACATTTTTATTTAAAAAAGTGGTGCGGTCCAGATAGAAACTGAACTGAAGAACTAGGAACGAAAATTTAAACAACTGTATAAGATCACAGATGTTTATTATATTACTGCTGACAATTGTTTCGACATACTGTGTCTTCTTCTGGAGCAAGATGTAAATGAACTACAAAGTATGTTACAGAACATATAATTTATCTGATTACAAGTACTAAATTAATTAACAATATTTACCTTAATACCTAAATCAAGTTCAATAAAGGAGAACCGCCCCCATCCAATTGATCGTTGAGTAATAAACCTGAGGATTTTTTCTGGTTAATTTCTACTTGTTCTAAACAATTCAGTAATTTCCCTTTCTTTTCATTATACAAAATTCTGAAATCTCTATTGAAAGTAAGATTTTCATCTGTTAAATGTTTAGTGTAGTGAGATATGTTTCATTTTTGTTGTTTCATTTTATAACTTTATTTATGTTCCTTTATTCTTTTATAAAAAGATCTGCCTGTTTGTCCTATATAGGTTTTATTGCAAGTGCCACAGCATAATTCGTAAACTCCTGTTTTATTTTCTTTTTTTGTTTTACTTTGATTATTTTGAATGTGTCGAGCTAATGTGGTATTGGTACGGAAGGCAATGTTTATCGGTATAAGTGAGAGTATGAAACTTATCTTTGTTTAGTGGTTTAGGCGGTTACACAAGTCCTATTGCTTTTTTAAATTATTTTTTCATTAAAATATTATGTACAAAGTCACTCCTATACCCATTATTTATATTAATTTGTTTTATAATATTTAATTCTTTCAGAAAATTTTCTTCCGTTAATGGTGTATTTATTAGTCTATGGATGAAACTATTCTAAGTTGAGATTTTATGTGTGAACGGATAGTTAGAATTAGCGTGTGTATAGTGTTTATGGAAGATTTCAAAATCATGTTGATTCATTTTGTTTGATATTTTTAAATCTAGGATATTAATCGATTTATTTGTTTCTATTTCTGTTGAAAAAATAATGTTATTATGAAGTTGGTTAATATAGTTAGAAATAGTGCATGTCTATATGTCATCTACATACCGGTACCAATAAAAGAAACTTTTAAAAAAGATGAGAATTACTGATTTGTTCTTCTAGATGGTCCATGAAAATTTCAGATAAAATTGGGTTAAGAGGGTGTCCCATTATTAAACCTTTCCTACTTATGTAAATCTTATCGTTAAATTCGAAATAATTCTAGTCTATACATAATGTTAAGATGTCTAATATTTCTTGTTTAATTATTGGGTTAATATTATTTTTATTGAGTAATCTTTAAACCAAAATTATAGCATCTGACGTCTTATACCAGGAAAAAGATTTTGTACGACAAACGATATAAATTTGGAGATACTTGGTAGAGTTAACGGACAAATTTTTGCTATCAATTCATTACTATTTTTAATACTATATTTAGGTGTGAATTTACAATATTTTGTCAAAACCTCAATCAATCTATTTGATAAAGAAAAAGCTGGAGGTGTTATGTATGAAACTACTGGATGAACTAGTGAGTTATTTTTATGTAATTTAATAAAATAATATAGTTTTGGAACTTGAGGGTTTATCGAGAAGAGTCTGGATTTTTCATTATCTATGCAAATTCTTATGTCTTTTAGCACATCTTTAATTAATTTTTGGAAAGTTATTATTAGATCGAAGTTAGATTTGAATACATCTTGTTCTAGGAAATCCATTGTTTTTTCAATGTAGGTTTGTTCTTTTATTGCTATTACAGTTTTGCCTTTATCCGCTTTCGTAAAATTATGTAATGTTCATTACTTTTGTTTTTATTTGGTTCACAATCTGATGTTCATTATTGGACTTACCTAATTCAAACTTTTCTGTGCGTAACACTTACAAGTTACTACACGCTATTTCACATTCTGCGCCTAAATATTTTCTAGTTTTAGTACAGTCTTTAACGGGTTAATTACATTGGAAACCCTTTTCTAATAACTGAATTTTTTTATCTTTAAAGTTACCATCTGTTACATTGACAAATTTGCTGTACAAACATGGTCTAGTACTTTATGTTATTTTTTGTGTGTAATCTGTTATTGACGTTATATTTATTAAGTAGATAGTAAGTATGTAGATGACATATTGACATGCTTTACCGGTACAGATCGATAATTAAAACTATTTCTAGATTCTATAAACCAACTTCATAATAACATTATTTTTACAACAGAAACAGAAACAAATAAATCGATTAATTTCCTAGATTTAAAAATATCAAACAAAATGAATCAACATAATTTTGAAATCTTCCATGAACCAACATACTCAGATATAATTATACACGCTAATTTTAATCTTCTCTACACACATAAAATCTCGTCTTATAATAGTTTCATCTGTAGACTAACGCCACCAATAACGGAAGAAAATTTTCTGAAAGAATTAAATATATATAAAAAACAATTTAAAAAAGCAATAGGACTTGCGTACCCACCTAAACAATTAAACAAAGATAAGTTTCATACCCTCACTTATACCAGTAAATTGACAAATAAAATTCAACATTTTTTCTATAAAAATCAGGTAAATATTGCCTTCCGTACCAATAACACATTAGCTCGACATATTAAAAATAATAAAAGTAAAACGAAAACAAAAAATAAAACAGGAGTTTACGAATTAGGCTGTAGTACTTGTAATAAAACCTATATAGGATAAACAGGCAGATCTTTTTATAAAAGAATAAAGGAACATAAACAAAGTTATAGATTGAAAAATAAACATATCTCACTACGCTAAACATTTAACAGATCGAAAATCATACTTCAATGAAGATTTCACAATTTCGCATAATGAAAAGAAAGGGAAATTACTGAATTGTTTAGAACAGGTAGAAATTAACCAGAAAAAATCCTCAGGTTTATTACTCAACGATCGATTGGATGGGGGTGGGTATCCTCTATTGAACTTGTTTTAGATATTAAGGTAAATATTGTTAATTAATTTAGTACTTGTAACTAGGTAAATTATATATTCTGTAACATACTTTGTAGTTAATTTACTTCTTGCTTCAGAAGAAGATACAGTGTATCGAAACAATTGTCAACAGTAATATAATAAACATAAGTGGTAATCTTAAACAGTTGTTCAAATTTTCGTTCCTAGTTATTATGGCTCTCCATCAAGTAACGGTTAAGTTAATGCAGTATGAACTGAAGAAGGTTCATGGGGACTCTGCACCAGCACTTAGGACCATTTATTACTGGATATATCACTTTAAACCTTCTCCTACGAACACTGCAGATGCTGTACAAACAGAACATCCGATTGAGTTTTCTTCTGAATAATGGTCCATCAAACTCATGGTATCATGATGGAAGATCGGCGCATTAATCTTCGTGCGATAGGCTGCATAATATCCTGCATCAAGTTCTAAAAATGGAAAAGCTAAGTACGAGATGGGTGCCGCGTTTGTTGACTCCAGACCAAAAACGTACGAGGAATGTAATTTTAAAATCGTGTATAAAAAAGTTGCAGAATAATTCGAAGGATTTCTGGTGTCGTTTTGTGAGTATAAGATATTCATGAAGAATCAGTATATAACTAGTATATCCTGCTGTGGTTTACCTCCAATTTCTGCATCTTTTATTGATTATCTTTCCACGAATTATATATTTCTTTTACGAGAACAATGGATTTACTTATTTTTGAATCGCCATGATGGAAAATGAAATCTTGTAGGTATTGTTTAAAAAAATGATCCAAATATATCATTTTCAATACTGCAAAAATAATATAAACTAGTAAACATGTCTGAAATTTTTAATAAAAATGACCGGTCATGAAATATATGGGAAACTAGTGCTTGGTCTGCTGTCACAAATATCTACCGAACCAACAGGCTTCATTCCAGAAAGAGGGACTAGAGAACAAATTCTCAACATACGCCAGATAATAGAAAAAATCCAATCCAAATAACAACCTATATCTGTTTTAGAGACTATTCTAAAGCTTTCGACTGCATACAATAAAACAAACTTTGGCCGATTCTAATCAGCATTTTTAAAATATATAGTGAACATATAATTAGGTTTGTCCTGGATGGCTGCAGTGGTGGTGTGACAGTTGGTGAAGAAAAGCTAAGTAACCTTTTGGACTATTAAATAAGCTGACAAAAGACGAATCGATGCGAACATCGTACTAATGAAATTCTTGAGGATCGACTGTCAAATAGAATTAATAGTCAGTAATTGAAATATTTTAATCACATTATGAGAAAAGTGGATGCCATGGAAAAGTTTGTAGTAACAGGGAAGGAAGAAGATCATGGGGATGGGCCCTAAAAAGATCTTCCGACTAAGTAAGATCTCTTCTTGATATGGTTATGCACGAGTCAAGTCAGGTTGTGCAGGATCGAAATGCCTGGTGAATGACTGTTGAGGCAGCAACTGCATAGTGTCACCGATACTCCTATTGGGGTGAAAGGATTGAGAGAGAGAGTGCTTAGTTCAGTTAGTGCATAGTTATTTTTTAGTGTAAAAACGTAATTTTCAATATTGACTTCACAGTTTTATTTGCTAGTATGTTGGGAATGTGGAATCTTTGGTACAATGACACTACTCGGTATATATCACCACTACACCAAACATTTTATTTTTGCGATCGACGCGCGTTTCGCTAACCATGTTAGCTTCATCAGAAGCGATGAGTGACTAAAGCAAAACTACAAATCTACCCTATTTATACTTAGCCTAACACTTAAATTACTCAGGCGGAACTAATGGCATAGGTGAGGCCATCAGTTCAGGTCAAGTAACCAGTAGAGGGGACTATAAAGAACAGGCCCTCTGTCTTTATTTAAACTACTTTTACATTTTATAATTTCCATACTTCAAATCGTATGCGTTCAACAATCCTATCAGATACGTTTTTAAGTAATCTTAGATTATCTAATGTTATAGTATGATCAGCTTCAAGGGCATGTTCGGCAATGGTAGCCTTTTTGTTCTACAATAATTTAAATGTGCTAAATGTTCTTTAAATCGTGTTTTAATTGGCTTTTAGTTTGCCCAACATGCTTCTTGTCGTAGTTATTACAATTAATTTCATAAATTCCACTTTTCTCAAAATTAGGAATCTTAACTTTGGGATTTCCTAAGATATTCCTCAGATTGTCTGATAACTTATAGACTAAGGTGAGGCCTCCCTTATTAAATGCCTTTTCGAGTTCCCTGCTATATTTCGGTACGGAGTCATACTTGGTCTTTGCATGTGAAAAAGGTGGAATTCTGAATATTTAACCTAAACTTATGTCTATTTATTAACTTGTTTACTAAGTCACCGTCATAACCATTAACTCTAGTTATATTTCTAATACGATTCCTTTCATTATTGAAGTTATTTTATTCAGAGGTAAAGTAACCAAACGATGAACTGAAAAATGTAATGCGGCCAATTTGTGTTGTTTGCAACGAAATGAACCATTAGGTATATATATATATATATATATATATATATATATATATATATATATATATATATATATATATATATATATATATATATATATATATCTGTTACTGTGTCTCTTCTATAGATATCAAATTCTAACCTATTATTATTTTTAATAACTAAAATATCAAGAAAAGTCAGCTGCCCTTTGTTCTCAATTTCGTAAGTGAATTTAATGGAATCATATCGACTATTTAATTTGGAAACAAAATCATCTATATTTGCTTTCTTTGTATCAAAAATCGCGAAAAAACATCCACATACCTATACCATACCATTGGGAAGCCAGTCAAGAATTTCAGTATGGTTAGCGAAACGCGCGTCTAGTGCAACAATAAAGATTTTGGTGTAGGACAGTACTGCGTAAATGACTAGCAATTTTTAAAAACCTTTTGTTTGGCTGACACGATAAAATAATCTGATTACCTCTAATGAAAAGTCAAAGAGTTCATGGAAAAGATGTTTAAGATACAAAAATATTTCTATATAAACAAACATAAAAAAAATGCCGAACACAAATATTGTTATTCCAAATTATTTTCATTACGTAATTATCATCACCAGATGTTTACACTCTTGTTTTAATAATTATGTGCCTACTATTGCCTATCTATGGTAGAATAATTAGATGGTATTATCTAATATTATTTCGGTTACTATGTTTAAACGTAAACATTTTATTTTCGATTTCTTAGTTCTTTGATCCTTATTTAAGTCCACGTGTCTGGAATTTTGAAAATAATATTATAAAAATACGTATTTTGCTATATTTTACGACATTACTACCTAGTTACTTTACCAGGTGTACAAGTATGAAATGCGGATTTCAGACAACAGATGGTGCACCGATGCAGTTTGTGCTATAAAGATTTGACACTGCGCCATTTTGTTATGTCATCAACAAGTGTCAGACGCGCACGAGTGATAAATTGGAAAAGTATGTGCATAGTGTTGTGTTGTTGTGTTCAATATGTCGAAATTTATACCGAACAAAGAGCATTCGCGGACAGCATTAATTTTTTGTTTCCATTTGAAGAAAACTGCTGTCGAATCATACCGATTACTTCAAGAAGCTTATGGTGAACATGCTCCATGGCAAGATACGTGTGAACGATAGTTTCGGCGTTTCAAAAGTGGTAACTTCGATGTTGCAGACAAGGAACGTGGAAAACCGCCAAAAAATACGGATATTTGGAATTGCAAGCATTGTTGGACGAAGATGATTCGCAAACACAAAAACAACTCGCCGAGCAATTGGGCGTTAGTCAACGAGCTATTTCTAATCGGCTACGAAAGATGGGAAAGATTCAGAAGCCGGTAGATGGGTACCACATGAGTTGAACGACAGGCAAATGGAAAACCGCAAAAACACGTGTGACATTTTGCTCGCTCGGTACAAAAGGAAGTCGTTTTTGCATCGTATAGTTACAGAGAATGAAAAGTGGATTTATTTTGGGAATCCCAAGCGCAAAAAATCATGGGTAGACCCAGGCGCACCATCCACATCGACCGCAAGACCGAATCGCTTTGGCAAAAAACGATGCTCTGTGTTTGGTGGGACCAGAGGGGCGTGGTCTATTATGAGCTGTTAAAACCTGGGGAAATGGTTAATACCAAACGTTACCAACAACAATTGACCGATTTGAACCGTTCGCTGTTTGAAAAAAGGCCAGAATACCGAAAGAGGCAACATAAAGTCATTTTTCTTCATGACAATGCTCCATCACATACG
The DNA here is from genome assembly GCA_019049505.1 of Pachyrhynchus sulphureomaculatus. Taxonomy (NCBI): domain Eukaryota; kingdom Metazoa; phylum Arthropoda; class Insecta; order Coleoptera; family Curculionidae; genus Pachyrhynchus; species Pachyrhynchus sulphureomaculatus. The sequence goes on from CM032456.1 coordinate 60,375,386, forward strand.
ACAAAACCAGTTCGCGACACGTTGGAAGCACTCAGCTTGGAAGTTCTACCTCATGCGGCTTACTCACTAGACTTGGCTCCTTCCGACTACTACTTGTTTGTATCGATGGGTCACGCACTTGGTGAGCAGCGCTTTGGTTCGTACGAAGATGTGAAAAAATGGCTTGATGAATGGTTCGCAGCAAAAGGGGAAGATTTTTACTGGTGTGGTATTCACAAATTGCCCGAAAGATGGGAAAAATGTATAACAAGCGATGGAGCATACTTTGAATAAAGCACTTTTTATCATTCTTTCGAATTTAACATGTTTTTTTAGAAAAAAAAACGCATTTCATACTTGTACACCTGGTATGATAGATATTAAAGATGCCAATTATTTTAGGTGATTGCAAAAGTTCATGCCCGATTCTCATAAATGGCAGAAACATGCACTTTTGACTGTTTTGATGTTTCTTTCATAATCATTTTATAAACTGACAGTTATCTAAATGCGTCGTAAGTTAACATAACCTTAAAAAAAGTCTATTTAAATTAATTTGTGTGCAAAGTTGATATTCAAAAGGGAAAATGAAAAGTTACATTTTCGTCATATTATGTTATGTGTGTGGAACTGCAACAAAAAATATTCAAGATGTTTATTTGGATCATGCTCCTGCTCTTAGGATAGTTAAAAAGTGGTTTGGTCGATTTCGAAATGGTGACTTCAATCTAAACGATAAACGTCGTTCTGGGCGATCTTCGAGCATTGACAATGACCTTATCCGTGACTTAGTGAATAATAATCCGCGAATTATCACTGAAGATATTACCGAGAGACTAAATGTTGACAATTCGATTGCATTTCGTCATTTAAAGAAACTTGGATACACTTCGAAACTCGATATATAGGTTCCGCACGTTTTGATAGAACAGAGCAAATTGAACCGTGTTTCCACAGCCATTTCTCGCTTCGCCCGTCAACAAAACAAACCTTTCTTGAATCAAGTCATAACTGGATTTGAAAAATGGGTTGTGTATCATAACATAATAAGAAAAAGAAACTGGATGCTTGTAAGTAAATCTCTTTCTGTGGCAAGGGCTGAATTGTATCTAATAAAAGTGTTATTATGTGTCTGGTGGGATTGTAGAGGAATCATTTTTTACGAGCTTCTTCCACGTAGCTAAACAATAACTGCGGAGAAGTACTGTAAGCAACTCACCCAACTCAATGTTGAAATCCAAACAAGACATTCAAATTTAATCAATCACAAAGGCATAATCTTTTAGCATTTCAACGCTAGACCACAAAAACTTACGGAATTAAAATGGGAAATTCTCCAACAGCCGTATTCCCTGACCTTGCCTCTTCAGATTTTTATCTGACTGAATGAATTCTGAAAAAGATCTATAACAAGACAATTACGAAGTCGCTCTTCTATCTCCTTTTTCCACTCCTTTGGCACTTTATATGTTTAATTACAAATGATTATGCTTAAGATTTATTCATCAAAAAAATTCTGGAAAATTTTTTATAATGGTATTGAAACTACACAAGATTCTCACATTTTTTCACCGCCTTCCCCTATTAAAATTGATAGCAATAAAACAATAACTTAATTTTTATATTCCTACAGCCTAAGAATCCTCAAGGGACATATAGTACATATATATGAAGCGAACCCTCTAAACCCCTACTCTATCCCCTAAACCCCTTATATATTTTCCTGTAAATAATAATCTTAAAATTTGCAAATTACTTCAGCACAAAAACCTGGAAAAAAAATCCCAAAATACTATTAAAACTAAACAATATTTAACCATCCCCACCCCTTTTAACCTCTACTTTTGTTAAAATAATGAAACTAATGAAAAACTAACCTAACTTTTGAATTCCTCAACGCTAGAAACCTTGAAAAGGACTTGTAACAATATACATATGAACAACCTCTCTAATCTCCTCCTCCTTCTCTTTTATCCCCTTTGTGTTTTTACTATAAACATACAAATATTATTATTATCTCAACAAAAAAAAAACAGAAAAAAATTACTGTTACTAATAAAATCAATAAAAATTATCCACCTTTACCCTTTTCACGTGCCTTAAGGGATATTACTCAAAAACTTCATCCCTCCATTCGATATATATATATATATATATATATATATATATATATATATATGGCACGATATATATACAACATATAAGTTTGAAATTGATATCTTATTTTGTTTAAGAGTTATCGTGCCACCAAACAGACAGACCGACGGAAATTAGTGACTTAAACATGAAAAAAAGCAAGACAGCTTTATGACAACATAAAAATAGAGTTATACTTGTAAATATTAACTAATAAATTTTTTGAAGTGAAATCGATTTCGCTTACTCTAACAGGGGTTTTGAGTTCAATTCCCAGCTATTCGGTATATTTATTTATTTTAAATATATTAGGCTAGGTCACATAAAACCTCATCCTGTTACGGATCGGCATCGATCAAAGTCATTACTATTGTAATAAAATCATGTTGTTGGTGGGAAGCTGTTCGGACCTGAAAAGACTGATGAAGACAATGATGGGACACACATCTGAAGTCGAGTTTGGATAAAAACTCCCTACAGCCTGTTGTTGATGAGAAAACACTTGAATCAGAAAGATATGGACACAATGTTCCTGAGGTGACTGCAGATTTGAAGACTGGCTGGTTATAGGCTGCACCAAGTAAAACACATTTCCATTAAGTCGTTTACAGGTAGTAGGCTGGCCCCCGTCAAGGTTCATGGTTATCAGCAAATGTGGAACAAGACCATACAACTGCGGGTGTAAATTATCATTTTTCAATCAGATGGTGGAATCCCACTTTAAACTTGGTCTGAATAACATTGCCCGAGATGGTAATAGCTCAGTCGCTAGAGCAGAATAAAAGGAAAGTTAAAAAGTATTATTGTACTGGGTAGTATTTTTAGAGTAGAAGAGGAAAAAACAAGTCCGGAAAATATCGGAAAACGACGGAAAAATTGAAAGCGTTTTCTTGAAATATCTCTTAAACGGTTCTAAATTCTGAAAAATGCATAGAAGCAAAATTGTAGGGCACAAACTTCTCTACAAAAAAGGTAATATGCAATTTTTTCGGTAACATTAATATTAAATCAGATAATTACAAAACACAGTTTGTTCTCAAAATTTAAAATCCAGTTACAACTGATTTTCACGCCTTCGACGAATGATACAAACTTTAACATTCATAAAATTAGTAAGGTAGATATAGTAAATACTTTTAAAAATATATCGATGAAATTAATTATCATTTAAAAATAAGTGTTATTTAAAAAATGAATAATCTACAATTTTTACAATACTGATCTGCGCACGTAAAAACGGAGCAACCGAAACAACCGACCGACGTCAAAAAAGAAATTCTGTATAGAATTTAAACTCTGATCATTTTATATTTTATATATATATATATATATATATATATATATATATATATATATATATATATATATATATATATATATATATATATATATATATATATATATATATATATATATATATATATATATATATATATATATATATATATATATATATATATATATATATATATATATATATATATATATATATATATATATATATATATATATATCTATCTATATATATATATATTTATATATATATATATATATATATATATATATATATATATAATGCAACGTATCTCTGTCTGTCTGTCCGTGAGTGCGCTTATCACTGGAGAACCACTTATCCGATTTACGTACTTTTTCTTTTAAAACATACATATGTTTTCTGGCCAGGTTATAGGCTATATTTTATTACGATAGGTAGCATAAGGAATGAGCAGTGACGTAAAATAGTGAGTGAAGTCGGAAAAAAATTTGCCGCTAGCGCGTTCCCTTGCAATACCATAGCCTAAGCAGAGAATATCTATAATCTATAATCTACAATATATATAAAATGCAATGTCTCCTGTCTGTCCATTAGTGCGTTTATCATGCGAGAACCACTTATCCAATTTACGTGTCTTTTTTTAAATTCATACATATATTGGCCAGGTTATATAATAATAATAATCTATATCTCTAATTAATATAAATTGCAACGTTCCTCTGTCTGTCTGTCTGTCCCTTAGTGCGCTTATCCCTCGAGAACCACTTATCTGATTTACGTGATTTTTTTCATACATATGTTCTCTGACCAGGTTATAGATATATATTTTATTACATCTATAATATATAAAATGCAACGTATCTCTGTCTGTCTGCCTGTCTGTCCGTTAGTGCGTCACTGGAGAACCACTCATCCGATTTTCATACTTTTTTTTTAAACATACATATGTTCTCCGGCCAGGTTATAGTCTATATTTTATTACGGTAGGTAGCATAAGGAATGAGCAGTGACGTTAATAGTGAATGAAGTTGGAAAAAAGTTTGCCGCTAGCACGTTCTCTTACAATACACAGTCTAAACCATTAAATATGGAACAATATTATGTAGCAGAGAATATCTATAATATATATAAAATGCAATGTCTCTCTCTCTGTCCATTAGTGCGTTTATCACGCGAGAATCACTTATCCGATTTACGTATCTTTTTTTAAATTTATACATATATTCTTTGGCCAGGTTATATAATAATAATAATAATAATCTATCTGTTTGTCTGTCTGTCTATCTGTTCGTCCGTTAGTGCGCTTATCACTGGAGAACCACTTATCCGATTTAAGTGCTTTTTTTTAAAACATACGTATGTTCTCTGGCCAGGTTATAGGATATATTTTATTACGTTAGGTGACATAAGGAATAAGCAGTGACGATAATAGTGAATCAAGTCGGAGAAAAGTTTGGCGCTAACGCGTTCTCTTGCAATACACTGCCTAAAGCATTAAATATGGAACAATATCATGTAGTAAAGAATATAATATATATAAAATGCAACGTCTCTCTGTCTGTCTGTCTGTCCATTAGTGCGCTTATCCCTCGAGAACCACTTATCCGATTTACGTGTTTTTATAAATTCATACATGTTCTATATAATTCGATATAAGCCTAGATAATGGGAGATAAGGTGAGATAATGGGAGATAAGGAGAAATAATGGGAGATAAGTCGAGATAAGTCTCGATAATGGGAGATAAGGTGAGTTATGGGAGATAAGAAATAATGGGAGATAAGCAGAAATAATGGGAGATAAGGAGAAATATTGCGAGATAAGTCGAGATAAGCCTAGATAATGGGAAATAAGGTGAGAATGGGAGATAAGGAGAAATAATAATATATATATATATATAATATATATATATATATATATATATATATATATATATATATATATATATATATATATATATATATATATATATATATATATATATATATATATATATATATATATATATATATATATATTGCAACGACACCTGTTGAGATAGCGAACTTGTTGGCTGAACTCTTTGCTTCACATTCTACTGTCGATTTCCAAGGAAAAACACCACCTACTATTCCCATAGTGCAGTCAAGGATGCCCGATATTGTCTTCAGACAGCGTATCATAAAACGTATTTTGATGAAGCTAGACACCAAAAAGGCTTCAGGCGCTGACGGAATACCTGCCATAGTTCTCAAGAACTGTGCGAGGGAACTAACACCAGTTTTCTGTAGACTTTTCAACCTATCCTACAGAAAGGGAATATTTCCTTCCTGCTGGAAATGTGCCACAGTTTCAGCCGATACCTAAAAAAGGCAAGAAGACCTTGCCAAATAACTACCGACCAATCGCACTACTCTCAATAATATCGAAAGTCATGGAAAAGGCTATCAATCAGCATCTTCTAAAATATCTTGAAGGATTCAACATTATTAGTGATCACCAATATGGCTTTCGTAAAAACAGATCAACAGGAGATCTTCTGACTTATGTAACACATGTTTGGAACAACGCAATTGAACACTTTGGAGAATCTCGAGCGGTTGCTCTTGACATATCCAAGGCATTTGACTGTGTCTGGCACGATGGGCTGTTGGCTAAGCTACGTTCTTATGGTATGTCTGAAAAGTTCTGTTTGTGGCTCTCATGTTTCCTCAGAGAGCGTTCTTTACGAGTGGCAGTCGACGGATTTCTTTCTAACACCTTCACTATCAACGCCGGTGTGCCCCAAGGTTCCATACTGTCTCCTACTCTCTTCCTCATTTATATTAACGATCTGCTGGAAAAGACCGAGAATCCAATCTACAGCTTTGCAGATGACAGTACACTTATCTCTTCATTCACTTTGAACGCTCGGACATCGACTACTCAGACGAATATCCGCAGACAGCAGGAAGTCATTCAACTTAACAAAGACCTGGAAGAAATTCTATCTTGGGGTGACAGTAACCAAGTGGAATTTAACGCTACAAAAACCCAGGCGGCAGTTTTTTCCTAAAAAAGTTAACGTTGCAGAACCCGACATAGTTATGTCGGGACACTCCATCCCTCTAACATCGTCACTCAATCTGTTAGGCGTTAATTTGGTAAATATGTCCTGGCATGAACATGTTGCAGGCATAGCAAGGAGAGCTTCTCAAAAGTTGGGAATATTGTTTCGAACCAGAAAGCTTTACACTCCACAACAACTGTTAATTCTTTACAAAGCTCAAATTCGACCAACTATGGAATACTGCTCCCATGTTTGGAGCTCCGCTCCCAAACATACACTGCATTTCTTGGATTATATCCAGAGAAGAGCTATTCGTCTGATTGGACACCCGGAACTGACCGACGGCCTTGATTCGCTGGAACATCGAAGAACGGTTGGCGACTTGAGCCTATTCTACAAGTACTTTCATGGAAAGTGTTCGAAGGATGTAGCCCGTTTAATTCCTCCCAGAGCGGTGCATATTAGAAGTACACGTCACGCATACATACTTCACATCCGTATGAGGTTCAGCTTGTTACTCCTCGTACAACGCTTTTCAAACAGTCTTTTATATGGAGAACATCATACCCTATTTGCCCAGGACTGTGTTTCCCATCGAGTACAATCTATAGCGATTCAAGAACAACGTGAATCGCTTTCTCCGCACACGTGTCGCTCCTGTAGCGCTTTAGGGACTTCCCTGTAGCACGTGTGTTAGACCCATAAAAAAAAAAAAAAAAAATATATGTATATATATATATATATATATATATATATATATATATATATATATATATATATATATATATATATATATATATATATATATATATATATATATATATATATATATATATATATATATATATATATATGTATATATATATATATTATATATATATATATATATATATATATATATATATATATATATATATATATAATTATATATATATACATATATATATATATATATATATATATATATATATATATATATATATATAATATATATATATATGTATATATATATAATTTATATATATATATATATATATATATATATATATATATATATATATATATATATATATATATATATATATATATATATATATATATATATATATATATATATATATATATATATATATATATATATATATATATATATATATATATATATATATATATATATATATATATATATATATATATATATATACATACTTTATTCAAATGACTAAGTAGCTATTGTAATGCTTGAAACTTTTTGATTTGATTTTTAAATTTTCCTTATCGATAATTGTCACTTTTTTTTATTATCATAGCTCGTCTGAACAAAATCATAAACTATTTTTTGATTGTATAATTGTCGGGTTTAAAATTTTATTGTGATAAGACAGTTGAATTTTAATGTTTTATGTACTGAATAATACACAATAGAGTAATTACACAAATATATTAAAACAGTGTACAGCGTCCTCGTGTACATTTGTTACAATTTTAGTTATTAATTAATATCTAGTTCAATTTCGCTACTATCTTGCAAATCAATAATAGGTTTTTTTACAGGTTCTAAACTATTTATATTTATGTACAGACATCTATATGAGTTTTCAATTTTTTTGGCGTGTTGAATACAGTTTCTCCAGTTTTCAACGGTTACATTTTTGACTTCTGTCTTTATCAACTCAGTAACACTACTGCTTAATGTGGGTGTATTATGGTAAGTATTTTATGCCATAACAACTCGATCGCATTAAAGCTACAATAATATGGTGGAAGCCGAATTATTTCGTGTCCTGCTTCCTTTGCAATTTTATCACAAACATATTCCTTTGAAAAATTATAACTTTATAAAACTTCTAACAATTGTTTAACTGTATAACGTTCATGGAAATATATGTCATGTTCGCACAAAAAGGCTTGTATTTCCCTTTTTCTACTGGTGGAACTTGGTCCTTATTAATTTGGCGACTATGATAGGATGCATTATCCATCACAATACAGCTATTCGGTGGTATATTAGGCCTTAATTTGCTTGGAAGTCCACCTTTAAAAACTTCAGCGGTTGTATCGCAATAATAATCCAAGCTGGAATCTGAAATATTCTTGGCTGCTAGAAATAAACATTCTGTTATCCAGCCTTCTTCTGACCCCGCATGTAAAATAGTTATTCTTTTACCTCTATTTGATGGAGCTTTGGTGTGGTATTTTTTGGATTTATCAATCCATCCTTTACTGGGTATGTCGTAGATGTCATACCAAGTCATATCTAGGTAGATTATTGTTCGATTTTCCGATCTAGCCGTATTTCAAGATATTCCATTCTGAGTTGTAAGTACCGTGATTCCATTATAACTATTTTTTTGAACAAAAACCCCAAACGACGTAGAATATGCCATAAAGTTGTAGCAAAACATCAATGACAAGTACTTTTCGTGGCCTCGCTCCACTAACTTTGAATCAACACTTTTACCTCAACGGGCAAACATTTGCGGCTTCTGATGGAAAGAGTTTCGGACTATTGAACTTTATAATACCCACTATTTCAGTATAATACTGCAGATAAAATGAAGAATATTCTCTATATTTATACACACGAAGTAGCCAATAAAATGTTAGATTGAAAGGGAGGTATATATATATATATATATATATATATATATATATATATATATATCAATTAGTACCCTGTTACGGCCAGGTACTTGCGAAGATCCTAACGGTTGTTTAATGTTTTTATTGCATCAATTTGCCAAATCACTTTCTTTCTTAGATACTATAATAAATCCTAAAAATATTCGTAGAAAACTTACAAAGAAAGCCCATTTACAACCAACATTTTTTTAAATTATATTATATAGGAATATGAAGTAAATGGTTCCTGGATCATTTCAATACGTAGCGTATAAAGTGAGTAAAAGGCATGTTAGTCGAGCCGCGCGGCGAAATTTCATATTTTGTGTTTCTCGCGAGCAGTTTTAAAATGGTTCGTTTGTATTCAAAATACTCGTAGTTTGTAAAATATGAGTTTTACGGAAATTTTTGTGGAAATCTTTTTTGTAGGGAATTTATTGTTCTACAACTTTGTTTATACATATATTTTCGAAATTTTAAAGTCCTTAAGAGATATTTAAAAAAAAAAACGCTTTTTTCGATGTTTCTGGTGATATTGCGATATTTTCCGGACCAACTAGTGTGTAGAACATTTATTTTTTTTTCCTCTTTTACTCGAAAAATATTACCCATTAGAATAGAAATCTCTGACTTCGAAATTATTATCACCTGACAATTCCCCACGACTGCGCTATAAGTGGAGTTCGAAAAATGGTTGTCCTAATTATAGATTATTACTGGAAAAACATTTTAACTCTCCAAGTAATGTGTGTTCAATGTCATCTTTTTTCTCTGTGGTTATTAAAATAACAAGTTATTTTATGGCTACCAAAAAAACTGTATGGGAAATTCTTCGGGTTTAAAATGTGTGTATCCTTGCAGTAATGTTGACCTCTGTTATGTAACGCAAGGAATTTTTAGTTGGCGCCGTTTTTTTGTTATATTTTTTTTATGTGAAACTGATTATTGATTTATTCTTGTTTTATTTACGTCTTATTTATGACATTTCTTTGTCTTTCAGTACGCAGTATAGAAATAATATTATCAAATCGAATCTTAGCAGTGGCTAACATCAGATAGGAAATGATAACCATTACTTTATTGGCCTTGATTCAAAATTCTTTAAGTACTATGCTCAAATTTGGAACATACCAAGGTGGATTGAAGTCTTATAAAAAACGAAGTAAATAACATTTTTTGCAAAAACAAATTTATTTCACAATCTAATCTCTATTGTGTTCAATGCATTTGGTTCAGCGAGTTTCCAATTTCTATATTGTTTCGAACTGTGTCTAATACTCGTTTACAGCACAGATAGCCTCTTCATTCGTTGAACATTTCTTCCTCATAAGCCAATTTTTGAAGTTAGAGATCAAAAAAGGCACTTGGGGCCAAATCTGGGGAATAAGTTAGGTGGGAAACTATTTTGAAGCCTGTGTGAGCAGGTGCATGGTTCTGGTGAAGAAGAACTTTTTTTGCGTGCTAATTTGGATCACTTCTGCTTCAGTTCATTATGTAAATGGTATGTATATTAAGTAAGTGATATAGTCCGTCTTGGTAGTTGAGTTTGAGTCATATCTATTGTTCGTCTATTTGTAGTATATCTGACGATTGCAGGTAGCGATTTCGGGTGAATTCCTTTATTGTGGACATTTGAAACTCGCTGTGTATCTGGTTGTTACGAACAAACCAGGGAACTCCTGCTATGATACGTCGGGTTTTGTTTTGAACCGTCTAGACTTTGGCTCGATGCTTTCCAGACATCTGGCACAATGTCTGGCAGCCGTACGTAAGCCCGGCCCTGATAATCGACGGCACATTCGAAAATCACTCCAACAATTATGATATCTTATATGATCCAACAATTATGATATCTTATATGACTAACGTCGTGAAACCTTCCGTTTCATAACATCGGCTGCTTTTCTTACAAGTTGTCTTGAAATAAATACACACACGCATACACGAATAACTTTTGTTTTTGAAACTACGTTGAGAAAATTATATTTTTTTTATTTTTTAAATTTACTTGTAGAAATGCTCTCGGAATAATCAGATTTTCTACATTTCCAGTACTCCTCAATTTAATCATTACCATATTTTATTATTTTTTTATTATCCATCATTGTTTTTATGAAAGAATTTTGATGTAATAGTGCATAATAATCAAACTATATATTATTCTTTATGTTTTACAGGAGTATAATATTGAAAGGTACCTGAGCCAATCCCCTTAATAACTATTAGCTACATTGGGACTGATAAAATTAATTGCATATTCAGATTGTCTGATTATTTAACATATTTATTATAAGATCGCTTCGATGTCTGTCCATCTGTCGGTTTGTCATACCCGATTTTCCCCGAAACTATATGACATAGAAAGTTGAAATTTGGTGCAAACATAGGAATTGATGGTTCCATCAGAGTCGTGTAGTTTTAAAAGTTAAATTTTGACTTAAGGGGGTGAAATCAGAAGTAAAAAAAATTACCAGATCATCGAGTGGGGTGTAAAATGAAAGCTTGTAAAAAACTAGTTCAAAAATATATATGATGTAATACTTGCGCACACTTTTCTTTGTATTATTTTTAAAAAATTGCCAAGAATTGCAAAAATCGCTGTTTCGCCCCCACCTTATCTTGAAAAGTACTGATCAAAAAATTTTGAAAAAATTCTGGAATATTCTCCACAATATTGAACGAAAATTATCACCTTTGATAATTTATCTTGTATATAAAAAAAAAACAAAAATTTCAAGGTCATAATTTTTTCAACAAAGATCGTAAACAAACTTTGTTGAAAACTCATTTAGGGTAACAAAATTTTTTATTTTAAAAGCAATCACCTTACGGAATACTAATTGCGCAAGTCCAACTTGCACTTGGCTATTTTTTTTGATTATTTTTAACAGACGTATATAGCAGGAATTCAGGAAATAATTATTAATTCAACACAGATGCTTGTCCAGCATTGTATTTTGAAACTATTTAGATCACTAATTAATCGATCCGGTTATTTTTTCATAGATGTGACACTATTAAATAATCCTAGTAACGCAATTGCATATCAGTCAATGACCTGCTAAAATCGATTTATCGTACTAATGTTAAATTATACTGATATATCTTACTGCGCAGTGATTAAAACGAGGCTAACTAATAACCTTGCTTGATGAGATGTATTTAGTGTAGATAGAAATTATTCAGGAATTAAAAAAAAACTCCAAAAATTACATAATAAAGAAATAATATAGACAAATCCAGTTAACATTGATGTTTCATAATAAATCCAGTCTCAATTAAATTTTGGCATATTAGATGTAAAGATAAGAAGTAAAAAAAATGTTTTTACTAACATGTTATACAGGTCAGTCAATAAGTTTTAAAAGCGACACCTACGGAGCATCACTTGAACCAAATATTGAACACCATTTTGAAGCTTCATCTGTCATACAAACACATTCTAAATTTCAAATCGATCTGTCAAGTCATTCATTGTTTAGGGGCTGATTAAAGTAGACGTGTTTAAGTATTTTTTAAAAATGAACAAAATCGAATAACGTGAAGTTATAAAATTTTTGTTTTAGGTTTATCGGCAATTGGAGTCCAGTTGTTAAAGAAATCTACTCCTTCATTTCCAACTGTTCATAGATGGACCTAGAGTTCAAACGTGGTCGTACAAGCTTCAATGATCATCCACGTTCAGGACGTCCAAAAACTGCAACAACTGAAGAAAATGTTGTGCAAATAAAAGATATGGTAATGGAAGACCGTCGATTAACCGTGGATGATTTAGCTGAGGCTATAGGCATCTAACATGGATCAGTACGTGAGATCTTAACTAATGTTTTGGGTGTGAGAAAGCTATTTACAAGATGGGTGCCGGGTTTGCTAACATCGGAACAAAAACGCAGTCGAGAGAAACTTTCTAAACAAAGAATAAAATTGATTTTGTGTGTTGATTTGTAACTACGGATGAGACTTGAGTTTACCAGTATGATCCTGAACTGCGACAATAAACCGCACCGTGGGCTGAGCTCGGCTGTTCAGCTCCAAAGCAGCTAAAGGGTCAAAGTCGTCCAAAAACATTATGGCATCAGTTTTCTGGGATGCAAAAGGAGTTTTGTTAATTGATTACCTTCAAACCGGTAAAACAATCATAGGAGAGTATTATTGTAATCATTTGGACCAGCTGGACGAGAAAATTCGTGAGAAAAGGCCCGGTTTACAAAAGAAAAAAATCATCTCTCATCATGACAATGCACTTGCTCACAGAAGTACTTTGGCAACAGCAAAACTGGTCGGATTAGAGTATAAATTGTTGGAACATCCACCCCATTTGCCAGATCTGGCTCTGTCTGACTGTTCCCAAACGTCAAAAGATTTTTTCGTGGGAAACGTTTTTCAACAAATGACAAAGTGATAGTATCCGTAGATGGGTATTTTGAAGATCTTCCGGAAAACCACTTCAAAGATGTGGTAAATAAATTGAAAAATCACTGGAAAAAAAAATAGTGGGCTTAAGGAAGAGTATACTGAAGAATAAATGTATTTCGCCTCATTATTTCATCTTGTTTAATTTCCGCTTTCAAAACTTATTGACTGATTATAAAGGATCCTGTCCAATGCGGGCAACGTTGACACATGGAGCAATGCGTCGCGTTGTCCACCCAAAAATATAATTCTGTATTTTAATAATGCTTTTTTATAATGCTTTCAAAAGTGTACACACAATAGTTTATAAATAAATCTGCTTAACAAGAATAAAGTATAAAACGTGTATATACCAGATAAAAAATGTATTTAATCCTTAATGAAGCTTAAACTGCTGACAGGATTTTATTGAATAAAGACTAACAGAGCTAATTCTTGGTTCTTACGGGCTTTAGGCCCGTAACCTTACTTGGGCTCCTAATCTAGATTTTTTTCTTAATTTTAAAGACTCTAAAATATTGATTTACAAAAGTTGTTAAAGACATTTTATGTGAACAACAAAATATATCAAAACGAAGAGTATATATATGATGATTAGCAGTCAATACATAATTTATTACATTAGTACAACTAAACATTGTTGTACCTGCGTGGATTAACTTTGAGGAGTTCTAAAAACTATGTGCATATCTGCAAGGTTATTGATTATCACAGCCCCACAAAAAAAAGTGGGGTATACTTTTGATGTGATATATCAGATCCCTAGTATTTTTGCCCGCTGATCACGAATCTGACGTCAGAATATCGCCATCACATCTCAATTTTTTTCTAACCTCAAAAAAATAGGTAAAAATTAGTAAAAATTAAGAAAAATATACTCCTAAAAAATTAATTCAGGCTTTCTCATGAATCCAAAGATGTATTAATATGTATTCGGACACGCTAAGCTAATATTCATCGGTTGGATTGAGCCGTACAGTTCTGTTTTCTTTCTAACCTCAATAAATCAGACAGATATAGTGCTTCTCGAATGCAAAAATGATTTCAAATTAAAATTCAACCGATCCTTACCAAATTTGGTACCCGGGGATTTTTTGGGTCGCTGATCACGAATCTGATGTTGGATTTGCAAAATTCAAGATGGCAGATGTTTTCGCGCCATTTTGAACGCCGAGAAAATTCATCGGTCGATTTTTATTCTTCTACCTGCATCCAGGGCACCTCCACGTGGTGACGGTGGGCAAAGGTGTTACTCCACTAGCCGGCAGAGTCCCTGGATAACGGCTTAGATGCCGTCATGGCAGGTAGAAGAAAGAGAATTACGATGCAGGGACTCGGAAACCCAGTATCGGCGGTTGGTCAGGGTGGGAAAGCGGGCCCGCAGCCGTCGTCATCCAGCGACCGTAGCTCTTCATGTGTGGGTGACTTGGCTCATGTAGAGTATAATGCTACAAGAAAACGGTCTCACGGTGCAAGGACTTTTCATAAGTGCGATAAAAACAGTGATTCATTTTGTTATATTTGCTGTCAACACGTATTGAGTAAAATGGGGTCACCGATAATGAATAAGATTAAAACCTTATATAAGGATTGTTTTAACATTGAAATACAGCACCAGGATACAGATTGGGTTCCCCACATCATTTGCAGTTCTTGCAAAATAATGTTGTACATCAATAAGAAGGCGATTAAATATTTCAGACCAGCAATATGGAATAGACCATACAGTGAAAATGATTGCTACTTTTGTATGAATGTTGTATCTAGGCATAACCGAAAAAATAAAAGCACTATTACTTATAACGATGTTTTCGACAGTAACAAGACCAACTAAACTAATTCCGCCTCCTGAACCACTTGATGCTGATGTTATGGAAACAAATGATTTCACCTTATCAGTTCATGCCGAAAACATTGAGACTGTCGAAAAAGATTCAAACACTGTTACTAATGAATGTTCTAGTGACAACCTATCATATACTAGTGACACAGATAAAGAATTTCTACCATGCAACCGTAAACCAGAACCAATACTCGTATCACAGTCAGAACTTAGTGATCTAGTCAGAGATTTAGGCTTATCCAAAGATGGTTCAGAGCATCTTGCTTCCTTTTTAAAGAAAAGACATTTACTTAAGCCAGAAGCTACGATTTCTTATTATAGAAACAGAGATGAAGAATTTCGAAAATATGTCACAATGGACGAGGAATTGTCACTTTCATATTGTACCGATGTAAAAGGTCTAATGGATGAATTTCAAAATAACTCATACGATCCTGAAGAATGGAGACTGTTCATTGATTCTTCTAAACGGAGCATTAAGGCAGTTTTGCTGCATAATACCAACGTTTACGCTCCCATTCCGATTGCTCATTCCACAGTTATGGAAGAGCAATATGAAAAAATGAAGCAGCTTTTGATAAA
The DNA here is from genome assembly GCA_019049505.1 of Pachyrhynchus sulphureomaculatus. Taxonomy (NCBI): domain Eukaryota; kingdom Metazoa; phylum Arthropoda; class Insecta; order Coleoptera; family Curculionidae; genus Pachyrhynchus; species Pachyrhynchus sulphureomaculatus. The sequence continues at coordinate 60,391,264 of CM032456.1, forward strand.
AATAAAATATGCTGATCATAACTGGAAAATTTGTGGAGATCTGAAAATTGTAACAATATTGCTTTGCCAACAGTCAGGGTTTACACTTTATCCCTGTTATATATGTCTGTGGAATAGCAGAGACAGGGAACGTCATTATAAGAAAAAAATTTGGCCAACAAGAGAATCGTTCACTCCTGGTGAAAATAATGTATTGTTTCCATCATTGGTAGATCCAGGAAAAGTTCTTATTCCCCCGCTTCACATTAAGCTTGGACTTATGAAGCAATTCACGAGAGCATTAGATACAAACGGCCCATGTCTCAAATATTTGCATAAAAAATTTCCGAAATTTTCTGAAGCTAAAATTAAGGCAGGCGTATTTGACGGGCCACAAATAAGAAAATTGTTTCAAGATTCATTATTTGTTACTAAAATGAATAAAGTTGAAAAAGCTGCTTGGCTTAGTTTTAAAGAAGTCGCAACAAACTTTTTGGGAAATAATAAAAGTCCTAAGTACAAAGAAATAGTCGAGAAAATGGTAAAAAATTTTCAAACATTAGGTTGCTTAATGAATCTAAAATTACATTTCCTGGACTCCCACATCGATGATTTCCCAGATAATCTTGGTGACTACAGTGAGGAGCAAGGGGAACGTTTTCACAAAGATCTGAAAATCATAGAAAATCGGTATCAAGGACGATGGATGACCATATGCTAGCGGACTATTGCTGGTCGCTAAAAAGAGAAACAAGTCCTCAAAAGCGTTTGGGCAGAAAGCCTTTGAATAGGTCATTCGCGGAAAAAAGAACAAGATACAGCCAAAAAAAGGAAAGTTAGGCGCGGGTCTAACCTTCGCAATTCTAGGACTTAAGGGTCTACTATTTGAGAGTATATGGTTTAAAAGTCCTGGTTTGAGTTTATTGGGTCCCATTTTTAAAGTTACAGGGTTATTGAGGTCTATTTTTTGAGGTTACAGGGTGTGGGAGTCTAAGGTTTCAGGGTTTAGGGTTTAAGAGTATCAGGTTTGAGGATTCCCCAAATAACAAATTTGGTAGGATTCGGTTGGTTTTCAAAAATTTTGTCCGCCATCTTGGATCCGCCATTTTGAATTTTGCAAATCCGACCTCAGATTCATGATCAGCAACCCAAAAAAACCCCCGTGTACCAAATTTGGTAAGAATCGGTTGAATTTTAATTTAAATTCGTTTTTGCATTCGGGAAGCACTATATCTGTCTGATTTATTGAGGTTAGAAAGAAAACAGAACTGTATGGCTTAATCCAACCGATGAATATTAGCTTAATGTGTCCGAATACATCTTTGGATTCATGAAAAAGCTTGAATCAATTTTTTAGGAGTATATTTTTCTTAATTTTTACTAATTTTTACCTATTTTTTGAGGTTAGAAAAAAATTGAGATGTGATGGCGATATTCTGACGTCAGATTCGTGATCAGCGGGCAAAAATACTACGGATCTGATATATCGCATCAAAAGTATACCCTACTTTTTTTTTTGTGGGGCTGTGTTATAAATGGACCACCCTTCTAACTTGTTTTTTTACAGTGTTAGGCTGAAATGTTAAATAGAGCAATAGTAGCGTTTTTAAAGATTTGTCTTACGGAGTTAAAACAGAAACAAACTCAAATTGCACTTTTTAACATATCACCCAAACTTTACATTTTTAATAGAGCACCCTGTATATTTGTTTTCATTTTTATAGAAGTTTTATTTCTAAAAACGCAAATATATATATTTTTATGGAGTTATTGTACAAAAAATGAAGAAAAATCCCTTTTTCTAACTTTACCGTAGCTAACTAAGTAGGTGTGATGATAAGTAAGAAGTTAAAACTAAGATTTACAAAAACTGTTTTCTTAGAGAGAGAAAATGGACTAATGTACAAAATTGTCATTGAAAATACTTATAAGAAAAGGCAAGCACAACGGGAATAGCCAGAATTTTGTAGAAGACAAAGAAAAATCTCCCACTCAGTATATATCACCACTACACCATACACTTTATTTTTACACTCGACGCGTCTTTCGCTAACTAACTTGCACTTTGCCGGGTTTTTTTTGAATATTTAGTTTACATCTTAAGATATAATAGCATTGTAGGAAAATATTTTTAATTCAGTAAAATAAAGAAGATCTTTTCTACGTGTTAAAAAATAGTTTTAGTTCTATTATGTAATTAATATAATTGTTTTTAAGTATATTAATCATTAATTAATAATATAAAACTGATATTTCTTTTTCACTATTTTTTAACGGATATACATTTCTTGAATTAATTAGAAATCCCATATCCACTTAATTTGATATTGTACCACGGAATTTTTTTTTGACTGAAGATAAGAATTTAATGATACCATTTCTGGTTCCAACTAGATAGTAGCATGTAGTCAACGACCTGCTAAAATCGATTTGTCCTAAACAATCGAATGTCCAATGCAGAATGTTTTAAAATGGGGTTAATTAATATATTATGTTGTTTGATAAGATACATGTATCCAGTCTGACTAGATGCATTGATCTTCGTAAAAATATTTTAAAAAAATTAAAGTTTTTCATTAATGTCACTTTTTTCTAATATCTGGTTGTGTTTATAAATTTATTTGATTAATAGCGTTTTTGATAGCTATTTATATTTTTAAAAGGAGTGCGACTGGTCGGTAGTTATCTAGCAAGATCTTCTTGAGTATCGGCTGAAATGTATAGCATTTCTGACAGTTGAAAGTCTACAGAAAAGTGGTGTTGCGCATTTTTTGAGTACTATGGTAGATATTCCATCGGTCTCTGAAGCTTTTTGATGTCTAACTTCACTAAAATACGATTTATGACCATCTGTCTAAAGACAATATAAAGAACTTTTGATTGCATATTAGGAATAGTGGGTTTTTCCTTGGAAATCAACAGTAGAATGTGAAGCAAAGGGTTCAGGTTAGTTGCCTTTATCAACAGGTATCCTTGCAATAGTATTCTCTGGCCGTGTAAGTGGTGGTAAAATGGATTTAGTAAAATTTTGACAATGGCCTTAGCGACCGAACGGCCTGGCATTCTTGGGTCAGGTAAGAAGTTTGTTTTTAATTATTTGATTTTGTGCCTTCTTGATTTCGTCGATTATTTCTTTGCTTCTGTTTCTAGTACGAACGGAAGTGTTACGATTTATGACATTAGGATTTTCATTCGATTGTCGGTAGGCAAGATGTTTAAAAACCAAGGCTTGCTGTTGGACGGGGCGTTTCTTCGAAAAAGGGAGGTTAGCTTTCATGCCAACCAAATGACATCGGAAATCTCCTTAGCGCAGTCAGGTGGGTCATCATATATATATACCAAAGGTCTAACCAAGGGAAAGTTCAAAAATATTCTATGCCTTCTTCACATGTAGCAGATTTGTAGCACCAAGTACTGCGCTGTTTAAGCGCCTTTCTGTCACTGATCTTTAGAATACTCTATGTTGAAAGTGGTTTATGGTCGGAAGAACCTATTGACGGATTTACGGTGACAGTGTAACTTCTTGTATTAAAATTCCACAAATCAGAAGAATTGACGAACTTTTCATCACAATCAGAAATCATTGTTGGTTCATCGATAAACTAAGCAAAAGACATAACTGATTAAGAGTCATTACATGATACAATACAATGATATTAAAGCGCTATATTGAAAAAAGGGTATTTTGCGGTTTGTCAAGTAAGAATATGTCCACGATAATTAATTTTTGGTAGAGGCGATTGTAGCGATCGATAGAGGGAACCATATCTACAACCCATTTTAGTAAAAGTATCAGTCGATTCCAAATTTTTGTCGAAATCATGTAAAATCCAAAATGAGTCAACTTTGGAATCTGTCTTTTTGTCAGAAGCGACCTCTCTTGTCAACGAGAAGAAGCTCTGGAGCCCCCAAACTTTGATGTTATGTGGTTAAAAATAACGACTCAACAAACCACAAGGTTCAACTGTATCCTGTATCGACCAATTTTCGAACACTTTTCGCTTCTCTTGCAGACACCATCGATCATTTACAAAGTAACTATCCAAGTGCCGAAATTGCCATCCTGGGCGACTTTAATGTCCACAATATCAACTGGCTCAAATATTCGAATACTACCGACGAACAAGGTCGTGAAGCTGAATCATTCTCAATCAGTTATGGCTTAACTCAGCTTATTGACGAACCAACACGGATCCCTGATCGAGACGGGGAGTTCGCCAGTCTTCTTGATCTGTTTTTAACCACCAATCCGGAGATTTACACGGTCACCGTAAATCCGCCGTTAGGTTCTTCTGACCATAAACTGCTTTCGACATCGAGTACCCTGCCAATCAGTGACAGAGAGGCGCCTAGGCCGCGCAAGATTTGGCACTACAAATCTGTTAAATGGGAAGATCTCATGGAATACTTTCGAACTTTCCCTTGGATGGACGTTTGTTTTCGATCCGATAACCCATCTGACTGCGCCAGGGAGGTCTCCGATGTTATTTTGGCTGGTATGGAAGCTTACATCCCTTTTTCGAAGAAATGCTCCTCCAACGGCAAGCCTTGGTTTGACCGAAAATGCAAAGAAGCTGTTGCTTCTAAACATATTGCCTACCGACAATGGCGTGAAAATCCTAACACCTTAAATCGAAACATCTTTGTTCATGCCCGGAACAGATGCAAGGGAATTATCGACGAAACCAAGGAGGCACACAATCAACGAATTAGAAACAAACTTCTCGCTTGTCCCAACAATTCCAGGTCCTTTTGGGCAGTCGCTAAGGCAGTTAGTCAAAATTTTACCAAATCCACCATACCACCACTCACACGGCCAGATAATTCCATTGCAACCACACCTGTTGAGAGAGCGAACTTGTTGGCTGAACTCTTTGCTTCACATTCTACTGTCGATTTCCAAGGAAAAAAACACCACCTACTAGTCCCATATTGCAGTCAAGGATGCCCGATGTTGTCTTCAGACAGCGCATCATAAAGCGTATTTTAATGAAGCTAGACACCAAGAAGGCTTCTGGCGCTGACGGAATACCTGCCATAGTTCTCAAAAACTGTGCAAGGGAACTAACACCAGTTTTCTGTAGACTTTTTAACCTATCCTACAGAAAGGGAATATTTCCGTCCTGCTGGAAATGTGCCACGGTTCAGCCGATACCTAAAAAAGGTAAGAAGACCTTGCCAAATAACTACCGACCAGTTGCACTGCTTTCAGTAATATCGAAAGTCATGGAAAAGGTTATCAATGAGCATCTTCTAAAATATCTTGAACGATTCAATATTATTAGCGATCACCAATATGGTTTTCGTAAACATAGATCAACAGGAGATCTTCTGACTTATGTAACACATGTTTGGAATAACGCAATTGAACACTTTGGAGAATCTCGAGCGGTTGCTCTTGACATATCCAAGGCATTCGACCGTGTTTGGCACGATGGACTGTTGGCTAAGTTGCGCTCTTATGGTATGTCTGAAAGGTTCTGTTTGTGGCTCTCATGTTTCCTCAGAGAGCGTTCTTTACGAGTGGCGGTCGACGGATTTCTTTCTAACACCCTCACTATCAACGCCGGTGTGCCCCAAGGCTCCATACTGTCTCCTACTCTCTTTCTCATTTACATTAACGATCTGCTGGAAAAGACCGGGAATCCAATCTATAGCTTTGCAGATGACAGTACGCTTGTCTCTTCATTCACCTTGAACGCTCGGACATCGGCTGCTCAGGCGAATATCCGCAGACAGCAGGAGGTCGTTCAACTTAACAAAGACCTGGAAGAAATTCTATTTTGGGGTGACAGTAACCAAGTGGAATTTAACGCTACAAAAAACCCAAGCGGCAGTTTTTTCTAAAAAAGTTAACGTTGCTGAACCCGACATAGTTATGTCGGGGCACTCCATTCCCCTAGCATCGTCGCTCAATTTGTTGGGCGTTAGTTTGGGAGCAAATATGTCTTGGCATGAACATGTTGCAGGCATAGCAAGGAGAGCTTCTCAAAAATTGGGAAATATTATTTAGAACCAGAAAGCTTTACACCCCACAGCAACTGTTAATTCTTTACAAAGCCCAAATTCGACCAACTATGGAATACTGCTCCCAAACATACACTGCATTTGTTGGATTCTGTTCAGAGAAGAGCGGTCCGTCTGATTGGGGACCCGGAATTGACCGGCGGCCTTGATTCGCTGGAACATCGAAGAACGGTTGGCGACTTGAGTCTGTTCTACAAGTATTTTCATGGAAAGTGTTCGAAGGATGTAGCCCGCTTAATTCCTCCCAAAGCGGTGCATGTTAGAAATACACGTCGCGCTGGTGCTTCGCATCCGTATGAAGTTCAGCTTGTTACTCCGCGTACGACGCTTTTCAAGCAATTTTTTATATGGAGAACGTCATCCCTTTGGAATAATTTGCCCAGCGCTGTGTTTCCCACCGAGTACAATTTACAGCGATTCAAGAACAACGTGAATCGCTTTTTCCGCACTCGTGCCGCTCCTGGAGCGTTTTAGGGATTTCCCTGCAGCACGTGTGCTAGACCAAAAAAAAAAAAAAAAAAAAGTCACTTGTTTGCGCGTCGGTTCGAGCCAGTCTTTCTTTGTTACCACCCAAAGGGGCCTAAAATGACACATTTTGCGGCCGTTAAATGTATTAGAAAGTCGGTGTCGTTTGTGCAGAAGTGAGTAAATCATTTTAACGAGACGAAAAATGTCGATGACTTGCCCAAATGTGCCTCGGTAGGCAAAGCCACTTCGAAGGTTGAAAAACGAATCATGTCTTTGTTTTCAGGGGACCCGAAATTGACTTGTCAAAGAGCGGCAAAATTAGGAAAATCGGGTTTGAATGTATCCCATGAGACCAGGTTGAAGAACCCTTTGCTGGGAGAAAATCACGTCGCGAAGCGGCTCGCTTGGACCCACGATAAGATACTAGAGTGGTCTTCACAATCGTCGGCCGCCAACCCTATTGAAAACGTTTGGTCCCTTATAAAGAGAAAGCTCAGAGGAAAGACTCTGAAGATTTCGACTCCGTTATCTCGCGAGATTCGAAAAATTTGCAGTATGCAGAAAATCTCGTCAACAGCATGCCTCGAAGATACCAGGCGATTATTGATGCAGGAGGAGACTGGACAGCTTTCTAAGGTAATTGCGCCGTTGTTAGCACACAAAATAATACATTGATGGCAAAAATGTTCTCGAAACACATTTTTTCAAGAATACAAGCAGTCACGTTCTTACTTGACAGACTGTAGATTCTAATATTTTTGATAGGTAAGTTGTGACAGTGAAATAAAACTTGAAAAAGTGTTATTAGATTACAAGAGCAAAATTATAAGTAGAAACAGATTTGAGTATGTTATTTTAGCTTCATCACTCTAATCTAAGGATTTTAATAAAACACTGGAGACTATTTTTACGGTAGAAAGAAATAACCAAGAAATAGAGTAATATGACTAAAACCTGGGGGGAAAATATGACATGTTAGTGTGTAGTATATAGTATAATTATCCAATCCTTGCATTCCAGTCTCCCATTATAATTATATACTCGGTTGATTCCCTTATGTTGTCCAGGGTTTTTTTGTAGTTTCTGGTAGAACTCAGTCATTTTTGCTTCATCAGTACCCTCTATTGGAGCGTATATCTGAATTATGCTTATTCTCATATCTAGTTCTGCTGTTGTCCACATTATTCTGGACGATACCGGTGTAAATTTTATTATTCTTCTGTCCATTACTTTTGTCACTATCATTCCTACTTCTTCCTTCGCTCTCTGTCCTCGTGGTATTTCAGAATAGTATAGTGTGTGATTTTGTGATACATTTAGTTTTCCTGAGCCTGGCTTCTTTGTCTCACTTAATCCCAGTATTTGCAGCCTACATTCATCCATTTCGTGGGTAAATTCATATTCTTTATCGTTCAATGATGTTATATTTCATACACCAATTGTTATTTCGGTATTTCCGTTATCTTTATTGTTTATTCCCTTTTCCTGTTTCAATGCCAAGGTCGTTTCCGTGCATTCCGTCCCGTTTGCCTCATCCTTCTCTAATCGTTTTTTGCCATTCTTCTTGTATTAGTTATATATATATATATATATATATATATATATATATATATATATATATATATATATATATATATAGTTGACACTGTTTATAGTGAAACTCTATATAGTGAAAAACTCTTTATAGCGCAATTTTTTCAAGACCTAGAATATTTTAATAAAATTTCATGTAAAAAGCCCTGCATATAGTGAATCTGTAAAATAGTAACACTCTATATAATAAAATTTTTACCGGAATTTTATGTATAAATTTTTATGCATTTATTGAGATCTTGGCTATTTCGGGATTCCCATTTTTATCTAACATTAGCACGAATTCCATTTTTATGACGCATTCTTTTGAAAAGGTTCTTAACGCGTTTATAACGCCTAATGGTTGGGAATAAATCAGGTAGATTTCTGTGAGAAACCCAGGGAATAACCCATTTTATAGAAACCCGGGGAAAAACCCATTTTATAGTCGAGGCCTAGTATTTCGCAAATTCAGGTTCAGTTTCTTTTTGTTTAAGAATGAAGTAAGATGTCCAAGCGAGTGTGTTTAAGTTTAGCTGAGAAAATTAAAGTTTTGGAGGAAGTTGATAAAGGCTGCAAAAAAATTGATGTTGCTGCAAAATTTGGTGTTTCTCCAAGTTGCGTCTCTCTGATAATAAAAAGTCGCGACAGTATCATCAAAAAACCTAGTGTTCCAAGCAGTCGAAAACGAGTACGGGTGAGTACTTACGAGGATGTAAATGAAGCAGTTTTACGATGGTTTCAAGTGGCCCGTACGCATCAAAACGTACCAATATCGGGAAATTTAATAAAGCAAAAGACTCTACAATTTGTTAAAGAATTTAACTGTGTTAATTTTCAAGCTAGTGAAGGGTGGTTGAGTGTCTGGAAGACTCGCAATTCAATTGTTTTCAAGACGATGTCTGGCGAGAGTGCAAGCGTTATTCAGGCGGACTGTGACATTTGGACTGAAACTGTTTTAAAAAGTGCATTGAAAAAGTACGAGCCAAAAAAACGTTTTCAATTGTGATGAAACCGGTTTGTTTTTTAAATGTTTGCCAAATAAAACTTTTGCTTTTAAAAGTGATAAATGTTTTGGTGTTAAAACAAATAAAAAAGGGTGACACTTATGGTTGGAGCAAACAGGGATGGTTCAGAAAAACTGAAATTACTGCTCATAGGTAATAGCAAAAAACTTGTTGTTTAAAAGGAGTTAAATCTCTGGAGTTAGATTACGCCAATAATAAAAAGGCATGGATGACTTCTGAGATTTTCGAAAGATGGATCAAAGAACTGGACACGAAAATGAAAAGCCAAAAGCGAAAGATTGTGATGTTTATAGACAATTGTCCTGCACATCCAGTTACTGTAAGTAAAAAATTAAGTAATATTGAATTGATCTTTTTTCCACCAAACATGACATCCAAATTGCAACCTATGGACCAGGGTATTATAAAAAACATAAAACATCATTACCGAAACAGAATTGTTCACAAAATTGTTAATGCGATTGATAACAACCTTCCAGTCCAAAAATTAATTACCCTTAAAGAGTGTATAACCGAAGTCGCTAAAGTATGGAGTGCAAATGTTTCTCAGAAAAACTATCAAAAACTGCTTTTCTAATGCAGGTTTTACTGAAAAAATTGACGAATGGGAAGAAGAAGACGAAATGGATCTCGCTACCTTAAAAAGGCAATGGGGTATTCTACAAAAAACTGCTACCGTCGACGCAGATTTTTTACTTGAAAATTTCTTAGAAATCGACAATGATGTTGGCACGACAGATCTCCCAACTGACCAAGACATAACTGACGATATAAAAAGTATAGAAGATCATGAAGAAGAAACCGGGGAATGTCCTGCTAAATTTAGTGAAAATGAAATAAGAAATGCATTTGACATTGTGCGAACTACTCTCAGGGGCCAGGAAAGTGTACCTGATCAAATCTTTATGCATTTGAATAAATGCGAGAATGTTGTTGAGCAACAATTATTTTTCAAAAGTAATGTTCAAAAGAAAATAACTGATTATTTTTCCTAGTACGCATGTACGTAGTAGTATGTACATATGTATTAACAGATTTTGTATTATTCTTTTTATTTCGTATGTAGTACATACATACATAAAGTCCGTACGTTATATCTTTACACGCGCGTCATAGTTTTCAGGCAATATCCCAGACGACTATTATATTTTTTGTCTCTTTTTACCAATACCTACGATTTATTGATGAAAAGAGACAAATAATATAATAGTCGTCTGTTATATGGCCTGAAAACTATGACGCACGGGTAAAGATATAACGTACGAACTTTATGTATGTGTTTAGCCCTGTACATGCTATGTACTATTTATACTTCCAAATGTTTAATAAAATATTTTCTAATAATTTAATTTTGCAATTTTTTTTGTTGCTTGTACCTTATAAAATACAAGTAAATGATTACCAATACAAAATACATACATAGCAATATATACGGATTTTTTCTTTATATAGTGAAAAACTTTCTATAGTGAAATCTCGGTCAACATTTTGGTCTTTCACTATATAGAGTGTCGACTGTATATATATATATATATATATATATATATATATATATATATATATATATACAGTCCCTGGCCAAATTATTAGACGCACTGCAAGATTTCATGTAAAATATTAATTACCGAGTGATATTGTACCGTTTTATTATTTTAAATTGATTTGTTTTTTATTTTTATATTATCCAATCAATTACCTATTTATTTGACATAAATAAAACAGCATTAATTTAGAAAAGCATAAGTTTATTAAGTTTTAAAGAAAAGTGAAATTAATGTTAGTAAAAGTCAATATTTAGTTGAGCCACCTTTAGCCGCTATCAAAGCTTTAATTCTGCGCGGCATGCTATCAATGCAAGATTGTACTGTCTCCTGCATTTGAGGATGATGATTCCACACATGAATAATCTTTTCTAGGAGCTGGGTTTCGTTGGTAATCACATCTTTAGCCACTTCTCTTTTCATCAGCTCCCACACATTTTCAATGGGGTTCATATCAGGGCCAATCCAACAGAGGGATATTTTTTTCTGCCAAAAAAGCTTTAACAGACCGAGCAGTGTGGCAGGGAGCTCCATCTTGCATGAAAGTGAATGGTTCCCCATTTGGAAACCATTCTCTGAGCTGCGGAATCAACCGATTTTGTAATACTTCTTTGTACTGATCTTGCCTCATTATTCCTTTGACGACGTACAGACGTCCAGTGCCCTTGCCGCTGATGACTGACCAAATCATCACTTTGGTGGGATGTTTAACCGTCGGGACGACACAATCAGGATGAAACTTTTCTCCATGACGACGACGCACATATTGAGCTTTATTCTGCAAAATTTCGAATGTGCTTTCGTCATTGAAGCAGACCTGTCAAAAATAGGAAAAATATATAAACTTCCATGTTTATTTGCTTTATTTAACTGAAAATGATAATAATGTATCAATTATTGATTAAATTGCTGTATCTTACCGATCTCCAGAAGTCCACATCTTTGTCTTGCCATTGTTTGGCCCATTTCAGGCGCTTTGCTTTCATTGCAGCTGTTAACTTGGGCTTCCTGGCGGGGCGATAGGCCTTAAAATCTAATTCTTTCAATTTTCTTCGAGCAGTGCGCTTAGAAGCATTTACGCTAGCATCCTGGAGTTGTGATTTTATTACCTTTGTGGTAGAAAATCTGTTTTCTACACAAATTTTCTTCAAACATCTCTCTGACCGTGGAGTGAAAATTGGTTTTCTACCGCATCTTTTCTTTCTTTTCGGGCTTAATTCCTTCCCTGACTCAATTTTCTTTTTTATGCGTCGTACACTAGCTTCAGAAACCTCCAATCTTCGTGATATTTCTCGGTTTGTAAATGTTTTCGCAATCACAAGGGCCTTCACTTCAGCTTTTTTACGTGGTGAAAAATCGCTTTTTCTACCCATAATGAAAATAGTCCAATTACTTTTTTAAAATACTGCATACAAAATAAACTAATAACTGAGTAGTATAAAACTGTTAAACAAACAATCACAGTCCATAAAGCCACAGAAACACGTCCGTACCTGACTCGATTCCGATCGCGACTGATACAGATTTGTACTTCTTTACGTTCATGTATCACTTTGTCAACACAGTGTTGCCATATGTTAAAAATAAATACAAATATGTAGTCTACAACAATTCTTTTAAATAAAAATCAATAATATTATATCTTTGATTGTGTTAGCCGATACTTGTTGGAAATTCATGATAAAATTATATAAAAACAACACTATGTTTTAATTTCCAATATATTTAAAGTCACTTGACAATTGTTTCACCATACAACACTTCTGAAGAAGCCATTGTATGGTGAAACAATTGTCAAGTGACTTTAAATATATTGGAAATTAAAACATAGTGTTGTTTTTATATAATTTTAATAATATTATAGTTTAAATATATCATTATTGCATAAAAACTCTTAAGAAACATAAAATTACTAAAAAAAAATACAGTGCGTCTAATAATTTGGCCAGGGACTGTATATATATATATATATATATATATATATATATATATATATATATATATATATATATATATATATAGTTTTAGTTTCATAACATATCTAGCTTATATAACATTTATGATGTTATCGTGTTTGTTTGCAATATATGAATATTTCAAGTACTATATAAAATCATTTAAAAATTTGCTCAAGTAAGCGACAATACCCTCACTTCCCCTAATGATGAAAAGCTATTACATAGTGCGTACTAGTTATTAAGCGCTAATAAAAGCATTTTGTTCTCGAAGTTGTAAAAAATTTCATCGATTTCGTAATATGCTTTATATTCATTGTTCCAACAGCAAAATACATAGATTAAAAAATATTAGTACTGTTTAGATAATATTATTTCCTTATTATTTTTGAAAACAGTTTATAATAAGATAATAATTAATTATAGATAGCAACAAAGACTTAATCAAATTTGAGCATTGTTTTACTAAATGTGTCACTATTATTTATAATAAAATAAACAATGTGAAATACTTATTGCATAATTAATGATTGCGTTCATGTAAATTACAACTAGCGACATTAGAATAAACATAGTTTTACAGAATGCTTTTTTGAATTTATTCGCTTGGGATCTGCCAGTTGGGCCAAAAAGTAGTTGCGTAATGCTTTATACTGCAAAGGGGTCCGTTAATACGATGGGGCAGTAAGGCCAAACTCTAATAAAACCATAACAATATTTATTACTTAACACGTAGAGTGAAAGGTTTTTGGTCTAACATATAGACGTCGCCCTTTCCAAAAAATCCGTATGATTTTTAGGAGGTACCAACCTTCAAACGATACGTGTCAAAATTTTATGACATTTCGATGATTAGTTTACAAGTTACAGTGGCTTTAGTAACGCCACTTTTGATATGTGTTACGGGGACTCTGCCCCTGAAAAGTCACCCATGATTTACTAGTATGCTGAATTTAAACGCGGTCGTACAGATACAAATGATGCTGAACGCTCTAGGCGCCCAAATGAGGTGGTTACACCGGAAAACATCAAAAAAATCCACAAAATTGTTTTAGATGATCATAAAGTGAAATTGCGTGAGATAGCTGAAAACCTAAAGATATCAAGAGAACGTGTTGGTCATATTTTGCATGTACATTTGGGCATGAGAAAGCTCTGTTCGAAATGGGTATTGAGTTTGCTCACAGTGGAGCAGAAACTACAACATGTTGATGTTTCTGAGCGCTGTTTAGACCTGTTTAAGCGCAATAAAAAGTATTTATTCATGCGATATCTGATAATGGATGAAATATGGATCCATCACTACACACCGGAATCAAATGGGCCGTCAGCTGACTGGACAGCAGCCGGTGCAAGCCGCCCGAAGCGATCAAAGACACAACAGTCGGCTGGGAAGGTTTTGGCCTCTGTATTTTGGGATGCGCGTGGAATAATTTTCATCGACTATGCTGAGAAGAAAAAAACCATCAATAGGGAATATTATATAAAGTTATTGGTGCATTTGAAAGCAGAAATCACAAACAAACGGCCCTAAATGAACAAGAAAAAAGTGCTCTTTCATCAAGACAATGCACGGAGTCGCAACTCAATGGTTACGATGGCAAAATTGCATGAATTGAAGTTCGAATTGCTTCCACATCTATCGTATTCTCCAGAGTTGGCCCCCAACGGTTATTATCTATTCGTAGGTCTCAAAAAAATGCTCACGGGAAAGAGATTTTGCTCCAATGAAGACGTTATCGCCGAAACTGAGGCCTATTTTGAAGGTAAAGACAAATCTTTCTACAAGAAAGGTATAGAAATGTTAGAAAAGCGTTGGATTGATTGTATCGCTCTTGAAGGAGACTATGTTAAACCATTTTTGGGGAGGAAACAGGTATATATCTTCCAAAATCAGAATAATGTTGTGTTTGTGTTAGACCACAAATTAATTATTATGGAGGTTAAGTGTAATGTTAGCGAGAAAGGGAAAGAATTCCTAGTAATCCAGAATTTCAAATTTTGCATTGCAAATATCTTAAAAGATTCAACGGTACGATGGAGGTGCGTCAATAAAAAAAACGAAATGTGCTGCAAAAGTTTATACCGCCTTTAACGAGTTCAATATTGTTTTAAATCATGATTTAAACCATGACCATGGTCTGAAGAACATCTTCAAAGACAAGCTTTGAGTAATTCAGTTAAAAGGAAAGCTCTGAACAATTTATGCGAAAAATCAGCTAAAGAGAACTTCTAATACTGATAAAATCAGAAGAAATATTTACAGAAGTAGGCGAAGTAAAATGCCACCATTACCCCAAACACAAAGTGAAGTTTTTGAGACACTGGAAACACGTGAACTAAAGATAAATAAAAGCGAATCTTTTTTATTAGTTGATGACAGAACAAAAAATTATAATTTTCTCGTCCATACTAACCTCAGTTTCTTATCTAAGTTGGGAATGTGGAATCTTTGGCACAATGATACTACTCAGTATATATCACCACTACACCAAACACTTTATTTTTGCACTCGATGCGTGTTTCGCTAACTATGTTAGCTTCATCAGGAGCGATGATTGACTGAGGGTCAATCTTTGCTCCTGATGAAGCTAACATGGTTAGCGAAACGCGCGTCGAGTGCAAAAATAAAGTCTTTGGTGTAGTGGTGATATATACTGAGTAGTATCAGTTTCTTATGTTCTGTGGAGACTGTATATATTTTTCTGCGAGATGTTTTACACAGTATTTTACAATTCATGGTTTTAAAAATGGGGATTATGTAGCCTTAGTGTATTGTTTATTACTAAGCAAGAGTAAGAATGTATATAAAATGTTATTAAAGTTAGTAATAAATAAGTGCACTGAAAGTAACTTTCAACTTCAACCATATAATATTGTCATTGATTTTGAGTTATCTATTCGTAGCGCTGTAACCGAGACATGGGAAAATTGTCATATTATAGGATGCAGATTTCACTTTTGTCAAGCTTGGTACAAGAAGATAAAATCTTTAGGTACACATAAACAATTCTAACTTAGGAAAATGCTTAAAATAGTTTTTGAACTGCAATTTTTGAGTCCCAGGGAAGTCTTTATCTGCCCCTTTCTCTGATGTCGAGTTGGGGGCCCTAATCCTCACCCTTTACATTTTTGGCCCAACTCAAAACCTACGAGACTATACATTTTCAACCACGTTTGGCTTGGTCTACGCCCTATTAGCTTTCTCTGAAAATGTTATCTTGTTACCTACTTCTAAAATATTAGGAAATGGGGGGTACGATTCTGTAAGCATACTTTTTGACGTACACATGGGGTGAAAAGTCTCGAGACTTTTGAAGACAAAACAATGTTTTTGCCAAAAATCGGTTTTATTCTTCAACATAGTTTCCTTCAAGAGTAATATACTTAGACCAGCAATCTTTCAATATTTGGATACCTTTCATTAGTTCGATTTGTCGAGCTCCCTAAAATAAGCCTTCCCATTCGACTTCTTTATTTCAGCCAAATTTCTTTCCTTGGAGCCACCTTTCTAAATTTGGATAGAGGTAATAATCGCTGGGGGGCAGATCTGGTGAATATGGCGAATGAGGACGCAATTCATAGCCCAATTGGTCCAATTTTGCCATCGATTTTATGGAGTTGTAAGCTGGTGCATTACCTCGAATCACTTTTTTCTTGGCTAAATGTGGCCTATTTTTCTTGATTTCACTATTCAAATGGTCAAATAAACCAACGTAATAGCCTCGTGTATATATTTATATACTTATGTATGTATATATACATATATACATATATATATATATATATATATATATATATATATATATATATATATATGTATATATATATATATATATATATATATATATATATATATATATATATATATATATATATATATATATATATATAATACACACGTATATATACAGGGTGTGTCTCTAAAAGATGCTACCACAAATTGCTGAGGTCAAAATATGACGATCTAACTCAACTTACCTCAGTCCAAAAGTGGATGATTTCGGAGATACAGAGTGTAAAAAGTTCAATTTGATTTTAGTTTTTCATAAATAATTTTTTTAATAATTGGTGTATTGTCACAATTTTCAGCTAAAAGGGTTTTTTGGGGTGAAAAATTGAAATCTGCATTCATTTTCATTGTAAAATTTAGAGGGCGTTACCTGCGGTACTATGCACACATTTGAAACGAAATAAGTTTTTTGAGCCACACTGTATTTTACTTTTACATAAAATTTCTTATTCTCCAACGTCTTTTACCTAAAAAGGTATACCTGGTAAGAGTTGATTTGAGCAGCCGTTTTTGAAATATCTGGATTAAAACAACTCATTTCGTTTATGGCTAGGTCTAAATTATTGTGATAAATCAACACAAATCCAAATATCCCAAAAACTCAGCTTATACCAGGTAGACCTTTAAAAGCTGGAAAAGAAAAATTTTTATTCAAAATTTAGACAGTTAATTTTCGCTTCAAATTATGTTCATTTATCACAATAATTTAGACCTAGCCATAAACGAAATGAATTATTTTAATCCAGATATCTCAAAAACGGCTGCTTAAATCAACTCTTACCAGGTATACCTTTTTTAAGTAAAAGACGGAGAATAAGAAATTTTATGTAAAAGTAAAATACAGTGTGGCTCAAAAAAGTTATTTCGTTTTAAATGTGTGCAAAGTACCGCAGGTGGCGCCCTCTAAATTTTACAATGAAAATTAATGCAGATTTCAATTTTTCACCTCAAAGAAACCCCTCTAGCTGAAAATTGTGAAAATACACAAATTATTAAAAAAAATTTTTCTGAAAAACTAAAACCAAATTGAACTTTTGACACTCTGTATCTCCGAAATTATCCACTTTGGACTGAGGTAAGTTGAGTTAGATTGTCATATTTTGACCTCAGGAATTTGTGGTAGCATTTTTTCCGCACCTTTTAGAGACACCCAGTTATATATACATATATATATATATATATATATATATATATATATATATATATATATATATATACATATATATATATACATATATATATATATATATATATATATATATATATATATATATACATGTATGTATATATATATATATATATATATATATATATATATATATATATATATATATATATATATATATATATATATATACATACATACATACATACATACATACATACGTATATATATATATATATATATATATATATATATATATATATATATATATATATATATATATATATATATACATACATACATACATACATATACATATATATATATATATATATATATATATATATATATATATATATATATATATATATATATATATATATATATATATATATATATATATATATATATATATATATATATATATATATATATATATATATATATAAATGTACACACCATACCAAAACCCAACTACAAATGATGGTTCACTCAAGAAGTCAGAGAAATGGGAGAAAGAAGCTTATTTGAAATATAAATTAACCAACACGTTAGAAAATTGGAACAATTATGTGGCAGAGAGAAATCGGGCGAAAAAAAGAATAAAACAATTAAAAGAGGAATACTGGGAGCATTTTATAAAAGCCATGGAATCAGATCTGTACGGCGTGCAGAAGAAGATATGGAAAGTGTAAGAAACAGAAAGAAGGAGACCAGCGAGATGATCACTGTAACAAAAATTAACAAAAATCAATGGCGAGAATACTTCACAAGTCTTTACATAACTGACATACACACCAGATAGAGAGATAAGTTTACAAGATAACAACAAATGGACAACCAATACTAAGGAAGAAATAGAAAGCACTATAAAGACTTTAAAAAATGGAAAATCGCCAGCGAAGACGGAATTACAAATTAACCTTTAAAATACGGCTAACAAGAACTGGTAAACGAATTGCGAGAACTATTTCAAAAAATTCTAAATTGTAGAATTGTACCAACAGAATGGGAAACGAACATAACAATTTCATTGTTCAAAAAATGTAAATACGGTATCCAAGTTATTGACAAAAATAATAGCTCTTAAAATAGGACCCATGTTATACAAAAGTGAGAAACAGCAGGGATTTGGGAAAAACATATAAGTCGGATAAAGACAAAAAACCAAACCCTTCGTAATGAAATTTCTAACAAATCCTCGGTTCTAAGTCGCGTACATAACCTACTAAATAGAAAAAACAGGCTAAAACTTTTTTTTTTTCATTTTGTTTTACAGGTCGACTAATTGAACCGATCAGCTTGAAACTTTCAGAAAGTATGTATTTTGTTATATCAAGAATACCCTAAATTTTAGTTTAAAAATATTGAACCCAGTGGGCACAATTGAATTTGTTATTTAAAATTTGAATTGCCCGGCCCTTTTGTGCCATTTGATTCAAAATGATTCTTTTTTTTTTAAAATTTAGGTTTCAGCGCCAGCTTTCCAATGACATCAAAAAAAAAAAAATTTAGGGTCATTTTAACCGTTTTGTTATATTTGTTTATTAATCAAATAACAACAGATGCGTATTTTCGATAATTTTGAAAAATAAATTGTTAACGAAAATGAATTTTTTTTTAATAAAGATCTCGCGATTCTCTATCAGAAGTAATAAAAATTTTTCAATTTTTTTTTTCAAAATGACCGAAAAAACGCAAACAGTTTCTTGCCCGTTTTCTTTTTTAAATTTGTAGGTTATGTACGCACTTGAGCGACTTAAAACCAACGAGGATTTGTTGGAAATTTCATTAGGAAGAGTTTGTTTTTTTTTGTCTCTATTCGACTTATACAACCGGAGTTTCTCACATTTTATGCTCAAAAAAACGCGCTTTGAAAATTTAAATTGTTTATAAACAATGGAGCACAGGTTTTTCGAGTTCCAAAACTCAGGACAATACCCTAGAGAAGACAAAATCGTAATATTGCTGTATCTAAACTATTAGTAAATTTGGCTATAACTGCGTTATTTACTAAATAGGTTTAATTTTAAAACTGATCTAATTTGGCAATTAGTCGTTTAAATTTCCAAGTAGCAATTAAATTAAAGTAAACTTCAGTAAACACGTCAGTAATTGTCGGATTATTTATTGAAGAAAGGAAAACGAATTTTTTTTTTAATTTTAACTAGGAAGACCACAAATCTAAATGTGAGCATAATTTTTTAGTTCCTATTAACATTTTCAATTAAAACACGCTTTACTCTTCATTATAAATCATTATTTATTATTTTCCTTTACACATACTGTGTATGTATATATATTATATATTATATATATTATATATATACATATATATATATATATATATATATATATATATATATATATATATATATATATATATAATGTTTGAAATTGATATCTGATTTCCATCGAGAGTTATCATACCAAGAGACCGACAGACGGACACACAGACAGACAGACCGATGGGAGCTAGTGACGATGTTTTTCGTGATTTAGAAACCCTAAAACGTGAAGAAAAGCAAAAATCTGGGAATGTGATTTTTTTCACGAGTGTAATATATTTCGTTCGCAAGAAAAGTAAAAACAAATTAAATATATTTTAGGTTTTACTAGTAGAGACATGTGTCTATCTTATGTATTGACGTCAGTGATAATAATAAAAATATAGCTACCTATCACCGTCACAAATATTTACCAACAAGAAAGTACGCAGTAAGTAAGCAAGTAGTCGTTAAAGCGATTGCATCACCATTTTCGAAAAAATAAAGATGACATCCACGTGTTTGAACCTCCGGTTCTGTACCATTTAATGTGGTGATCGCCTGCCTGTACTTGTCCTTGACGACGTAAACAAATTAATGTTAATAACAATTTCGTGTCATTTTGTAGTCAATGACCTACTATTATAAGTCAATACCGTAAGATAGGTCAACAACAATAAATAAGATATTTACTTAGTTAATAATGGTAGCAAAATGAGTCTTTAATCTATTGTGTTTTTTGATTTAAAATCAGGAGATTCAGAGGATCGGGATAAACAAAGTTACTTACCAAGTGTGTATATGTGAAGAGCTGGCTGTAACACTACTAACGTCCGATTATTTCGATGATACCTTTTATAAGAAGTAGGATACCCAAAAAAGGCACACTCCGAAATCAATTGATTTTTTTTTTTCAATTAAATATTTTTTACTCAAAACATATTACACAAATTAATAAAATATCAACTTATTCGTTATTATCGTACCGTTATAATAAGAGATAACTTTTAGACACACAAACACAAGGATCTGCTCTATCTCGAATTGTAACTAATGGTCCCAATACCCAAGAACATGATTTTACCAATGGTAATATTAGACACTATCAGTATAGTTATTAATTGAAAGAATGTAACCCTTTAACACGTTGGCTGAAAAGTTTTGGGTCTAACACATTTTTAAAAAATTCCATATGATTTTTAGGAAGTACCAACCTTCAAACGATACGTGTCAAAATTTCATGACATTTCGACGATTAGTTTACAAGTTACAGTGGTTTTAGTGACGTCAGTTTTAATATTTTCAAAACAATGGAAAAAATCGAATTTGGTGAGTTGATTAAATACTATTTTTTGATAAGCAAAAATACCGTTTAACCAAAGCAATGACTTGATAAGTGTTACGGGGACTCTGCCCCTGCAAAATCACTCATCATTTACTGATATGTTGAATTTAAACGCGCTAGTACAGACACAAATGATGCTGAACGCTCTGGACGCCCAAATGAGGCGGTTACACCGGAAAACATCAAACAAATCCACAAATTTGTTTTTGATGACCGTAAAGTGAAATTGCGTGAGATAGCTGACACCCTAAATATATTAAAACGACGTGTTGGTCATATTCTGCATGAACATTTGGGCATGAGAAAGCTCTGTTCGAGATGGGTACCGCCTTTGCTCACAGTGGACCAAAAACAACAACGTTTGAACTGTTTAAGCGCAATGAAAAGGATTTTTTTCATACAGGTTTAATTGAGAAAATAGTCGCAAAATTTCCAATTTCAAATTAAATTGTAATATTAATAGTATTTAACCACAACTTGGGTAATCTCGAAAGATCATAAGTAAGACCACAACGAGAAAATATTATTTTATCAGTATTGGACCGATTGGATTTCGATAAATTAAAATTAAAATTAACCTTTAATGAAATAACGAGAGGTGAAGATAATAAAGGAATTTGGGCAATGGCTCTTGACCTTTTGAGACCATTATTATGGATACAGACAATAACCAAAAACTAACCTTTGAAAAACTTAACATTTCCATTTAAATATATAGCAATAACTTAACTGAAGTAAAATTAAAGAAAAGGCAAAGACAAACATAAACGAAAAAGTTTATATAAAAAAAATCAATGCAATAACATAACACAAAAGCATGTATTCTCTCTCATTATAAACTTATTGGTAATTTTGAGGCCCTATTTGTCATATCACTCTCTTCTCCGTCTCAATAAAGATTAATTCTTAGTATTTCATAGAGATATTGGATGATGTCGTGTTATTCGTTAACGTTATCAAGGTGCTGAAACATAGTCTTGTACACTCAACTTTCCCAGCTGTCACCCATCTAAGTACTGACCGAGGTCGGTGTAGGTTAACAACCAGCCATTGAACAACTAATTATAACTTCAAACACAAAAAAATGCGCAGATTTGTAAAATACCTTAGAGAGTTTCTTTTTTCTATAGCACTGAACTGTATATTTTACAGTATTTTTTAATTTTTAAAACTTTCTATTTTTAGTGTTCCGTACGCAACACTTATAAGATCACTTCGGTGTCTGTCCGTCTGTCTGTCTATCTGTCACTCCCGATTTTCTCTGAAACTATTTGACATAGAAAGTTGAAATTTGGTACTAATATAGGAATTGATTCCTATCCTATCTTATCCTATATCAGAGCCGTGTAGGTGTAAAAGTTAAATTTTGTCTTAAGGGTCAAATCGGAAGTGAAGAAAAAAATGTTACCAGGTCATCGAGTAGGGTGTCAAATGAAAGGTTGTAAAAACACGAGTTTAAAAATATATATGAGGTAATACCTGCACTCACTTTTCTTTACACCACTTTTAAAAAATTGCGAAAAATTGCTCTCCCCCCCTTTATCTCGAGAAGAACTGTTCAAAAAATTTTAAAAAAATTCTGGAATATTCTCCACAGGGTGTAGAAAATTATCACAATTACATTACTTTTAATAATTTATCCGATATATAGAAAAAAACCAAAAATTTCAAGGCCATCAGTTTTCAGTAATGATTGGAAAAAACGTTATTGAAAACTCATTTGGAGTGTGTTTTGTGAAGTCATTGATCATTTTATACAACCGTAACAAAGTTTTTTATTTTAAAAGCAATTAACGTACGGAACACTAATTGCGCAAGTCCAACTTGCCCTTAACCGGTTTTTCTTGTTACCATTTAATAAACAATAAACTTTTTACTAATCAAAAGATTTTTATATAACTATTTTGGTTTATCTTAATGATTTAGAAAAGGAAATACATTATCGAAAGACTAATAAAGACAGGTGTCATTAATATATATTTAAAATTTTCTAAACCATTGAAACCCTAACCGAAAGACTATCTTCGCATGCTAGTTCTCAAATTCCTTTAAGGGTATTCACCTTCAAGGGTCTAAGGGAAACATTTATTTTAACTTATCTGTCTCTTAATGACCAAGGGCTTCTTCGATTTCTGCCTGCCTGTTGGGATTAATGAACTTAGATAACTCAAATAGTTCTTTACGTGATAAAGTTAATAATATTTTCTCACCACTATGAATATTCGAAAGGTTATTGAACCCTTAAAGGGTCTCTGGGGGTAAAATTGGAATTAAGCGTTAACTGTGATTGAAGAGCAGGTATAAAGATGAAACATCTGCCCTTAGAACGGAGAATAGATTACTAAATAATTATCTTTTCAGGAGAATTTTGGGTATTTCAGAAATCCTAGAAATAGACATTTTTATTTTTTCAATACTATCATAAAGCTTCATGTTCTGGTTAAATTCCTGAAATACAGTTAAAACATTAATAATTTAAAACTTGGACGTTGTATTTTTTTCACGACATTACTTCATCTTGTATTTCAAATGTCATCATATAAACGTTTATATAGGAAAACCTAAAATAAAAGTTTATGCTGACAGCTTTATATGTTAAACTAGCGGTGCCCGCGGCTCCGCTCGCGTGGACTTGATTCACTATTATTGCCACTACTTATTCCTTATGTTACCTAACGTAACATAGAGCATATGTATTTTATAAAAAAACACGTAAATCGGATAAGTGGCTCTTGAGTGTTAAGCGCACTAACGGATAGACAGACAGCGAGACGTTGCGTTTTATATATATTATAGATTTTTTTGATAAATATTAAGTTAAGATTTAAAAAAAAGAAACACGTACATCGGATAAGTTGCTCTTGAATGATAAGAGCACTAACGGACAGGTAGACAGAGAGATGTTGCATTATATATATATATATATATATATATATATATATATATATATATATATATTTATATATATTGTATTCTTTGTTACATGATATTGTTCCATATTTAACGGTTTAGGTAGCGTATTGCAAGAGAGTGCGCTAGCGGCAAACTTTTTTCCCACTTGATTCACTATTATCGTCACTGCTTATTTCTTATATTACCTAACGTAATAAAATATATCCTATAACCTGGCCCTGAGAATATATATATGTTTTTTAAAAAAAAGCACGTAAACCGGATAAGTGGTTCTCGAGTGATAAGCACACTAACGGAGAGACAGACAGA
>CM032456.1:60415725-60461798 GCA_019049505.1 Pachyrhynchus sulphureomaculatus
AAAATTCGGAATCGACTGATACTAAAATGCGTCGTAGATAAAGGTTTCCCTCTACTATTTTTTTTGTTGAATTAATTAACGCACGTTCTTACTTGACAAACTGTAGGGTTTTATGAGCGAAAATTAAAATTTTGTGTTACCTGTTGAACGTATATAACGTATCCCCTTCACTGAAATTGGTAACAAATAACAAATCAATGAGTGCCTGCAAATAAAGCTTGAATAGCTTCTTAATTTCATGAGAATTTTATTGAATTAGCACAAGTTAGTTTAGAGTTCAAACTAATTTAATATCACAACTTATTAACATGAATTAACCTAAATTAACCAATCTATACAATTTTATGGCGTTAGATCAAACTAGAAGTCATATATTTTATCATTGCATTAGGCTTAATATGAGCTACATCGGAAGACCAACATCACGAGTAATCGTAAATAGTGCTGGACTGTTAATTGTTTCAGCAAACAAACAAAATTTCTTCAAGAATGGTTGTTATTACGTTAAGATAGAAAAGAGGGATTTCCATTTTCTTTTTTAATTTCAATCTAATGAATCAACTTTAATTCTTGGCCAAGCATTAACCTTCAATTTTGGAACTAAAAGTAAATAGGTCTATAAACCGACCATTTTACATACTTTATTATATAAAGATTTTTACTAATTATAAAAAGGCTTGTAAGTTATATTAAGTGGTAAAATTCACAAAATATATCCGTAGTTTAGTAGTTTCAAATCCAACACATTGCTCACGTGTTGATGTACTAACATACGTTAGTAACACTCAAGTGCAAAATACAGTCTGTCAAGTAAAAACGTGACCGCTCGCATTCTTGAAAAAAATGTGTTTCGAGAACATTTTTTTGCCATCAATGTATTCTTTGGTGTGCCAACTACGGCGCCATTACATTTATAAGTTGTCCAATCGCCTCCTGCATTATTAATCATCTGGCATCTTCGAGGCATGCTGCCGACGAGATTTTCTGCATACTCTGCAAATTTTTCGAATCTCGCGACACAACCACAGAGATATTAGAATTGAGGAGGTAAGTTCTCGCGAGAAGCGTGGGCTCATAGAGAGAAAAAATAATATGAGTCTTTCTGTCTATCTTACTCGGCGCACGCCCACAACACTAAGTTAGAGTGCGTACCCGTGCGAGAGTGTTGTGGACGTGCGCCGAGTAAGAGAGACAGAATGACTCATATTATTTCTTTCTCTTTTTAACGACGCCACTCTTTCGTTTCCAGAAGGCTCTATACTTTACCTCCTCTATTCTAATATCTCTATGGAGATAACTGAGTCAAAGTCCTCAGAGGCTTTTTCCTCTGAGCTTTCTTTTTAGAAGGGACTAAATGTTTTCAATAAGGTTGGCATCCGGCGATTGTGAGGGTCACTCTATATCTTATCGTGAGCCCAAGCGTGCCGCTTCGCGACCTGATTTTTGCTCAATAAAGGTTTCTTTAACGTGCTTCAGAATTTGATATCATGAGCACGAAGATGTTGTCGAATAGCGTCATGGGATACATTTAGACCCGATTTTCTTAATTTTGCCGCTCCTTGACGCAGCGTCAATTTCGGATCCCGTGAAAACAAAGACACGATTCGTTTTTTGACTTTGGAATGACTTTACCTACCGAGCCAGGTTTTGGAAAGTCGTCGTTCATTTTTCGTCTCGTTAAAATAATTTGTTCACTTCTTCACAAACAACATCGTTTTTTAATAGATTTATCGAACGCGGAAAGTGTTATTTTAGGCCTTTTTGGATGGGAACAAAGAAAGACTGCCTCTACCGATTTTTCGGTTAAATCACTAGAATCACATCTACCAAAAATGAATTATCGTGGACACAATCTTACTTGATAAACTGTAGGTAGATATTACTTATACTCGCAAAATTTCCCAAATTACAAAACAATCTAACCTACGTATTAAGTTGGTAAAGGGTTATTGAACATAATGGCCCAGTTCTCTAACTCACTTATTTGGAGAGTTATTAAATGTTAAATACAAAAGTTGTAGCGAAGAATTTCTGCAGAGAGTTACAAATAAAACATTCGGCCATGCGTTTTTTACATATGAAACAAACTTTATAGTGATTTAAATGGAACTCATACTACTTTTGGAACTATTAATTCTAGAAACGCTAGCATATATTTTTTGGTGTTATTTTGCAAAAATAAGGTAGCTTTCTAATTTTGCCGAAGTTGAGTATGTATCTAGACAGCTTATACATCAAGAGTTGATGGAACACGCAGTCAAAGTCCGTACTAAACTCACACATGATAAAATTCATGTTTTCTCCTGCTTCAAGCCCTTGGTTATATTTTATAATACCTCACTAAAGTCCAAAATTCACACTTCCAGTTTAAGTTTTATTTCCTTAAATTAACAACAACACATGTAAGGCTGTCAAATAAAGAAGATAATAGAAAAAATAATAAGGGTACTACTTTTTTATACAATTGATTTAGACCCGGCTAGGTAGAATTTTATAAAATTTCAGGGTTTTTTTTTGAAAGCAGGATTTTGAAAATTTTTATGTAGGCTATTTTTGGCAAACGATTTTATTTAGTGTGTATTATTATCAGGTAAAAATAAAACTCCTACGTAAAGTATACTCTGTAATTTGCAATTTATTTCAAGTCCTGCCTAAAATATTTTAACTTTTCAACATTGCTAGCTGGATTAAAAAATCTTAACATTATATGTTCCAGCAGGTTTTTTTTTTTAAATAAATAATGTAATCGAGGAGATTTAAACAATAGTTCTAAGATGTGCTGGTTTCAAGCCTAAGCATTGTGTATATAATGTCCTTCCATTTTTACTATTAAGAAAAACTTTATAATCCTATGATTTGATATTTTATTTAATTTATTTTTTACTATGAACAGTTTAGGTAACTACTCAATCAAAAAGTTATAGTAATAATGGTTTTCTTCCGAGTTTATTGACCTAACCAAATTTGTCCAAATCGGTGCCAATATCAAAGTGTGTAGTTGTTGCAACCAAAAAAAAATTATCGAGGGTAAGCATAATAACGTAATATTTGTCGTTTTAAGGTTATCAACCTCATAATAGGGATTTTTTTGCTATTATTAGTGTAATAAGTTTGTTTTGGTTGATATCATTTTAATATTATTAATATTCACGCCAAATCTATTAAAAAACATGTTACAGGTTATTAGGAAAATATTGTATCCAAGTAAAAATATTCTATTTTATCAAATACTTATGAAGCATTTGCTTAAAGAGCATTTTGAAAGTAAGAGAGCACTAACAACAGAGTTGAGTAAGAGTCATGGATATATACTCTACTACCACTATACTTCGGACTAGATACGTGCAGCCACAGACAATGGCAAATTACTTGTACTCTTATTGCTCGACTTCTTCAGAGCCTTCGACATCTGAAGCTATTCTTCACTATATCGTGTCTCAGAATAAACTTTGAGTGCATCGTAGTCTATGGAGGAAGTAAGTCGTCCTTCTTAGTCGTGCCACTTGAGTCCCGCATGATTCCATTGTATCTACTTTTCAGTATCTATGTAGGTATGTCTATATTTGTATATTGTCAACAGCACTGCTATATTGAAGACTAATTACATTTATCATTCTACCCATATGAGTGCTTACAGGTTTTAGTTGCTATACTTGGATTTACATAATGTGGTTCAGGTTTTCACCACTCTTCGAAATTAAATTCTGAAAAAACTTACGAAGGTAAGTAACAGAAACGTAACTTTTACCAATACCCTTAAAGATGTTGAGCTATATTTGAATGAGGTTTTTACATCACATTTTACTATAAATAATATGCTTAAAATTTGTTCCAAAAACTTCAACATGTTTGTTTAAAAGATACAGTATTACACAAACCCCGCCCCTTTCAGTCCCTTAGTTGTATTAAACATGAAAGTAATGAATAAGTACAATAAAACTACTTAATTACTTTGTTAACTGTCACTAAATATATTTGTAAAGATTTTACAATTGCGTTATCGCGATTTAGTAGTACAACTACATTGTCAAACGCTTAACTAAGACTAACCTGAACTAACTAATCAACTCTTTAATGAATAAATAACCTAATTTATTGATTTTTCGACTTCAAAAACCCTAAAAAAGGACTTTCATCTCTTCTATGTGTTATTACAAATATTTAAATATAGAATTTATTTATTATTTCAACAAAAGAAAAAGCAATAAAAACAAAAAAGTTAGCATATTAATGTTTATCGCCCCCCCCTCACCCCTTTTACCTCTTCGGCGTGAAAGGATATCGTTCAAAAGCTATAAGCTTCATCGCCTAAGTAGATAATATCTATGCACCAAGTTTAGAATTGATATCTCATTTTGTTCCCGATTTATCGTGCCAACAATTCGACAGACGACGACAGACTGATAGACAAACATACCAACGAAAATTAGTGAGTATGTTTTTTTTCGTCATTATCCTATTTTTTAACGAATACAATAGTTTCCGTTAGCAACACTCACGTGGAACTAACGTAGAAACTACTTATTTGTTAATTAAATACATTGCAACTTACTTTGAAATAAAACTTTTTTTTAACATTTTTTAGAGCACCACATTTTGCTGTCTATAAAATTTTTCCTATTTGTATACAATTAGTAGAGAAGACCTCAAAATACATATGAAGAAGCATTTATACAAAATACAAATAATAATTTTACGCCAAGCTTTCGAAAATATTTCATTTTCTTCATCAGGGCTACAATTACAGTAGATTATCAGTATTTTTGAGATTAAAAGTAAGGAACAACCCTATTTTATATGTAACATTAAAGTACTTACTACTAAGTGGTGTGTTCAAAAATTATGAATAAGTGTAATAAAGTGCCCCCACAAACAACAATTTTTGAAGACACCACTTAGCAGTAAGTACTTTAATGTTACATATAAAATAGGGTTGTTCTTTACTTTTAATCTCAAAAATACTGATAATCTACTGTAACTGTAGCCCTGATGAAGAAAATGAAATATTTTCGAAAGCTTGGCGTAGCTAAAAAGGTGTCCAAAACTTTTTAGTTCATTTCCAAAGACCGCTTACCCCAAGAATATAATACTGCTATAAATTTCATCGCCTAATTAGATAATATCTATGCACCAAGTTTAGAATTGATATCTCATTTTGTTCCGAGTTATCGTGCCAACAATTCGACAGACGGACAGACTGATGGACAAACATACAAACAAAAATTAGTGAGTATGTTTTTCGTGATTATCCTATTTTTTAACGAATACAATAGTTTCCGTTAGCAACACTCACGTGGAACTAACGTAAAAACTACTTATTTGTTAATTAAATACATTGCAACTTACTTTGAAGTAAAACTTTTTTTAACATTTTTTAGAGCACCACATTGTACTGTCTATAAAATTTTTCCTATTTGTATACAATTAGTAGAGAAGACCTCAAAATACATATGAAGAAACATTTTTACAAAATACAAATAATAATTTTAACGTAAAATATTATTCGAAAATTCCAAATATAACCTAAAATTGTTTTTGACATGATTCCATTTAAGATGACAAGCGCCCTAGACGCCCCAGCATATCAACAACCGGTGAAAACTTCGAAAAGTGACAAAAATGATTATAGATAATCGTCAAATCACTTATCAGAGAGATTGCCGATGATGTTGGCATATCATGGGGATCATACCAAGTAATTTTTTCCAATATTTTGGGCGTGAGACGTCTGGCAGCAAAATTTATTCAGAATTAGTTCGACCAAAAGCAGTTCCGGATGGAGATTGCTCAAGAGTTGGTAAACGAATTCAGTGACGATCCATAACTGGTGATTAAACATGAATGTACTGATATAATATCGTAACTAAGGCCCAATTGTCCCAATGGAAGCTTCCTGAAGAGCCAAGACCGAAAAAACCTCGACAAATTCGATTTTTTTTTTATGGGTCTGGCACATGTGCTGCAGGGAAGTCCCTAAAGCGCTCCAGGAGTAGCATGTGTGCGGAAAAAGCGATTCACGTTGTTCTTGAATCGCTGTAAATTGTATTCGGTGGGAAACACAGCGCTGGGCAAATTATTCCAAAGGGATGATGTTCTCCATATAAAAGACTGCTTAAAAAGCGTTGTATGCGGAGTAACAAGCTAAACCTCATACGGATGTGAAGCACCAGCGCGACGTGTATTTCTAACATGCACCGCTTTAGAAGGAGTTAGGCGGGCTACATCCTTCGAACACTTTCCATGAAAATAGTTGTAGAACAGATTCAAGTCGCCAACCGTTCTTCGATGTTCCAGCGAATCAAGGCCGCCGTCAGTTCCGGGTCTCCAATCAGACGAACAGCTCTTCTCTGAACAGAATCCAACAAATGCAGAGTATGTTTGGGAGCGGCGCCCCCAAACATGGGAGCAGTATTCCATAGTTGGTCGAAGTTGAGCTTTGTAAAGAATTAACAGTTGTTGTGGAGTGTAAAGCTTTCTGGTTCGAAATAATATTCCTAACTTTTGAGAAGCTCTCCTTGCTATGCCTGCAACATGTTCATGGCAGGACATATTTTCTCCCAAACTAACGCTCAACAAATTGAGCGACGATGCTAGGGGAATGGAGTGCCCCGACATAACTATGTCGGGTTCAGCAACGTTAACTTTTTTAGAAAAAACTGCCGCCTGGGTTTTTGTACCGTTAAATTCCACTTGGTTACTGTCACCCCAAGATAGACTTTCTTCCAGGTCTTTGTTAAGTTGAACGACCTCCTGCTGTCTGCGAATATTCGCCTGAGTAGCCGATGTCCGAGCGTTCAAAGTGAATGAAGAGACAAGCGTACTGTCGTTTGCAAAGCTGTAGATTGGATTCCCGGTCTTTTCCAGCAGATCGTTAATGTAAATGAGAAAGAAAGTAGAATACATTATGGAGCCTTGGGGCACACCGGCGTTGAATGTGAAGGTGTTAGAAAGAAATCCGCCACTCGTAAAAAACGCTCTCTAAGGAAACATGAGAGCCACAAACAGAACTTTTCAGACATACCGTAAGAGCGTAGCTTAGCTAACAGTCCATCGTGCCAAACACGGTCGAATGCCTTGGATATGTCAAGAGCAATCGGTCAAGATTCCCCAAAGTGTTCAATTGCGTTGTTCCAAACATGTGTTACATAAGTCAGAAGATATTCTGTTGATCTATGTTTATGAAAGCAATATTGGTGATCGCTAATAATATTGAATCGTTCAAGATATTTTAGAAGATGCTGATTAATATGTGAAAGTTCTGCTGTTTTCTTCAACTTCAAGGACATAGGGTAGTTTTAGTCACTAGGTTATAAAGTCAACAAGGACTACTATCCGGAAGTTCTAGGACGCTTGCGTGAAGCAATCCGAAAAAAAACAGCCGGATCTGTGGCGAAACAACTCATATCAATTGCACGACGATAATGCACCTACTCATATTTTACTGCTTGTTCATAGTTTTTTAGCCAAAACAACACCGTTATGATGCCTGAATCTTCGTATTTGCCAGAGAGGCCTCCTTCAGCTTCTTACTATTCCTGAAGGTGAAAAACACCTTGAAAGAGCGACGTTTTGCTAACATTGAGGAGATAAAGACAATCGCTGAAGGAAGCTCAACGCTATACCGAAAATTAAGTTCCAGAAGTGCTTCAAAAATCGGAAAAAGAGCTGACAGGAGCATATTGTATCTGGGGATATTACTTTGAAAAAGACAAAATTAATATACGTAAATAGTGTTTTTGAGAAAAACGAAAATTACACGTATTTTTTATTCAAACCTCGTATGTCTGCTTTAAACAGGTTGATGAAAATGTTCTTGTTTTATGGCAACTAAGATTGTTCTGTCTTTTAAATACTTTGCGTAATACGAGTAGATAAGTTGAAGTTTATGTTTTCTGTCGTCATGCAGTTAGAGGTACAAGACCTCTTTGAAGGATTTGCTGCAATAGCAAAATCAATTTTGGCAAATGTGTTTGCGTAAAATGATTGCTGATTATGAATTTCTCAAGAGCATGCGAGGTCGACCTTCGTAACATTACGCAACTGAACAAGTGTATCGTGTAGTAAATTTATTGTAAACGATACCTGACTTAAATCAACCAAAATTATAAATATTTAAGGTTTGACATGAATAATGTTTATTACTTGTTTTTTGGTATAGGTCAGTTTTTGGGAGAGAGATGTATGAGCGTGCATGGCAGAGTACTGAAAAATGTGCTTATACTCGTAAAAATATCTTAATTAAAACCTGTTTATTCATCTTAATCTCGAAATACCACGTAATATTCAGGGCGTCTCTAAAGGTATAACATAGTTAATAATTTAGGATCGAGTAGATTGGGACAAAATTAAATCGGATATTTATGTTAAATCTTATCGTATGTCCCCTCGTTACCAAGCTACAGCCACCTCAAAATGGCACCAAGAAAATCGGTTTTATTGATTATTTGCGAAACCGTTGTAGATTGAAATTTGAAGTTAGGTACTGTTTGAAACTGTATGCACTGAATGGAACCGAACCGTGACATTAAAATTGCCGACATTTTTCCAGGAACTCTAAAAATTAGTGTGTAAAAATAGCTCTGACTTTTTTGTACGTTGAAATTTTTTATATGAAATTATAAAAAGTCAATATATTTTACAAAAAAAGTGCATTTTATTGAATACGATTGGATGAGCCTTTTACGAGATAAATTGATTTTAAGGTTACACGCGAGGGAAGTAACATCAGTTTTTTATAGACATTTCACATTATCCTACAGAAAAGGAATATAGTGAAGTCTGCTTATAACGAACCCGTTTATAGCGAATTTTTGGTTAAAACGAACTATTTTATAATGCACGAAAAACTTCCATAAGACCAACGCAAATTTTTATCGGTTATAACGAACCCGGTTATAACGAACTTCCGGATAAAGCGAACCAAATTTGGATGTTTTGTGTCCTTTTATAACGAACTTCTCACTCCCTGTGCTGGATGTCGCGCGACTTGATCTAGGGAATTCATCGAAACTAGCTGGGAATCCCTATTCTACTTGTTTCCGCCGCGTCGCTAGTTCGAGCAGTATTATTTTCAATTCACTTTTGTGTTCTGCGGTTCTAATGCATATTTGATCAAAGTAGCAAAGTGAATGTTTTTATTTTAAAATGAGTACACAAAAACCTAAAGCGTTTACTTTAAAAGATAAACACGATATTATAAGGAAAATAGAAAATGAGTTAAACAAAGTGATGTTTTCAAACAGTTGAATTTAACTAAATCTACGGTTTCTACCATATGGAAGAAGAGGCAAGAAATCTTACCAATCTATGATAAAAGAAACTTTAATTGTAAAAAAGTAAGAAAACCTACACACGACCAAGTGGATAAATTACTCCTTTTTTTTATGGGTCTAGCTCACGTGCTGCAGGGAAGTCCCTAAAGCGCTCCAGGAGCGGCACGAGTGCGGAAAAAGCGATTCACGTTATTCTTGAATCGCTGTAAATTGTACTCGGTGGGAAACACAGCGCTGGGCAAATTATTCCAAAGGGATGACGTTCTCTATATAAAAGATTGCTTGAAAAGCGTTGTACGCGGAGTAACAAGCTGAACCTCATACGGATGCGAAGCACCAGCGCGACGTGTATTTCTAACATGCACCGCTTTGGGAGGAATTAAGCGGGCTACATCCTTCGAACACTTTCCATGAAAATACTTGTAGAACAGGCTCAAGTCGCCAACCGTTCTTTGATGTTCCAGCGAATCAAGGCCGCCGGTTAATTCCGGGTCCCCAATCAGACGGACCGCTCTTCTCTGAACAGAATCCAACAAATGCACTGTATGTTTGGGAGCGGAGCCCCAAACGTGGGAGCAGTATTCCATAGTTGGTCGAATTTGGGCTTTGTAAAGAATTAACAGTTGCTGTGGGGTGTAAAGCTTTCTGGTTCTAAATAATATTCCCAACTTTTGAGAAGCTCTCCTTGCTATGCCTGCAACATGTTCATGCCAAGACATATTTGCTCCCAAACTAACGCCCAACAAATTGAGCGACGATGCTAGGGGAATAGAGTGCCTCGACATAACTCTGTCGGGTTCAGCAACGTTAACTTTTTTAGAAAAAACTGCCGCTTGGGTTTTTGTAGCGTTAAATTCCACTTGGTTACTGTCACCCCAAGATAGAATTTCTTCCAGGTCTTTGTTAAGTTGAACGACCTCCTGCTGTCTGCGGATATTCGCCTGAGCAGCCGATGTCCGAGCGTTCAAGGTGAATGAAGAGACAATCGTACTGTCATCTGCAAAGCTATAGATTGGATTCCGGTCTTTTCCAGCAGATCGTTAATGTAAATGAGAAAGAGAGTAGGAGACAGTATGGAGGCCAGGGGCACACCAGCGTTGATAGTGAGGGTGTTAGAAAGAAATCCGTCGACCGCACTCGTAAAAAAACGCTCTCTGAGGAAAACATGAGAGCCACAAACAGAACCTTTCAGACATATCATAAGAGCGTAACTTAGCCAACAGTCCATCGTGCCAAACACGGTCGAATGCCTTGGATATGTCAAGAGCAACCGTTCGAGATTCTCCAAAGTGTTCAATTGCGTTGTTCCAAACATGTGTTACATAAGTCAGAAGATCTCCTGTTGATCTATGTTTACGAAAACCATATTGGTGATCGCTAATAATATTGAATCGTTCAAGATATTTTAGAAGATGCTCATTGATAACCTTTTCCGTGACTTTCGATATTATTGAATGCTTAATGGTTTAGTCACAAACGACATGAACATGTTCCTATTACCGGCTATACTTTACATGAGAAAGCTAGTGAATTAGGAAGGAAAATAGAGAATACCGAGTTTAACTGTCTCATACACACATACAACTCAAGGAATAAACAATTTAAAAAGAGACATAATATTAGTGGGGGTAAGATAGTAGGAGAAACTGCAGGAGTGGATATGACTGTTGTTGATCAGTGGTTGGCCAATGTATGGCCGGAAATTCGAGAAAGTTATGAATATGTGGACATTTCTAACGAGGATGAAATGGGTTTGTTTTACAAGATGACACCTGATAAGACATTAAAGTTTGTCGGAGAGAATTTTTGGTGGAAAATTATCAAAAGTAAGGATTACTGTGTTGGTAACTGCAAATATGTCTGGAACCGAGAAAAGGAAATTGTTGGTGATAGGAAAGTCCAGCAATCCCAGGTGTTTTAAATACAAGCATTTACCAGTAAAGTACAAATCAAACAGTAAAAACATCAGAAATTTTTAAAAACGAACTGATCGAATGGGACAAAGAATTAAAATTTCTCAGACAGAAAAATATTGCTTTCGATTGACAACTGTACAGCGCACCTTAAAGTTGATCTACAGCAAATAAAATTGGTTTTTAATGTCTCCAAACACAAGTGCAAAGTTCCAGCCTATGGCTCAGGGTATGATACATTCTTTAAAATGTCATTATAGAAAGATTTTACTTATGAAAATGTTAGAGACGATCGATAAAGGTAACATTTTTCTGTAACTCTCTTGGGCGCTATAAACTTTAACCATATGGCTTGGCAAAGAGTAGTAGAGAAACCTTTGTAAACTATTTTAAGCATGGTGGATTTTTAAAGAAGGAATGTAGATATGACGCAGATGATGAGCTACCGTTGACTCGGTGGATTAAAAAACATCGAGAAGATCCTACTGATTGTCTAGAATTTGTTTACGATGCTGATATTCAAAGTCCCCATACACCACCTCAGAGGTGCTCAAACTTGAACTGCTGGCGATCTATCTCAATATTGTTAGACTACGATCGATCGACTCTGAGAGGCTGCAAGTAAGTGTGATGCAGGATTGTCGTCTAGGTAGGGTGTATCGTGGCATAGATATTAGTTTTCCGCACAATATGCATTTTTTTAGTCAAGGTAAGTGTAGGTCTGCTCTAAAATGTCAATGAAAAAACTCATAATTATTCAAAATAGCGAGTTTGTTGGTTCTTACAAAACAAACGAGTTCTAATGTCTAAACTTAACTAAAGAGTGACTTTGGATGTTGAAGCGTGACACTGCATGTTCTCAGCATACTTTTCATAAGATGGTACGTAATTACCGAGTGCTAATCGCAAGCATGATGACATATGTTCGTCAGTTAGTCGATTGCGATATTTTGACTTAATTATCTTCATTTCAGAAAATGCAGACTCGCACAAGTAAGTTGACCCAAACATTGCCGTCAGTTGAAGGGCGATTTGCCTTAGATTAGGATATTTATCTTCAGATATAAAACACCAGAATTTTGTATCAGATGCTATGGCTTTGAGATGTATATCTGATATAATCTGAACTAACTCATTTTCAACAGAACATGAGTCCATGTTAAACTGACTTGCTATTTCAGTAGCTAATTCCTCAATGTTTTTACACGAAAAAGGATAACTCATAAATGATGCGATATTTGCCAATTTACTGAAATCATAAAAACGTATTTAGAATTGGCCCAAAATATTTGATAATTCTGCCTCATAAATATCATAATTCAACTGAGGAATCCTTGCTTTAAAAGACGGAAAATTTTTCAGATCCTTTCTTTCTTTCTTTGATCTATCATAAGTTGCAATTTACTTTTGAATACGTTTATTGCGCTAATCATCTCAATAATAGTTTTTCCTTTACCTTGAAGCTCCAAATTAATGGTGTTTAAATGCATTGTGATATCTGTCAAAAATGCCAAATCAGTCAGCCATTTTCCGTTTTTCAGCATCTGAGTGTCATCACCTCTTTCGTCCAGAAAAGCTGTTATTTCGGGCAATAATTCTTGAAACCTTTCTAGGAATTTTCCGCGACTCAACCACCTGACGTCCGTGTGAAGAACTAAATCAGTGTGTTCAGCTGACTCACTATCTTCCAACGGCAATTTAAAGAGCCGTCGTTGCAAGCTACGTGCACGGATAGAATTCACAATTTTTATTGCAATGCCCATAATCTCCTCCATGTTTAGAACTTTTGAACACAAAACTTGTTGATGTATAATGCAATGGAAGGAGAAAAATGAAGGGAAATCATCATTAGCTCGACACAATGCCACAAAACCGTTTTTGTTTCCAGTCATTGCTGGTGCTCTATCGGTTGTAATGCACACTAGTTTATATATTGGTAGCTTTTAGTTTGTTACAAAATTGAAGAAAACGTCATATATATCTTCGCCACGGGTCTTTCCTTTCAGAGGAATCATTGTCAAAAACTCTTCCTTAGCCGACATGTCATTGAATACCATTCGAATAAAAATGCACAGCTGGGCAGTGTCTGTCATATCGGTGGATTCGTCAAACTGTAAAGAAAAGTATGTACATTCCATGATATTATGTTTTAGTTTATCTGCCATGTCCTGACTCATGACTTCAACACGTCTTGTGACAGTTGGACGAGATAACTGAAGTTCTCTAATAGCAGACGTAATCTCTGTTTTATTTTTAAAATCTCCAAATAAAGTCTCACCCGCTTCAATAAATGCTTCCTTCACAACCAATCCATTATCAAATGGTTTCTTGTGTTTCGCCAATATATGAGATATTTTAAATGACGCGATCGTTGCAGCTTTTGATTGTTTGGCGGGTCTTGTGAACATGATTTGTTCTTTTTTCAAACAAGTTATCAAATCACGTACTTTTCGTTTTCTTAATTCACTCTGTGACGGAAAATCCTTTTCATAGTTTTTATGAACCGTTTTATGATGCCTCTCTAAGTTCCCACGCTTAGGTATTGCAACTGACGCACCGTAAATGAGACAAATGCACTTATCCTTTACCATACAAAAGAAAAATTCTTCCTCCCAATCGTTATTAAAATGATAACTTTTTACTTCTCTTTGCCGCACTCATTTTGGACTATTTATTAATAAACTTTGTATCAATGTATCGCCTTCAAGTTACAACTCAGACTGGCTCCTATTCCTGCAGGCGCAACATTTATATCGGCGCGAACGAAGTCTCGAATGTTCCCGTCAAACACGCTGCCCGAAGTTTCTAGAAAAATCGGCGGGAATCAAAAACGCGGCTTTTCTTTGACAAGTACCGCGCGTTCTTTTGATAAAGCCGCCTTTTGCCGCTAGCAGGGGGTTATTACGATAAAAGAAAGTGATGAGGGGGTTATTCTGGCCTAATTGTGGATCGAATAAATTTTAGTATTTTATTCATTACATTTTGTTTTAGTTACCTAAAACAAAATCTGTGAATAGTTCTATATCGGAATTTTTTTTTTCGAGATGGACTCAAAAAGCACTTGCGATCGACATGTCGATCGCGATCGACCGTTTGAGCTCCCCTGCACCACCTGCTTTCTATATTATTTTTCTGTTATGTTCAACCTATTAATTGGAACTAAGAGAAAACATGTTTAAATTAATATTTGAAACTTAACCAACGAGGATTAATATTAAAAACAACTACGGAACATGTTATTTAGAAGTTACATCATTGTTATAAAAATTTAAACAAAATTAATGACAA
Organism: Pachyrhynchus sulphureomaculatus; assembly: GCA_019049505.1. Classification (NCBI taxonomy): domain Eukaryota; kingdom Metazoa; phylum Arthropoda; class Insecta; order Coleoptera; family Curculionidae; genus Pachyrhynchus; species Pachyrhynchus sulphureomaculatus. The sequence goes on from CM032456.1 coordinate 60,430,199, forward strand.
AAAAGTCTCCATACACTTAACAATTACCAATAATAGTTTGACGAAGTTTAACGGAAAATAACAACTTTTAGTGGGCCTTGATAATCTCTTGTAACCTTTTTGTCGTGCTTGCAACCAGCTTTCTAGTAACTTCTGCTAGCATGTTCTCTCATTCGTTCAATATTCTGTTTTTTAATTTTTCTCTCTTTGAAACACTATGTTTGCGAACGCTCCGTTTAAGATCCTCACATAAATGCTCAATGAGGTTAACATCGGGTGATTGCGGTGGTGTATGAAGTTGCTGTCGCACATTATGGATCATCCATTCTCGCACCAAGTTTGCGGTATGTTTCGAGTCATTGTCCTGTTGGAAAATGTATCTTTTTTCGAGTGCTAATTTTTGGATACTTTCTCTTAAATTGTATCTCAAAATGTTCAGATAAACATGCTAATCCATGGTATCATTAATAAAGTGTAAATTTCCAACCCCTCCAGCTGACATACATCCCCAAAGCAGAACACTACCGCCCCCTTGTCTCACCATGGAACAAATGTTTTTAATATCGAATACCGTATTCTTCTTTCTCCAAACTTTAGTTCTGCCATCAGGCCCAAAAGGTTAATTTTAGTTTCATCACTAAAAGTTATGGATTCTCAAAATTCAGGAGGTTTAGTAACGTATTCCCTAGCAAAAGCTAACTTTTTGCGATTAGCTTCCTAAATTAACGGCTTCTTGCTGGCTGCACACCCTTTATAGCCTGCCCTGTTTACATAATTTCTCACTGTTTGTGAACAAACATTTTTCGAAAATAGTTCTGGTACGTCTTCTTTTAATTTTGGTGCACTTTTCTTGGGATCTATAATTATTTGTCTAACAATACTGGCCTCTTCATGTGAAGTCAGTTTCTTGGGACGACCAGAGCGTGGTCGAATTTTATAGGAACCCATTGATTTATACGGGTTTACAATGTACCTACTAAATAGCAGCATGCGACGTTTTAATAATTGTTCCCGTATTTCTATACGATTCTCCATCTTTCCACAAATCAATTTTGATCTTTCGAACATAAAATAGAATTTCACAATTTCTTTCGCTCATTTTTAATACTATTTTGAAAACCCACTGCAAAATTACTAGCAACAAGTGACCGAAAATTATTTATTTGTTTTCAGTTTAGCGAGCAATAGAGAGCTTGATAAAATGCGGCTGATTATAACGTGTTTTTTTCAATGCAGTTCTTGAGTGTATGAAGACTTATTTGATATTCATTTTGTTTAAATTTTTATAACAATGATGTAATCTCTAAATAAAATGTTCCGTAGTTGTTTTTAATACTATTCCTCGTTGGTTAAGTTTCAAATATTAACTTAAACATGTTTTCTCATATATATATATAATATATATATATATATATATATATATATATATATATATATATATATACGAGGCTGGTTTGAAAAGTCCGTGCAAAGTCCGAGAGATTGCACCACCGGCGCGTATCGTGGTCATGTTTAGTTAGTAGCATCTCTTGAATGAACGCACACCAAGTTTCAGCCATACTGGTCTATTTCTTTGTGTTTGGCATTCGTGTGAATCAAGGAAGTCGAGTGATTTTCAAGAAACGGACGAAAAAGAATTTCGTGTGGTGATTAAACATTACTTTATGAAAGGCAAAACGCCTCAAGAGACTAAAGAGAAGCTTGGTAAACATTATGGTGACTCTGCACCTTCGATTAGAACAGTTTATAAGCGGTTTCAAATTTTTCGGACTGGCCATATGGGCACAAGTGACGCTGAACGTTCTGGACGGCCTGTGGAGGTTACGACTCCAGAAATCATTGATCAAATCCATGATATGGTGATGGATGACAGAAAAGTTAAGGTGCGTGAGATTGCTAGTGCTGTGGGCATCTCGACTGAACGGGTACATAATATTTTGCATAAATATTTGGACATGAGAAAGTTATCCGCAAGATGGGTGCCGCGATTGCTCACGCTTGGCCAAAAACGGAATCGTGTGAAGTGTTGCAAGGATGGTTTGCAGCTGTTTCAGAAGAATCCGGAGGACTTTAAGCGTCGTTTCGTCACTGTGGATGAAACATGGATACATTACTATACTGAGACCAAACAACAATCTAAACAATGGGTTACCAAGGGGGAATCTGCACCAAAAAAGGCGAAGAACGTTCCTTCGGCCGGAAAAGTTATGCCGACTGTCTTTTGGGATTCGCAAGGGATAATCCTCATCGACTATCTGGAAAAGGGTAAAACTATTACAGGTGAATATTATTCATCGTTATTGGACCGTTTGAAAACCGAGCTGCAAGAAAAACGCCCGCGATTGGCCCACAAGAAAGTCCTTTTCCATCACGACAACGCACCAGCACACACCTCAGCAGTTGTGGTCACAAAATTAATGGAAATAGGATTCCAACTCGTTTCACAACCCCCCTATTCTCCAGACTTGGCTCCCTCGGACTACTATTTGTTCCCCAATTTGAAGAAATGGCTGGCGGGACAAAGATTTTTATTCAAACGAGGAGGTGATTGCAGACACTAATGGATATTTTGCAGACTTGGACAAATCCTATTATTCGGAAGGGATCAACAAACTAGAACATCGTTGGACGAAGTGTATAAGCCTAAAAGGGGACTATGTCGAAAAATAAAAAAGGTTTACCCCAAACACATAAATAGTTTTTATTTTTGCAAGCACTTTTCAAACCAGCCTCGTATATATATATATATATATATATATATATATATATATATATATATATATATATATATATATATATGTATATGTATATATATATATATATATATATATATATATATATATATATATATGAACTCGTGTTTTTAAAAGCTTTCACTTGACACCTCAATTGATGACCTAGTAATTTTTTTTCTCCTCCGATTTCATTCCTCAAAACTAACCCCTTAATCAAAATTTAATTTTGAAAACTACACGGCTGTGATTGGGCTATAAATTTCTATATTTGTGCCAAATTTCAACTTTATAAGCCAAATAGTTTCGGAGAAAATCGTGTGTGACAGACAGACAGATGGAACCGAACCAAACACTAAAAATAGCAAAGAATATCTTCCGTGCTCTTGGCCACTAAATAATGATAATTATTTAGTGATCAAGTTAAATCAGAAACGAAAATAAAAACTCCCTTAATAATACTAAAAAGAACATAGACATCATCTGTACGGTAAAATTGTAGAGACTTCCCACTTGTAAAATAAGCCACATGATGATTTATATCTTAAAGCCTTTGATAATAAAAAGTTCATGATGTTGAAGAGTATAGCTAATCAGAAACAGAAAAGGTTGAAATTAGTTAATAATTATTGGATAATTTTTATCTCACCTATTATTTTAGGTATTAGCCATGTTATTATTAAGATAAAATATCAAATTTGAATAATAACTGCATAATCAATATATTTTATATTCCAGGACACGAATGCAAGCGCATTGCTATTAACCTGTTAAATTGTGACAAATTGAAATCCGTTAATCATACTACTAATTAAATAACACTTAAACATTGTCAGGTTAACGACCTCTGAATCAGGTCCAACAATTATAGTAAGTACGTAATCTTATGTAAATCGCTTTGAAGGTAAATAAACTGTTAATAAATTGGTATTTATTTACAAGGTTTGCAATTATCTCCAAAATGATTCTAATAAATCAATAATCAATATCAGAGGATTTTGACCTAAAATTTGGGAAAATTTATATTAAAAAAATCATTGTTTTGACAAATATATATTTTCGTAGTGTTTTTATAACTTAATTTACGATCTAAATTACAGAAGATTCAATGTTTGATTTGTTCCTTGTATATAATATATATAATTAATATTGAATTCACGCAAAAAATTTCGACGAAGATATCAGTACAGCATACAGTCTGTCAATTAAGAACGTGATCGCTCGTATTCTTGAAAAAATATGTTTCGCCGCTAGAACATTTTTTTGCCACCAATGAATTTTTTGATGTGCTAACAACGGCGCAATTACATTAGTAAGTCAGCAATCGCCTGGCATCTTCGAAGAATATATATATATATATATATATATATATATATATATATATATATATATATATATATATATATATATATATATATATATATATATATATATATATATATATATATATATATATATATATATATATATATATATATATATATATATATATATATATATATATATATATATGTATATATATATATATATATATATATATATATATACATATATATATATATATATATATATATATATATATATATATATATATATATATATATATATATACGAGGCTGGTTTGAAAAGTCCGTGCAAAGTCCGAGAGATGGCACCACCGGCGCGTAGTTAGTAGCATCTCTTGAATAAACGTACACCAAGTTTCAGCCATATTGGTATATTTCTTTGTCTTTGGCATTCGTGTGAATCTAGGAAGTCGAGTGATTTTCAAGAAATGGACGAAAAAGAATTTCGTGTGGTGATTAAACATTACTTTATGAAAGGCAAAACGCCTCAGGAGACTAAAGAGAAGCTTGATAAACATTATGGTGACCCTGCACCTTCGATTAGAACAGTTTATAAGCGGTTTCAAAATTTTCGGACTGGCCATATGGGCATACGTGACGCTGAACGTTCTGGACGGCCTGTGGAGGTTACGACTCCAGAAATCATTGATCAAATCCATGGTATGGTGATGGATGACAGAAGAGTTAAGGTGCGAGAGATTGCTAGTGCTGTGGGCATCTTGACTGAACGGGTACATAATATTTTGCATAAACATTTGGACATGAGAAAGCTATCCGCAACATGGGTGCCGCGATTGCTCACGCTTGACCAAAAACGAAATCGTGTGAAGTGTTGCAAGGATGGTTTGCAGCTGTTCCAGAAGAATCCGGAGGACTTTAAGCGTCGTTTCGTCACTGTGGATGAAACATGGATACATTACTATACTCCTGAGACTAAACAATAATCTAAAAAATGGGTTACCAAGGGGGAATCTGCACCAAAAAAGGCGAAGACCGTTCCTTCGGCCGGAAAGGTTATGGCGACTGTCTTTTGGGATTCGCAAGGGATAATCCTCATCGACTATCTGGAAAAGGGTAAAACTATTACAGGTGAATATTATTCATCGTTATTGGACCGTTTGAAAACCGAGTTGCAAAAAAAAAAACGCCCGCGATTGGCCCACAAGAAAGTCCTTTTCCATCAGGACAACGCACCAGCACACACCTCAGCAGTTGTGGTCCCAAAATAATGGAAATAGAATTCCAACTCGTTTCACATCCCCCCTATTCTCCAGACTTGGCTCCCTCGGACTACTATTTGTTCCCCAATTTGAAGAAATGGCTGGCGGGACAAAGATTTTATTCAAACGAGGAGGTGATTGCAGACACTAATGGATATTTTGCAGACTTGGACAAATCCTATTATTCGGAAGGGATCAACAAACTAGAATATTGTTGGACGAAGTGTATAAGCCTAAAAGGAGACTATGTCGAAAAATAAAAAAGGTTTACCCCAAACACATAAGTAGTTTTTATTTTTGCACGGACTTTTCAAGTTAGCCTCGTATATGTATATATATATATATATATATATATATTATATATATATATATATATATATATATATATATATATATACTAGCTGTGCCCGCGACTCCGCTTGCGTAGACTTAATTTACTATTACACAGGGCAACAAAAAAATATTTTTGTTTTGGTGCCTGGGATTTTAGAGCTGATTTTAACTATATTTGGGACGCTAAATCTATACATGCAATCCGTTTTTCTCTATCAGCTCTACTTTTTTAGATACATCAACTTATCCACCAATGTGGTGTTTATTCAGTATATTCATTTATGAGAGTTCTAGAATTATTATATATTCATTAATGTAGGTACAATGGTTTTATTGTCAGTCTGTAATTGAGTAAATTCCAGGTAAATCTATAAATAGTGGAACCATTGCCTATCAGGTACCTGAACTGACCCTTTTAATCACCTAACTCGGGTAAGTCTCGTCAGTTTGTGCGTTCTTACTAATGAGAGTAGATCGAATTCGGCGTGTTATTTTATGTTAAGAAAAGAGTGTTTTTGTGTTATTGAACAGAATTAAAATGAGTTCAGGTTCCAGTTCAAGAAGAAGTTGTGTAAATCAACCTGATGTGTTTTGCTATATATGCGGAGAATACATGTTTCAACAAAACAGACAATCTATTACTGACTTTGTAAAGCGAGCGTATCTTGGATACTTTGGAGTTAAGCTTGGTGATCAGGACAAAACGTGGGCCCCGCATCTCGTATGTAAAACTTGTACAGAGCATTTACGGCAGTGGACTACCGGGAAAAGAAAATGTCTAAAATTCGGCGTACCAATGGTTTGGAGAGAACCAAAAAACCACTTCAATGATTGTTATTTCTGTTTAGTAAATACTAATGGAATCAATCGAAATAACCGCAGTAAGTGGACTTATCCCAATTTAGACTCGGCAATACGCCCTATCCCGCACTCAGATGAAATACCGATTCCAACATTTCATCAGCTACCACATATCTCTGATGATGAATATTTTCCCTCTGATCGCTCTTCTGATGCTAATAAAAGTTCTGATGCTAATGAAACTAACAGTGACTATGAGGGGACGTCATCAGTTCCTCAACGCTTCAATCAAAATGAATTAAATGTTCTCACCAGGGATCTCAATTTATCGAAAAAAGCTTCTGAAATACTGGCTTCTAGGTTGAACGACAAAAATTTACTGGAACAAGGAACCAAAATTACCTTTTACCGTACAAGAGAAAAAGATCTGCTACCATTCTTTTCTCAAGAAGACAATCTTGTATTTTGTCACGAAATTAGGGGACTCATGAAAGAAATGGGACTTTCTGAATATATTCCAGATGATTAGCGCCTATTTATTGACAGTTCAAAGCGAAGTTTAAAATGTGTCCTTCTACATAATGGGAATAAATATGGTTCAATACCACTAGCTCACTCAACGAAACTGAAAGAAGAATATAATACCATAGCTTTGGTCTTGCAGAAGATAAAGTATTACGAACATCAATGGATGATTTGTATCGACTTAAAAATGGTAAACTTTCTTCTTGGGCAGCAAAGTGGTTACACGAAATATCCGTGTTTCTTGTGCCTCTGGGATAGTAGGGACAAAACACACCACTGGGTTAGAAAAGATTGGCTTCAGAGAGAAAACATGGACGTTGGGGAAAAGAATGTCATTAACGACGCTTTGGTTGAAAGAGAAAAAATCATACTTCCTCCGTTACATATAAAGTTGGGCTTAATGAAGCAATTTGTAAAGGCTCTTGATAAGAATGGGTCTTGTTTTGCATATATAGGGGTAAAAATGCATCAGTTGAGCACAGAAAAACTCAAAGCAGGGATATTTGACGGCCCACAAATAAGACAATTAATTAAGGATCCTGCCTTCATAAATTCAATGAATCAAGTTGAACGAGAAGCTTGGACATCATTTGTTGCAGTTGTAGAAAATTTTCTAGGCAAACATAAAGCTCAAAACTATGTTGAAATGGTTAACAACATGCTTAATAGTTTCAAATCCTTAGGGTGCAATATGAGTATTAAAATACACTATTTACACAGCCACTTAGACCGTTTTCCAGAAAATTTAGGAGACATGATTGAGGAACAAGGTGAAAGATTTCACCAAGATATTAAAGTTATGGAGGACCGCTACCAAGGAAGATGAGACATGCACATGATGGCAGATTACTGCTGGAGTTTAAAAAGGGACTGTTTAAAAAAAACATTCAAGAATGTCGCGGAAAAGAAGCTTTCCAAGTGTTGAGTGACTATTTCATTTCTTCAATGTTTTTTTTTTGTTTGTAAGTCGACATAATATTATATTTTGTATAACTAAAATAAAAATTTCGTATCTACTTTTGTTTACTACACTTACGGATTTGAGTTACAATAATGTAACTTATATTTCTCTAAAATTGTATATCTTAAAAATTTGAGCTCCTAGGTACAAATGAATACGTTATTTGAATTCAGGACATCAAATTGATATAGAATCAGCTCAAAAAACCTCGACACCAAAACCCTGTGTTATCATCACTGCTTACTCTTTATGTTACCTAACGTAAAATAGAACATACGTATTTTATAAAAAAAGACGTAAGTCGGATAAGTGGTTCTTAACTTTTAAGCGCACTAACGGACAGACAGACAGAGAGACGTTGCGTTTTATATATATTATAGTTTTTTTTGATAAATATTAAGTTAAGATTAAAAAAAACACATAAATCAGATAAGTGATTTTCCAATGATAAGCGCACTAACGGACAGACAGACAGACAGAGAGACGTTACATTTTATATATATTGTATTCTTTGTTACATGATATTGTTTCGTATTTGACGGTTTAGGCAGCGTGTTGCAAGAGAATGCGCCAGCGGCAAACTGTTTCCTGACTTGATTCTCTATTATCGTCACTGCTTATTTCTTATATTACCTAACGTAATAAAATATATCCTATAACCTGGCCAGGGAACATATGTATAAATCTAAAAAAAAAACACGTAAATCGGATAAGTGGTTCTCTAGTGATAAGCGCACTAACGGGCAGACAGACAGATAGAGAGACGTGGCATTTTATATATATATTATAGATTATACTTTATTATTATTATTATTATATAACCTGGAAAGAGCACATATGTATGAATAAAAAAATCTTAAATCGGATAAGTGGTTTTCGAGTGATAAGCGCACTAACGAACAGACAGACAGACAGACAAAGAGACGTTACACTTAGTATATATTATATTCTTTGCTGCATGATATTGTTCCATATTTAATGTGTATTGCAAGAGAACGCGCTAGCCTCAAACTTTTTTCCGACTTGATTCAATATGTTACCTAACGTAATAAAATATATCCTATAACCTGGCCAGGGAACATATGTAAGTTTAAAAAAAAAAGAACACGCAGATCCGATAAGTGGTTCTCGAGTAATAAGCGTACTAACGGATAAACAGTCAGATAGACAGAGAGACGTTGCGTTTTATATAGATTATAGAGGATTATAGATAATCTGACCAGAGAACAAATGTGTGAATTTAAAAAAAAAACACGCAAATCGGATAAGTGGTTCTTGAGTGAAAAGCGTACTAACGGACAAACAGACAGATAAAGATACGTTGTATTTTATATATATTATATATATATATATATATATATATATATATATATATATATATATATATATATATATATATATAATCTTCTGTAATATACATAACTTGGCCAGAGAACAAATGTATGAATTTAAAAAAAACATGTAAATCGGATAAGTGGTTCTCATGTCATGAGCGCACTAACGAACAGACATACAGACAGAGAGACGTTGCATTTTATATATATATATATATATATATATATATATATATATATATATATATATATATATATTATATCCTTTACTACATGGTATTGTTCCATATTTATTGGTTTAGGATGTGGATCGCAAGAGAACGCGCTAGCGGCAAACTTTTTTTCCGACTTGATTCACTATTATCGTCACTGCTTATTTCTTATATTACCTAACGTAATAAAATATAGCCTATAACCTGGCCACGAATGATAAGCGCAGTAACGGACAGACAGATAGATGTTGCGCTTTATATGTTATATATATATATATATATATATATATATATATATATATATATATAATCTGGCGAAAAAACATACGAATGTATGAATTAAAAAAAAAACACGTAAATGGGATAAGTGGTTCCCGCGTGATAAGCACACTAACGGACAGAGAGACAGACAGACGTTGCATTTTATATATATTATATTCTTTGCTACATAATATTGTTCCATATTTAACAGTTTAGGCAGCGTATGCAAGAGAGCGCGTAGCGGTAAACTTTTTTCCGACTTGATTCACTATTATCGTCACTGCTCATTCCTTATGCTACCTAACGTAAGAAAATATAGGCTATAACCCGGCCAGAGAACATATGTATGTTTAAAAAAAAAGTACGTAAATCGGATAAGTGGTTCTCCAGTGATAAGCGCACTAACGGACAGACAGACAGATGTTGCATTTTATATATATATTATATTTTATATATATATATTATATATATATATATATATATATATATATATATATATATATATATATATATATATATATATATATATATATATATTATATTCTTTGGTACATAATTTTTGCTCCATATTTAACAGTTTAGGCAGCGTATTGCAAGAGAGCGTACTAGCGGCAAACTTTTTTCCGACATGATTCATTATTATCAAAAAAAATCACGTAAATCGGATAAGTGGTTCTCGAGTGATAAGCGCACTAACGGACAGACAGACAGACAAAGAGACGTTGCATTTTATATATATTATAGATTATCTCGACTTATCTCGCAATATTTCTTCTTAGCTCCCATTATTTCTCCTTATCGCCCATTATCTCACCATAACTCCCATTATCTAGACTTATCTCCGCTTATCTCTCATTATTTCTCCTTATCTCCCATTATCTTACCTTATCTCCCGTTATCTAGGCTTATATCGAATTATATAGAACATATATATAAATTTGTAAAAACCCATAAATTGAATAAGTGGTTCTCAAGTGATAAGCGCACTAACGGACAGACAAACAGACAGAGAGATGTTGCATTTTATATACATTATATTCTTTGCAATATGATATTGATATTTAATGGTTTAGGCAGTGTATTGCAAGAGAACGCGCTAACGGTAACCTTTTTTCCGACTTGATTCACTATTATCGTCACTGCTTATTCTTTAGTTACCTAACGCAATAAAATATATCCTATAACATATGTGGCCACGCACTAAGAACATATGTTGTATATATATATATATATATATATATATATATATATATATACATATATATATATATATATATATATTTATAAAAAATATACGTAACGCACTAACGGACATATATATATATATATATATAGAGATATAGATATAGATATATATATATATATATATATATATATATATATATATATATATATATATATCTTATATGTATATATATATATATATATATTTATATATAAATATATATATATATATATATATATACATATATATGTATATATATATATATATATAAATATATATATATATATATATATATATATATATATATATTATAGATAGATAACCTGGTCAGAGAACATATGTATGTGTTGAAAAAAAGCACGTATATCGGATAAGTGGTTCTCCAGTGATAAGCGCACTAACGGACAGACAGATAGACAAACAGACGTTGCATTTTATATATATTATAGATACGGATTATTATTATTATTATATAACCTGGCCGAAGAATATATGTATATGAATTTAAAAAAGGACACGTAAATTGAATAAGTGGTTCTCGCGTGATAAACGCACTAATGGACAGACAGACAGACAGAGAGACATTGCATTTTATATATATTATAGAATATAGATTATAGATTATAGATATTCTCTGCTACATAATATTGTTCCATATTTAATGGTTTAGGCTGTGTATTGCAAAGGAACGCGCTAACGGCAAACTTTTTTCCGACTCCATTCACTATTATGGTCACTGCTCATTCGTTATGCTACCTATCGTAATAAAGTATAGCCTATAACCTGGCCAGAGAATATATGTACGTTTTAAAAAAAAAAGTACGTAAATCGGATAAGTGGTTCTCCAGTGATAAGCGCCCTAACGGACAGACAGACAGACAGAGAGACGTTGCATTTTATATATATTATAGATTATATATATATATATATATATTATATATATATATATATATTTATATATACATACATCATATATATATATATATATATATATATATATACTATATATATACACATATATATATATATATATATATATATATATATATATATATATATATATATATATATATATATATGCAATTGTCGATAAACAAAATAATAACAGACCAGATGTTAGACAAACTGATCGTTGAGTTGTTATATGTACCCTAATACCGGTACAGTAGAGAGGGAGATCCGTCGAAGGTGTACTTTTACAAAAGTTGCTGTGCAAAAGCTTTGGCATGAGAAACACATATCCAAACAAGTAAAAATCAGACTGGTAAATTGTCTTGTCTTTTCTATTCTTATATATAGCTGTGAGTCCTGGACATTGAGAAAGTCGGATATAGAAAAACTAGATGTCACAGAAATGTACTGCTGGCGAAGAATGCTTAGGATCTCGTGGACCACGCGACGAACCAACAACTTAATTATATCATTGCTCAATGTCCAACAGCATATTTCAAATTTTATCCAAACAAAAACCAATAAATTTTTCGGTCATACCATGAGAAAAGATCAGGAATGTTTAGAAAAACTCACCGTTCAAGGAAAAGTTCCTGGGCAGGAGGCCATTCTCCGTCCCGTGGGGTGGACCAAGTTATCCATCTTCCTAACAAACCGCTTCATACAGTGGACCCCTCAGCATAGGATAGAGAAATGTGGATAAGAACAAACACGCAACACATTGACCACCACTTTCCCTGGAGGGAACTAAGACTGAAGAGAAAAAATAAATAAATAAATAAATATATATATATATATATATATATATATATATATATATATATATATATATATATATTATATATATATATATGCTTTTTTTAAATTTTCTCAGGATTAATGTTCTTGAAATTAAAGCCTTGTTTTATATCATAGTATTTATTTTGGACAAAACGTTTCGACAAGATCTTTTGGTCTTCATCAGTTGTGTATTCTACAGTAAACACTTTTTTTTTTGTTTGACACTAAAGCTATTTAAAAGGCTTAATGATTTTCCTACAACCCTTATACCTATAAGCTCTGTACATTGTGGAACCTTTGAAAGTAATAGATAAGTGAAGCATAGACATAGGAATATAAGGAGGAAAGCTAATCGAGCGGGGTGAGAGCAGTTGCGGGAAGGACGCTGAGGTAAATGGTGTTCACTTACTATTGGCTGCCGATATTGCGCAAGCGCAGTGCGCGCGTTTATGGCGAGGCAGTTTTTGTTGCGAATGAAAGCGAAGGTCATGTTGCAAATGACGACAATTTTCATGAATTACTTGAAGATCTCGGTTTTGAAACTAACGATTCAAACGCTGAATTTTCGCAAACAGATGATTCTCTATTTATAAAATAATAAAAGTTGTTGTGATTGATATTTTGTTCCTTTTATTTCCAATAAAAAACAGTATTTTATTCGAGAACATTACACATGAACTATGACGTTGCCCCAGCTAATCACAAATGGGCGCCGATGCTCTCCCCGGAAAAGTGAGCACCCCTCGCCTAAAGTAAGGGCTTATCTTCCGTCACTATATTCCTATGTCTATATCAAGAAGATAAAAGTACTGTATAAGGCTATAACGAAATTTTGTTTTGGCTTCTCGAAGTAACCAACTTCTCAAAATATGCTGACCTGTGATTTTATTCAGACAGGATAAGAGGCACAGCCTTGTTATATTGTTTTAAATGATGAAGACTGGATCGATATGCGACGAACACAATGTATCCGAAGAAAACGAAGAAGAACAATTTTGTGAAGAAATATCTATATAACCCTCAAATCTATTCCTGGTATTTAATGCAATGTCTCCAAAGTCGCCGACCTTTATGTTTGATGTATTAATTAATGACATGGAATTTTTCCGAAGTTTACTACGAGGTACTTTCTATTTTATCTCACGTTTCAATTTTATTTTAAATGTCGGGTCTCGAATATACGTCACAATATTACGACAAAATTGAAGTTGTTTTACTTGAGTTAATTTGTTTTTCCCCAGGCTAAGAATTTTTTGTTATAATACCCTTGAAATATTATATTAGGCTATTAAAAGAACATGAAGTCACTAAAAAAAATTACAGTGTACTCAAGATCGGTCATGGCCGATTGTAAAGTGATTAAAATTTTGATTAATGTAAATATGTTTAGATATGTGTATACCATTTTTATAAATGTATAGGCGCCGGACCTAAGGAAGAATCTAGAGCGGTCAAGGATAGTCGCTATTGAAAATAAGAGTTAATTTGTAGTTTATGGTAACTGGTTAACATTATTTGAAATGATATTTAAAAAACTGAAACCTGAAGATTATAAAAATTTTCGATTTAAATTATATATAATAGCAAAAACGTGCTGACAAAAAATTGTTTACAAGTTAATTTGATGTCTGTTTACTACCACGTAATATGTCTTATTTTTAGTGTTCCGTACGGAACACTTATGGGACCACTTCTGTGTCCGTCGGTCTGTACGTCTGTCTAGCTGTCACACTCGATTTTCTCCCCAACTATTTGACTTGGAATGTTAGAATCTGGCACAAACATAGGAATTGATGGTCCAATCGGGGCCGTGTAGTTTGAAAAGTTAAATTTTGACTTACGGGTTAGCTTTGGGGAATGTAATCGAAAGTGAAAAAAAATGACCAGGTTATCGAGTGGGATGTCAAATGAAAAATATATTTGAAGTAGTACTGCACACTTTTCTTTGTATTATTTTAGAAAGAATGGCCAAAAAACTGTCCACCCACCCTATCTCGAAAAATACTGATCAGAAAATTTCGAAAAAATTCGAGAATAGTCTCCATAAAGTATAGGTTGAGCGAAAATTATAACGAATGCATTAAGTTTGATAACTTATCTGGTATAATAAAAACTAATTGAGCGCTAAACTGGTGAAGGTTTACTTCGTCCAAAGTTGTGAATTGAACTAAGACTAATAGCTACTGCTTTAAGCATTGACTATTAGGTAGCTAAGATAATCTATAACTACAATTCATTATTGACTTTTAAGAAAAAAAACGTCCAAAATAAATTTAGATCTTAAGATTTTAATTTTTATTTTAAAGGCAAAGTCAAAATTTCACCAAATCCACCATACCACCACTCACACGGCCAGATAATTCTGTTACAACAACACCTGTTGAGAAAGCGAACTTATTGGCTGAACTCTTTGCTTCTCTGTCGATGTCCAAAGGAAAACACCACCTACTATTTCCATAGTGCAGTCAAGGATGTCTTCAGACAGCGTACCATAAAACGTATTTTGATGAAGCTAAATACCAAAAAGGTTCTGGCGCTGAGGGAATACCTTCCATAGTTCTCAAAAACTGTGCGAGGGAACTAACACCAGTTTTCTGTAGACTTTTCAATCTATCCTATAGAAAGGGAATATTTACTTCCTGTTGGAAATGCGCCCCAATTCAATCGATACCTAAAGACGACAAGAAGAGTTTGCCAAATAACTACTGACCAGTCGCATTACTTTCAATAATATCGAAAGTCATGAAAAAGGCTATCAATCAGCATCTTCTAAAATATCTTGAAAGATTCAACATGATTAGCGACCATCAATATGGCTTTCGTAAACATAGATCAACGGAGGATCTTCTAACTTATGTAACACATGTTTGCAACAACGCAATTGAACACTTTGGAGAATCTCGAGCGGTTGTTCTTGATATATCCAAGGCATTTGACCGTGTTTGGCACGATGGATCGTTGGCTAAGCTATGCTCTTCTGGTATGCCTGAAGAGTTCTATTTGTGGCTCTAATGTTTCTTCAAAGAGCGATCTTTACGAGTGACATTCGACGGATTTCTTTCTAACACCTTCACTATCAATGCCGGTGTGCCCCAAGGCTCTATGCTGTCCCTCTTTCTCATTTATATTAACAATCTGCTGGAAAAGACCGCGAATCCAATCTACAGCTTTGCAGATGACAGTACGCTTATCTCTTCATTCACCTTGATTGCTCGAACATCGGCTACTCAGACAAATATCCACAGACAGTAGGAAGTCATTTAATTTAACAAAGACCTGGAAGAAATTCTATCTTGGAGTAACAGTAACCAAGTGAAATTTAACGCTACAAAAAATTAACGTTGCTGAACCCGACATAGTTGTGTCGGGGCATTCCATTCCTCTAGCATCATCACTCAATTTGTTGGGCGTTAATTTGGGAGCAAATATGTCTTGGTATGGACATCTTGCAAGCCTAGCAAAGAGAGCTTCTCAAAAGCTGGGAATATTATTTAGAACTAGAAAGCTTAAAACTCCACAACTGTTAATTTTGTACAAAGCTCAAATTCGATCAACTTTGGAATACGGCTTTCATATTTGGGGCTTTGCTCCCAAACCTACACTGCATTTGTTGGATTCTATTCAGAGAAGAGCTGTTCGCCTAATTGGGGACCCGGAACTGGCCCGCGACTTTGATTCGTTGGAACGTCGAGGAACGGTTGGCGACGAGTCTATTCTACAAGTATTTTCATGGAAAGTGTTTCGATGGATGTAGCCCGCTTAATTCCTCCCAGAGTGGTGCATACTAGAAATACACGTCGTGCTATTACTTCACATCCGTATGAGTTTTAGCTTACTACTCCTCGTACAACTCTTTTCAAGCAGTCTTTTATATGGAGAACCTCATCCCTCACCGAGTACAATTTACAGTGATTCAAGATCAACGTGAATCGCTTTTTCTGCACACGTGTTGTTCCTGTAGCACTTTAGGGACTTCCCAGCAGCACGTGTACTAGAACCATAAAAAAATCACAGTATGGAAAGCTAACTGCGCAAGTCCAACTTGCACTTGACCGGTTTTTACTAATGCCTTACTCTCTGGTGACCATTTTCACTTACCTAATAGACCAAGATTAATTATCATTGTATTGCGTTGTAAAAAATAACTCTCTATGTCCGTTTGTTCATCTATCGGTCTGTTGACATGATAACTCTCTAACAAAAGAAGATATCTGTTTCAAATTTGGTACACATATATTACTCACTTATGCGATACTGTTTCAGGAGAATGATTGAAACGGGTAGGAGCCAATAAATTTGTAATATTTCAATAGCATAGGTTGGCTTGCTTTTAATTACGACAGTGAATATATGTTAATTTAATAATATTTTAACAGATTTTTACTTCCTTTATTAAAGGGGAGTATTGATTTTCATAAGGCATTGGATACTGTTGAAATCTGGTCAGTTCTAAAATCCTTAGCGAATGCAGGAATATATTCTCTATACCTATATAAAAATAATACAGAACATCTATAAAGAAGCACCTATACATATTAAAATTGACGAAACAACTATCACTAACAATATACTATTAAAAAGAGGAGTACGATAAGGAGACACTTGTTCACCTAAATTGGATGAGAAGGGCATCAACATCGACGGCACTAGACCGAGTCACCTTAGGTTTGCAGGCAACAGAGTAGTGAGGACTAATAACATCAAGCTATAGGAAATGTTAAATCATCTGAATGTGGTTTCTGCAAGGCTAGGTCGAAAAATGAATTTAAAAAAAAAACTAAATTTATGAACCCTGCAGATACCAATATACAGACAGGAAATCCACAGGACGTGTTGACGGTGAATAAGGTTGGTATGGGCAGCTTTTGGGAAACTATGACT
Source organism: Pachyrhynchus sulphureomaculatus (assembly GCA_019049505.1). NCBI lineage: Eukaryota > Metazoa > Arthropoda > Insecta > Coleoptera > Curculionidae > Pachyrhynchus > Pachyrhynchus sulphureomaculatus. Next base: position 60,447,740 of record CM032456.1, read on the forward strand.
CAAATCTAAAAACTAAAGTCTACAATTTCCTGTGTTCTACCGGTCAGCATATATGGACTGGAAACGATGTATCTCACTAAAGCATTTGTTAAAACACTCGTAAGTTCACAGAGAGCTATGGAGAGAAGCATGCTTGGTTGGAATGTCTACTTTCAAATGCCGTGTGTTCCCTTAGATAATTCAGAATGGCGACTGCAATAGTGGCTAAAACGAAAAAATAACACCAAAAATTTTTCCAGTATGAAGATAAATTACTTAAATAATGAGATATTCGAGCAAAACTTGTTAATGGGTTTTTTTTTTAAGGTGCTGAACCCGAATTTGAAGTCAGAAAACGATTATTTTTCATTTCAAGATGGCGGATCCAAGATGGCCGACGAAAAATGCTTAAATGTAAAATATTGGCATAAAACATGTTTCCCACTTTTTCAAGGAGGTACAAAAATTGATGTTTTCACTAGGTCTCATACTCTAAAAATTATGGAGCACTTCTTAGATGTTTTGAAGAATATGTAAAAATTTTCAGACAAATTTTGAATGTTCGAACTCAATGTAAATCAATTTTTCATAATTTTTAAATGGTCTAGATGTGCCCGAAACTTTTTATTCTATTTTTTACCTAAAAGTTCAGAAAATTTACTAAAAAATTGTTATACAGAATTTTTTTTCATTTCTGATCCCCAAGTACCAAAAGATTTCTATTGTGTTCGAATAAATTTCGATCAGCTTGGGAAACATGTTTGTGCTAATATTTTACATTTAATCATTTTTCATCCGCCATCTTGGAATAAAAAATAATCGTTTTCTGACACTTTATGTTCAGCACCTCAAAAAACCCCCAGTATCAAGTTTCGCTCGAATATTTCATTATTTAGGTAATTTATCTTCATATTAAAAAAAATTTAGCGGCATTTTTTCGTTTTAGCCGTCATATTGCAGCCGCCATTTTGAATTATTAAAGGCGAGCCACGGTATTTAAAAGTAGACATTCCAAAGAAATTTTGAATCGAAAAAAATCATTTCATATAGAAACCAAAAATGGACAGAGGGGGATCCGGTTGACAGAGAATGATCCATATATATATATATATATATATATATATATATATATATATATATATATATATATATATATATATATATATATATATACAGTCGGTCAACTAAGAACGAAATCACTCGTATTCTTGAAAAAATATGTACGTATTCTTTGGTGTACTAACAACTGCGCAATTAACTTAGTAAGTTGTCCGATCGCCTCTTGCATCTATAATCGCCTGGCATCGAGGTGACGAGATTTTCTGCATACCCTGTAAATTTTCGAATCTCACGAGAGTCTTTCTCTTTCCAAGGGACCAAACGTTCTCGATAGGGTTGGCGTCCGGCGATTGTGAGGGCCACTCTAGTATCTTATCGTGGGCCTGAGCGAGCCGCTTCGCGCCGTGTTTTTGGCCGACTAAAGGTCTTTTCAACGAGCATTGACATAAGCACGACGATGTTGTTGTATGGTCTCATTGAACATACTTTCGGGTCCCGTGGAAACAAAGACACGATTCGTTTTTCGACTATCGGAATGACTTTGCTTACCTAGCCATGTTTTGGCAAGTCGCCGACATTTTTGTCTCGTTAAAATGATTTACCTACTTCTTCACAAACGATTCCGAGTCTTTAATATATTTCGCGGCAGCAGAATGTTTCATTTTAGGTCCCTTTGGATGGGCACAAAAGAAAGACTGCCTTAAACCGATGCGCAAACAAGTGACTCATTCTGGATTTTACGTGATTTCGAGTAAAATTGACTAATACTTTCATTAAAATACGTAGTAGATAAATGTTCCCTCTACCGATTTTTTGTTGAATCGCTAGAATCACATCTACCAAAACTGTATTATCGCGAACCCGTTCCTACTTGACAAACTATATATATATATATATATATATATATATATATATATATATATATATATATATATATACAAAAATAATGAAGGTATAAAGAATATCATACAATAATTTAAAAAGTTTTTTACTTGGAAGTTGTACTTATGAATATACATTTATTTATTCACTGCTTTGTATTGAATATACATTGTCTGTTGTGATGTTACTAGTTTACTGCTATAGGTAAAATAAAGAACGTTTATTTTCTTTCTCTAAGCAAATACGATTTTTTTTCTTCTTCTGTCCCTCCCCAGGCCCGGAAACCCAACATTTTTACCTGAGGTTGTATTTTATACTGGTGCATGGAATAAGCTTAACTAAAAATAGAGCGATTTCATTAAAAATAGGTAGTGTATTGAAGTTTATTTACCTTAAGTTTATTAACTAAAATAGCCCAACCAATTAGTTGTTATTTTTTGATCTTTAATTTCGTATATACACTACAATTAAACTCCTTTAGATAGCAAGATGAACTTTCGTACACTTCAAGTAGATGTCGATGTTAGATAGAAAAAACAATTGATACTTCCGGTTTCACGGGAAAAGGAACATACCTTATATATTTATAAATTTTTGGACTTTAAAGAATAACTTTTGTATGCCATTTTATATGTCAAATATTAGGAGGTTTTGAGTTTCCGGCCTCTGAAAATTAGTCAGTTCTGTTTAAGTAGAATTTTAAATACAATATTTTACGATAAGCATTAAACATTTTTCATTTCTTATTATCGTTCTAATTTGCTATCTAATACAGAAATCAAAATAATTTTTAATAAAAAATCTAGTTTATATATATATATATATATATATATATATATATATATATATATATATATATACATATATATGTATAAACTATGTGACTAGTTGAGATTTGTTCTATTACTGAATTAGTAACCTTGTATTAAACAACTTTCTTTTTCAATCACTAGGAGGACGTTTCCACTCTTCCATTCTAGGACTGTAAACCCTATGATTGATTACACAGGGGAACAGCTGTTTTGGTGTCGAGGTTTTTTGAGCTGATTCTATATCAATTTGATGTCCTGAATTCAAATAACGTATTCATTTGTACCTAGGAGCTCAAATTTTTAAGATATACAATTTTAGAGAAATATAAGTTACCTTATTGTAACTCAAATCCGTAAGTGTAGTAAACAAAAGTAGATACGAAATTTTTATTTTAGTTATACAAAATACAATATTATGTCGTACTTACAAACAAAAAAAAAAACATTGAAGAAATGAAATAGTCACTCAACACAATTGGAAAGCTTCTTTTCCGCGGCATTCTTGAATGTTTTTTTAAACAGTCCCTTTTTAAACTCCAGCAGTAATCTGTCATCATGTGCATGTCCCATCTTCCTTGGTAGCGGTCCTCCATAACTTTAATATCTTGGTGAAATCTTTCACCTTGTTCCTCACTCATGTCTCCTAAATTTTCTGGAAAACGGTCTAAGTGGCTGTGTAAATAGTGTATTTTAATACTCATATTGCACCCTAAGGATTTAAAACTATTAAGCATCTTGTTAACCATTTCAACATAGTTTTGAGCTTTATGTTTGCCTAGAAAATTTTCTACAACTGCAACAAATGATGTCCAAGCTTTTCGTTCAACTTGATTCATTGAATTTATGAAGGCAGGATCCTTAATTAATTTTCTTATTCGTGGGCCGTCAAATATCCCTACTTTGAGTTTTTCTGTGCCCAACTGATGCATTTTTACCCCTATATATGCAAAACAAGACCCATTCTTATCAAGAGCCTTTACAAATTGCTTCATTAAGCCCAACTTTATATGTAACGGAGGAAGTATGATTTTTTCTCTTTCAACCAAAGCGTCGTTAATGACATTCTTTTCCCCAACGTCCATGTTTTCTCTCTGAGGCCAATCTTTTCTAACCTAGTGGTGTGTTTTGTCCCTACTATCCCAGAGGCACAAGAAACACGGATATTTCGTGTAACCACTTTGCTGCCCAAGAAGAAAGTTTACCATTTTTAAGTCTACACAAATCATCCATTGATGTTCGTAATACTTTATCTTCTGCAAGACCAAAGCTATGGTATTATATTCTTCTTTCAGTCTCGTTGAGTGAGCTAGTGGTATTGAACCATATTTATTCCCATTATGTAGAAGGACACATTTTAAACTTCGCTTTGAACTGTCAATAAATAGGCGCCAATCATCTGGAATATATTCAGAAAGTCCCATTTCTTTCATGAGTCCCCTAATTTCGTGACAAAATACAAGATTGTCTTCTTGAGAAAAGAATGGTAGCAGATCTTTTTCTCTTGTACGGTAAAAGGTAATTTTGGTTCCTGGTTCCAGTAAATTTTTGTCGTTCAACCTAGAAGCCAGTACTTCAGAAGCTTTTTTCGATAAATTGAGATCCCTGGTGAGATCATTTAATTCATTTTGATTGAAGCGTTGAGGAACTGATGACGTCCCCTCATAGTCACTGTTAGTTTCATTAGCATCAGAACTTTTATTAGCATCAGAAGAGCGATCAGAGGGAAAATATTCGTCATCAGAGATATGTGGTAGCTGATGAAATGTTGGAATCGGTATTTCATCTGAGTGCGGGATAGGGCGTATTGCCGAGTCTAAATTGGGATAAGTCCACTTACTGCGGTTATTTCGATTGATTCCATTAGTATTTACTAAACAGAAATAACAATCATTGAAGTGGTTTTTTGGTTCTCTCCAAACCATTGGTACGCCGAATTTTAGACATTTTCTTTTCCCGATAGTCCACTGCCGTAAATGCTCTGTACAAGTTTTACATACGAGATGTGGGGCCCACGTTTTGTCCTGATCACCAAGCTTAACTCCAAAGTATCCAAGATACGCTCGCTTTACAAAGTCAGTAATAGTTTGTCTGTTTTGTTGAAACATGTATTCTCCGCATATATAGCAAAACACATCAGGTTGATTTACACAACTTCTTCTTGAACTGGAACCTGAACTCATTTTAATTCTGTTCAATAACACAAAAACACTCTTTTCTTAACATAAAATAACACGCCGAATTCGATTTACTCTCATTAGTAAGAACGCACAAACTGACGAGACTTACCCGAGTTAGGTGATTAAAAGGGTCAGTTGAGGTACCTAATAGGCAATGGTTCCACTATTTATAGATTTACCTGGAATTTACTCAATTACAGACTGACAATAAAACCATTGTACCTACATTAATGAATATATAATAATTTTAGAACTCTCATAAATGAATATACTGAATAAAAACCACATTGGTAGATAAGTTGATGTATCTAAAAAAGTAGAGCTGATAGAGAAAAACGGATTGCATGTATAGATTTAGCGTCCCAAATATATGTTAGTTAAAATCAGCTCTAAAATCCCAGGCACCAAAACAAAAATATTTTTTTGTTGCCCTGTGTTATTGCTACTGCTTTAGCTTCTATTCGAATGACTTACTTGTAAGGTGTGTTTACCATAAATAAGATTTTTTTTATATCAAATAAGGCATCACTATATTCGACGTTCATAAATATTAAAATACCAGCCAAGTGCAAGTCGGACTTGCACATTTAGTGTTCCGTACGGTAATTACTTTTAAAATAAAATAAAATCCTTACCTAGGCTAAGTTAATTAAGACCCTTAAGATCCATATGTATTTTCTCTTAGTCAATAATGTATATTATTTCTATCTTAACTATCTAATAGCCAATAAATCAATTTAGCTCAATTTAGACTCTAATAATAAAAATTTAAAACAAATGTTTACTATACCTAAATATTTGTGTAATTATAAATAAATAAAATACGATTATTTTGTCTCGTTATAACGACGTGTGACTGGGTAGCAGTAATATACTGAAAAGTACTTAAAAAGCCTCCATCATATTGTCAAGAAATATTTTTTTTTATACCAGATAAATTATCAAACGTAATGTGCTCGTGATAATTTTTACTCAATCTGCATTTTATGAGGACCACTCCAAAATTATTTCAAAATGTTTTGAATACTTTTCGAGACAGGATGGGAGGACACCGATTTCTGGCCATTTTTTTTTAAATATTACAAGAAAAGTGTACGCAAGTACTAGATCATATATATTTTTAATCTCGTGTTTTCACAAGCTTTCATTCGATGATCTGGTAATTTTTCCTTCCGTTTCACCCCTCAAAACTAACGCCTTCAGTAAAAATTTAACTTTTAAAACTACACAGTTCTGATTGGGCGATCAATTCCTACATATATTTGTGCCAAATTTCAACTTTCTACGCCAAATAGTTTCGGAAAAAGTCGGGTGTGACAGACACATAGACACCGAAGTAATCCCATAAGTAGTCCGTACTGAACACTAAAAAGACCTTTTAAAAACCTTCTCATGGCAACAATAAATGGGCCAATATCACATATTCGGTGGCATAGTCATGGAAAAACAAAGAGGCATGTGCCCTCTTGCCTTTATTTATGTAAAAAGTATGCCGGGAGTTTGCTTTTGTGAAAAATGTTCATTATCATATATGTTTAAATTGAGTATTGAAGTGTTAGAGTACCGTTGTAGGTTAAGGTTCCTTTTTGAGAAAACCCCCAATTTCTAGTTTACCATATTGAGGGGTGTCTAAGCTTTTAGAGTTCCATTGCAAGAGGATATATTTTCTTTCATCAACAGGTATCCCTTCCAGTTTGTCGTTTAACGCTTGCTCCTTTAAAGTTATCTTTTTCATCTTTAAAGAAACGTGTGTATATGCCGCCCATCGCCCCTTAAGCTAAGCCACCGGACCTATTTGGAAATATTTAACATTAAGTAGTAGGATAAAGTAACTATTTTGAGTCTCACAATACATAAAACTTGCGTTTGTATGTTACCCTAAATGAGTTTTCAACAAAGCTTGTTTCCGATCTTTGTTGAAAACTTATGACCTTGAAATGTTTTTTTTTGTACCAGATAAATTGTCAAAGGTGCGTTACCTTTGATAATTTTTGTTCAATCTACATCTTGTGGAGAATATTCCAGAATTTTTTGGTCAGTACTTTTCGAGAAAAGGGGGGACAGCGATTTTTGGAAATTTTTTAATAATAACACAAAGAAAAATGTGCGCAAGTATTACGTCATATATATTTTTGAACTCGTGTTTTAACAAGCTCCCCACTCGATGACCTGGTAAAAAAATATTTTTTCCACTTCCGATATCACCCCCCAAAACTAACACCGTAAATCAAAATTTAACTTTCAAAATTATAGGACTCTGATGGGGCCATCAATTCCTATATTTGTGCCAAATTTCAACTTTCTACGTTAAATAGTTTCGGAGAGAATCGGCTGTGACAGACGGCCAGACACCGGAGTGATCCTATAAGTGTTCCGTACGGAACACTAAAAATTATTATTTACTAACAAGACAGATATGTTGCCTTAAATATCATAATTAGCAGTAGTTCATAACACGTACAAGCATAATATTATTAAATCAAATTGTATTAGTTCCCCTTCCCTCAAGTAAAGAAACTACCCTAAATAAAATTCATTAATTTTTTTTTCTATTTTATATTTTGTTGGAAAATTGTAAATTTTATTGAAGTATCGAATAATTACTTAAAAAAAAAATTATTCAAGATATTGGAACTGCTATCATACATATATGGTAACACATTTGGATATTCTAGATCCGCTGCACAAAAATATAGAACGAATTTTTTTATATAGTTTAAATCAAAACTAAACGTGAAAAGTATTTTTCTTCGCGTTAATAATAAAATCATCTTTAAGAGCTTACATACACTTGGATTTTTTAATTTAAAATTTTTTTTTAGCGATTTTTATTCTCTATACTTCTAAGAATTATTCAAAAAAAATTCTAAGAAAATTCCATTTCATTACAAAATTGGCATTAAATGTCGGATTGGGACCGCTACCTGTGTTCAAATGCTGTCTCAGTGAATTTTTAATATTTTTTAACTATTTTTTTTAATTCTTAATAATTACTTTTCCAAAAAATGTCGAGAGGTTTTCTAATTTTTCTAATATTATATATATATAATTTTTTGTAAATAATTCAACATATATTTTTTGGTTGCAAATTGCATACTAAAGTTTGAAGCACGGTAAATTTTTTATTTTTAAAAAAAAAATCGACAATTTTTAACTACTGTATTATTTTATAAGATTAATTCTTATTTTTGCATATAGGATTGGAACCCGATAAAAAATAATGTTAATATTTAAAATATATTTAAAAAAAAATTCTTATAATTTAAAGTATAATAAAAATATATAATCGTAATTTTTTTGTATTATTCACTTAATAACCTTTAAAATATATTTTTTTTAAATATACATACTTTTAGTAGCGCCCAGGTGTATGTAAGCCCTGTAAGCCTACTACGTATCTTTATGAATTCCAGAATTAAATCAAAAATATGTTTTTATTGATAATAAAAAAATAATGGTAACAATATGTATCTTCGATGCCTTATTTGAAGCAAAAAAAAGTACGTGTAATATACACACCTTAAAATTAAGTCGGCCTCCATACCTCACTTTCTTAACCTCTATTTTCTAAACACTACAAACAATCCTAAAACAAACAAATAATGCAACCACATCCGAAACACCGCTTGCACTGAAAACTGCATAAGATCCCAATAGTACAACTTTGACCTTGATCTTGAAAAGACCTCGTTGAAACATTCCTCTAAAATCCGGCAGCACAGATTCCCCTGACATATTGAAGGCAACTAAACAAAATTGATGAATGAATCGAGTACCCACTACGATCATTGGAAGGAGTACCGGTACGACCGTTCATTGGTTGAGATCTCGCTCCTCCTAATCAGAGACAACGCGAGTTCTCCCCCACCTCATATTCTTAAATCCGTAGTAGACTGATGTATAAAAGCAGTATTAATACAAATATCACATCAATAGATATATCGTGCACTCTTGAATACTTTTACACACACTTAAACTCGTAAAGTGCACCGATAAAAAAAAAACACTAAAAAATATGTTTGTGTACAGTGCCTCAATTTTGTGGAATGTCCTCAACGAGGACGTGACAAGGAATAGTCTTTTAGCGTTTATCGGTGTTTTAATATTAGTTCGTACTATTCAATCGTGGCTGGAAACCCGAAGTTTACCTCCAGGACCTTGGGGAGTACCGGTATTTGGTTCCTTGTTAAAAATAAAAGGTGATCTTCATCTCTTTTACAGAGACTTAAACACACAAATATGGTTCACTAATTTCGACGAGACTCGGTTCGCAATTAATAGTCGTTTTAAGTGATTATAAAATGATAAGGGATGCCTTTAGGAAAGAGGAATTTACTGGAAGACCTAATACCGAGATGTCCAGTATCTTAGAAGGTTACGGTAAGTTCTTAAACATACACCTTTTTTTTACCGTAAACACAACTCTTAATCATTTTAAGTGATAACAATTATTGTAATACAATTGACACACTTTAACTTCAACGGCCTTCATGGGTCATCTCTCAGAATATTTACAATAAAAATAATCAATTATTTGACTGATATCACTATCAATACTAACCCAGTTTATATTTCACAATCTGATGATAAAAAAATCTGTGTGCGTACGATCTTGTATTGCACAGTTTAATTTACATTCAACTGAAGAACTTTTCCATATAAAAAAAATGTTACAATAACATTTAGTTAATGTAATTGCGTTATTTGTAATAACTTAATCTGTCTAAATATGAAACTTTTATTTATAAAGTTGATTTTCAAAAAAAAATCTAAATAAAAAAAAATTATGAACGTTTGTTGCGATTTATTTAAATTTGAGTTTTGTTATATTGTTTAGAATTTTTATTCAATTTAGTAATAAAAATCTACAAGAACAAATTTCTAGCATTCTTCTAATTTTTCAGCTATTCAATGCAATGTATAATAAATTTTTACTTCTTTTCATTCTCATTATTTTTAGTGATAATTCATAACTAAAAAAACAAAAAGGTACCATTCTCGATTTCAAGGTACATTTTAATCCTCTAATTTCTGAGAATTTAGCATTTTTTCTATTACATAAGAATAATTTTACAATCAGTAGTAAAGTAGTAGAGTAAAAAAGAGTGAACACTAAATATGTTTTTCTTATTTACAGGAGTTATAAATACTTCAGGAAAACTATGGAAAGACCAAAGAAGATTTCTTCACGATGGTCTACGTCGTTTTGGAATGTCCTACTTGGGTTCCAGAAAAGCCCAAATGGAAAAAAGAATCGTCAGTGAAGTTGATGATTTCCTAGCTGTATTGACTGCAAGAAAAGGCCAGCCGGTGGACTTGAACCCTGTCTTGGCCGTTTCGATTTCCAATGTCATTTGCGATGTCCTAATGTCAGTGAAATTTTCCCACAACGACGCCAGATTCTTTAGGTTCATGGAACTTATCGAAGAAGGTATTAGATTGTTTGGATCCTTGGAATATGTATTCTTTATTCCAATTTTAAAGTACTGGCCAGGACACAACTATACTCGCCAAAAAATCGCAAAGGTAAACCTGACAGAATTAAATTTATTATTTATTTTCGACTTTCACTAATAACAGATTTGTTAAAACTATTTTTAAATCGGATTTAAAATTGTGCCAATAACCGAATAGGTAGTTAGCCTTGACCTTAAATTAACAGCTTTCGGTTTATCTAAATGGTAAATGTATATGGGTATTCTCTTCCAACATTAAGTGGTCTCCTTATAAATCAGTTTTTTTTATTATAGATAAATTATACCTTGTAAAAAATGAAAACGTACTATAAAAACTTATGAAAAGGATATATAATGTAAAACCTGACCCCAATTTAAAAAAAAAACCTACTGAATTTTTTTTCTTGCTTTACAGAATCGAGAGGAAATGGCTCAATTTTTCCAAGAAACAATTGATGAACATAGAAGAACATTTGATCCAAGCCACCTTCGTGATCTTTTGGATACTTACTTGTATGAAATTCAAAAAAGCCAATGAAGATGGAATAAGTCATCATTTGTTTGAAGGAAAAAATCACGGTATGTAGTTTTGTTAAATAGTCATTATTAAAAAACTTTATTAACTTCCTCGCAAACTTTTGAAGTTACTAAAAATTGATATTTTAAAAATTGTTAAATATTTTAAACCATTGGAAGTACATTATTTTTGAAATATGGAACAAAGTCTTTCTTCCAGTAAAAAATTATTGAAATTATTGATGATTCTTATTTACTTAATAGTAGCTTAAGTTACATGTAATGACTAAAGTCGTGTTTATATTAAAACTGTTTTCCTAAATAATTTTTTTTTCTTCCAGATCGTCAAATGCAGCAAATAATGGGCGATCGATCTTTTTTCTGCTGGAATGGAAACTATTAAGAGCTCTCTACAATGGGCGGTTCTGTTTTTTTTGTTACACCATCCTGAAAAGATGAGAGCTGTACAAGAAGAACTGGACCAAGTTGTTGGTCGTCACAGGTTACCAAAGTTAGAAGATCTAGCTTATTTACCGGTTACCCATTTCTACTATTTTGGAAGTTCTTAGAATTTCCAGCATAGTGCCCATGGGTACCACTCATGCTCCCATACGGTAAGTTCTTGTTAAATTCTCAATAATATATACTATAATAAATAGATTATCAAGATATGACTTTAAATTTTAAATTATTTGGATTAATTCAAACTCAATCTCTATTTTTTCACCTTGTCGTTCCCTCTAAAACTAAATACACATTCTGTTTATTGACGACAAAATAAGGAATTTCATTTTAGCACTACTAAATGAAAACAAATAAGTAATAAGGAGCCCTTTACTACAAGGATTTTAAAAAACGTAAAATATACCTCAATTCCTGCGTCAGCCTGCAATACTGAGTTTTTGTAATTGTGACATAAAATCTCTGAATAGCACATATTTTTGTCTCAATATTCTGCTACAGTAGTGCATCACTTTTTAGAAAAATACAACCGTTTTAATAAAATATTCTAATAATAAATCAATCTTGAAAAAAATTCAAATTTATAGACATATTATTTTTTTGGACACTCAGAGTAACATCATCAGTTAGTAATACCAAAAAGTAAGGTACTATTACAGATTTATTATACCGTGCCTAAAATTAACACTTTTACAGTTATATGTTTTTCGTTTATTACCTTTTTCCAAGCTTGTTTCAATGATCATTTTCTTATTAAATATAATAATTTATACGTTTTTTTTCTGTTTGAATTATTTTTTTTGTTGGCGATTATGACAATGTAACCAATAATTTAAATTCACACCTGCGAAAAAAGTGAAAGTCCTTGTAAACCTAAAATTCATTTATATATATTTTTCGGTCGATGAACTTACACAGCGGCATTCTGTCAGACGATTTCTCAAACAATTTTTTTTTTTTTTTTTTTTTCGTAACGATACGCAAAAAGACTTGTTAATATTGTGTGTACCTGTATTTTACGCAACAGCAAGGCTTTTGACCTGCCAAAAGTGCCTTTATATAACAAAAATATTTTAACACCATCTTTATTCTTTACAGAGATGTCAAGCTTAATGGATTTCATCTACCTCGCCATGCCCAGGTAGTACCTTTACTTCACGCGGTTCACATGGACCCTACTTTGTGGAAAGAACCAGAAAAAGTTCGATCCATCTAGATTCATTAATGCAGAAGGAAAAGTTCACAAGCCAGAATATTTCTTGCCATTCGGAGTTGGACGAAGAATGTGTCTTGGAGAAGTACTTGCAAGAATGGAAATCTTTCTCTCTTATCATCTTTACTTCACTCTTTTGATGTTTGCGTACCTGAAGGAGAGAGTTTGCCAAATTTAAAGGGTATTGTCGGTGTTACCATTAGTCCGAAACCCTTCAAGGTTGTTCTAAAACCAAGGCCTATGGAATGGGATAACGAGGAACCAAACTTAAGGCCAGCTGGAAGTCACTAGACTTCATAAAGTGTTCAAGAGCACGGTGAGAAAGTGGTTCCTATTTACGAGGCACAGTACTTAATGCAGGTTCAAACATAAACAAACTTCTTTTTCCAAAAGGGATCTCCGATTTTGGTCGGCTGTGCATTTGAAGTGTTCATATTCACCACCTTTAGTATTAGATATTTTTAATAATGGTCTCAAGGAATTTTCGATTTTTTACTTTTAAGTATTTTAATGAATTAATACTTTTAAATTGAAATCTGTTATTCCCTGACCCGTTCCTGATATTTTATATAATACAATTGCTAGTCAAGCATGTTCATCATGTGTTTACCGAGTTTGCAATTCCATACAAGCCAGTTACATTTTACTATTTTGACTTAATGTATAATTATTTTTTACCATATTGTATGGAGTTGTAAAATATTACATTCGTTACCGAATTTAAACCATATTTTAGTTATAGACTTTATTTATTGCAAAGTTAAATAATGGAACAGCTATAATTGCATACTCCGATGATAATTTTTTTTCTCGTTATTAAAATCTGCTTACACTTTTTTTAAATTAATTACACTCTCAAGAAAATCTCTGGTGCCGATTTTACGATTTTACACTAAATTAAGTAATTGTTTGAATAATTATTAATTATTAAATTGTTAATACTAAATATTTACTGTCTAAATGCTAAAGAGTACATCTTTTCAGCGCGGGAGCATTTATACCAGCTGAGGCTCGTTTACTAAATAAAACACAGAAATATAAAAATTTCCTTCCAATGCACGTTCACTTCGTATATAGACAAGATATGAAATCAGGTAATTTCATGATGTGACAAAACTGCTGTCAAGCAGTCTTATGCGGATATTGGATGGCAAATATGAAAAAATTGGTTAAACCACAAACGGAAAAAACAATAAAAAAATCATTCAATATCGCAGCCCAAAACCTTTTTTTACACGCTTGTCTTGGAAGCAAGTTTTTCTTAATATTTCTGTGTCAGATAATCGTGGAATCTTTACTACAAGCAAACGAATTCTTGTAATATTAAAAAAAAAAATTATCATTATTACTACTATTTTGTATCACTATCATCATGTTCATCTTCTTAAGGCTAGTTTTAAATTGTAAATATACTATATTGTTTTGCAATTATTGTGCTTCATAACGTACAATTTTAGAGAGCAAGACTTATTATTAAGATTTGTTATAAATTTTAATAAAAAT
>CM032456.1:60461898-60480107 GCA_019049505.1 Pachyrhynchus sulphureomaculatus
TACCCACTACGATCATTGGAAGGGTAGTAAGTACCGGTACGACCGTTCATTGGTTGAGATCTCGCTCCTCCTAATCAGAGACAACGCGAGTTCTCCCCCACCTCATATTCTTAAATCCGTAGTAGACTGATGTATAAAAAAGCAGTATTAATACAAATATCACATCAATAGATATATCGTGCACTCTTGAATACTTTTACACACACTTAAACTCGTAAAGTGCACCGATAAAAAAAAAAACACTAAAATATGTTTGTGTACAGTGCCTCAATTTTGTGGAATGTCCTCAACGAGGACGTGACAAGGAATAGTCTTTTAGCGTTTATCGGTGTTTTAATATTAGTTCGTACTATTCAATCGTGGCTGGAAACCCGAAGTTTACCTCCAGGACCTTGGGGAAAAGTACCGGTATTTGGTTCCTTGTTAAAAATAAAAGGTGATCTTCATCTCTTTTACAGAGACTTAACACACAAATATGGTTCACTAATTTCGACGAGACTCGGTTCGCAATTAATAGTCGTTTTAAGTGATTATAAAATGATAAGGGATGCCTTTAGGAAAGAGGAATTTACTGGAAGACCTAATACCGAGATGTCCAGTATCTTAGAAGGTTACGGTAAGTTCTTAAACATACACCTTTTTTTACCGTAAACACAACTCTTAATCATTTTAAGTGATAACAATTATTGTAATACAATTGACACACTTTAACTTCAACGGCCTTCATGGGTCATCTCTTAGAATATTTACAATAAAAATAATCAATTATTTGACTGATATCACTATCAGAACTAACCCAGTTTATTATTTCACAATCTGATGATAAAAAAAAATCTGTGTGCGTACGATCTTGTATTGCACAGTTTAATTTACATTCAAGTGAAGAACTTTTCCATTTAAAAAAAATGTTACAATAACATTTTAGTTAATGTATCGCGTTGTTTGTATTATTTAAATCTGTCTAAATATGAAATTTTTATTTATAAAGTTGATTTTCGAAAAAAATCCAAATAAAAAAAAATTATGAACGTTTGTTGGGATTTATTTAAATTTGAGTTTTGTTATATTGTTTAGAATTTTATTCAATTTAGTAATAAACAATCTACAAAACAAATTTCTTAGCATTCTTCTAATTTTTTCAGCTATTCAATGCTTATATGTATAATAAATTTTTACTTCTTTTCATTCTCATTATTTTTAGTGATAATTCATAACTAAAAAAACAAAAAGGTACCATTCTCGATTTCAAGGTACATTTTTAATCCTCTAATTTCTGAGAATTTAGCATTTTTTCTATTACATAGAAGAATAATTTTACAATCAGTAGTAAAGTAGTAGAGTAAAAAAGAGTGAACACTAAATATGTTTTTCTTATTTACAGGAGTTATAAATACTTCAGGAAAACTATGGAAAGACCAAAGAAGATTTCTTCACGATGGTCTACGTCGTTTTGGAATGTCCTACTTGGGTTCCAGAAAAGCCCAAATGGAAAAAAGAATCGTCAGTGAAGTTGATGATTTCCTAGCTGTATTGACTGCAAGAAAAGGCCAGCCGGTGGACTTGAACCCTGTCTTGGCCGTTTCGATTTCCAATGTCATTTGCGATGTCCTAATGTCAGTGAAATTTTCCCACAACGACGCCAGATTCTTTAGGTTCATGGAACTTATCGAAGAAGGTATTAGATTGTTTGGATCCTTGGAATATGTATTCTTTATTCCAATTTTAAAAGTACTGGCCAGGACACAACTATACTCGCCAAAAAAATCGCAAAGGTAAACCTGACAGAATTAAATTTATTATTTATTTTCGACTTTCACTAATAACAGATTTGTTAAAACTATTTTTAAATCGGATTTAAAATTGTGCCAATAACCGAATAGGTAGTTAGCCTTGACCTTAAATTAACAGCTTTCGGTTTATCTAAATGGTAAATGTATATGGGTATTCTCTTCCAACATTAAGTGGTCTCCTTATAAATCAGTTTTTTTTATTATAGATAAAAATTATACCTTGTAAAAAAATGAAAACGTACTATAAAAAACTTAAGAAAATGATATATAATGTAAAACCTGACCCCAATTTAAAAAGAAAACCTACTGAATTCTTTTTCTTGCTTTATAGAATCGAGAGGAAATGGCTCAATTTTTCCAAGAAACAATTGATGAACATAGAAGAACATTTGATCCAAGCCACCTTCGTGATCTTTTGGATACTTACTTGTATGAAATTCAAAAAGCCAATGAAGATGGAATAAGTCATCATTTGTTTGAAGGAAAAAATCACGGTATGTAGTTTTGTTAAAATAGTCATTATTAAAAAACTTTATTAACTTCCTCGCAAACTTTTGAAGTTACTAAAAATTGATATTTTAAAAATTGTTAAATATTTTAAACCATTGGAAGTACATTATTTTTGAAATATGGAACAAAGTCTTTCTTCCAGTAAAAAATTATTGAAATTATTGATGATTCTTATTTACTTAATAGTAGCTTAAGTTACATGTAATGACTAAAGTCGTGTTTATATTAAAACTGTTTTCCTAAATAATTTTTTTTCTTCCAGATCGTCAAATGCAGCAAATAATGGGCGATCTTTTTTCTGCTGGAATGGAAACTATTAAGAGCTCTCTACAATGGGCGGTTCTGTTTTTGTTACACCATCCTGAAAAGATGAGAGCTGTACAAGAAGAACTGGACCAAGTTGTTGGTCGTCACAGGTTACCAAAGTTAGAAGATCTAGCTTATTTACCGGTTACCCATTCTACTATTTTGGAAGTTCTTAGAATTTCCAGCATAGTGCCCATGGGTACCACTCATGCTCCCATACGGTAAGTTCTTGTTAAATTCTCAATAATATATACTATAATAAATAGATTATCAAGATATGACTTTAAATTTTAAATTATTTGGATTAATTCAAACTCAATCTCTATTTTTTCACCTTGTCGTTCCCTCTAAAACTAAATACACATTCTGTTTATTGACGACAAAATTAAGGAATTTCATTTTAGCACTACTAAATGAAAACAAATAAGTAATAAGGAGCCCTTTACTACAAGGATTTTAAAAAACGTAAAATATACCTCAATTCCTGCGTCAGCCTGCAATACTGAGTTTTTGTAATTGTGACATTAAAATCTCTGAATAGCACATATTTTTGTCTCAATATTCTGCTACAGTAGTGCATCACTTTTTAGAAAAATACAACCGTTTTAATAAAATATTCTAATAATAAATCAATCTTGAAAAAAATTCAAATTTATAGACAATATTTTTTTTGGACACTCAGAGTAACATCATCAGTTAGTAATACCAAAAAGTAAGGTACTATTACAGATTTATTATACCGTGCCTAAAATTAACACTTTTACAGTTATATGTTTTTCGTTTATTACCTTTTTCCAAGCTTGTTTCAATGATCATTTTCTTATTAAATATAATAATTTATACGTTTTTTTTCTGTTTGAATTATTTTTTTTTGTTGGCGATTATGACAATGTAACCAATAATTTTAAATTCACACCTGCGAAAAAAAAGTGAAAGTCCTTGTAAACCTAAAATTCATTTATATATATTTTTCGGTCGATGAACTTACACAGCGGCATTCTGTCAGACGATTTCTCAAACAAATTTCGTAACGATACGCAAAAAGACTTGTTAATATTGTGTGTACCTGTATTTTACGCAACAGCAAGGCTTTTGACCTGCCAAAAGTGCCTTTATATAACAAAAATATTTTAACACCATCTTTATTCTTTACAGAGATGTCAAGCTTAATGGATTTCATCTACCTCGCCATGCCCAGGTAGTACCTTTACTTCACGCGGTTCACATGGACCCTACTTTGTGGAAAGAACCAGAAAAGTTCGATCCATCTAGATTCATTAATGCAGAAGGAAAAGTTCACAAGCCAGAATATTTCTTGCCATTCGGAGTTGGACGAAGAATGTGTCTTGGAGAAGTACTTGCAAGAATGGAAATCTTTCTCTTCTTATCATCTTTACTTCACTCTTTTGATGTTTGCGTACCTGAAGGAGAGAGTTTGCCAAATTTAAAGGGTATTGTCGGTGTTACCATTAGTCCGAAACCCTTCAAGGTTGTTCTAAAACCAAGGCCTATGGAATGGGATAACGAGGAACCAAACTTAAGGCCAGCTGGAAGTCACTAGACTTCATAAAGTGTTCAAGAGCACGGTGAGAAAGTGGTTCCTATTTACGAGGCACAGTACTTAATGCAGGTTCAAACATAAACAAACTTCTTTTTCCAAAAGGGATCTCCGATTTTGGTCGGCTGTGCATTTGAAGTGTTCATATTCACCACCTTTAGTATTAGATATTTTTTATAATGGTCTCAAGGAATTTTCGATTTTTTACTTTTAAGTATTTTAATGAATTAATACTTTTAAATTGAAATCTGTTATTCCCTGACCCGTTCCTGATATTTTATATAATACAATTGCTAGTCAAGCATGTTCATCATGTGTTTACCGAGTTTGCAATTCCATACAAGCCAGTTACATTTTACTATTTTGACTTAATGTATAATTATTTTTTACCATATTGTATGGAGTTGTAAAATATTACATTCGTTACCGAATTTAAACCATATTTTAGTTATAGACTTTATTTATTGCAAAGTTAAATAATGGAAC
The DNA here is from genome assembly GCA_019049505.1 of Pachyrhynchus sulphureomaculatus. NCBI lineage: Eukaryota > Metazoa > Arthropoda > Insecta > Coleoptera > Curculionidae > Pachyrhynchus > Pachyrhynchus sulphureomaculatus. The sequence continues at coordinate 60,466,549 of CM032456.1, forward strand.
AGCTATAATTGCATACTCCGATGATAATTTTTTTCTCGTTATTAAAATCTGCTTACACTTTTTTAAATTAATTACACTCTCAAGAAAATCTCTGGTGCCGATTTTACGATTTTACACTAAATTAAGTAATTGTTTGAATAATTATTAATTATTAAATTGTTAATACTAAATATTTACTGTCTAAATGCTAAAGAGTATCTTTTCAGCGCGGGAGCATTTATACCAGCTGAGGCTCGTTTACTAAATAAAACACAGAAATATAAAAATTTCCTTCCAATGTTCACTTCGTATATAGACAAGATATGAAATCAGGTAATTTCATGAATGTGACAAAACTGCTGTCAAGCAGTCTTATGCGGATATTGGATGGCAAATATGAAAAAAATTGGTTAAACCACAAACGGAAAAAAACAATAAAAAATCATTCAATATCGCAGCCCAAAACCTTTTTTACACGCTTGTCTTGGAAGCAAGTTTTTTCTTAATATTTCTGTGTCAGATAATCGTGGAATCTTTACTACAAGCAAACGAATTCTTGTAATATTAAAAAAAAAAATTATCATTATTACTACTATTTTGTATCACTATCATCATGTTCATCTTCTTAAGGCTAGTTTTAAATTGTAAATATACTATATTGTTTTGCAATTATTGTGCTTCATAACGTACAATTTTAGAGAGCAAGACTTATTATTAAGATTTGTTATAAATTTTAATAAAAATTAAGTTTAAATAAATTATTTTATTAAAGATTATGTTGGTTGTTATTTCCCCTTGTCTAGTTGTTTTGTATATATATATATATATATATATATATATATATATATATATATATATATATATATATTAAACGAGTCGCGATTGTCCGAGCTCCGGATTAACCGAGTCAATCTAAGAACCTGATTATCCGAGGTACGCGCGTCTATGCTGCGTATTAACCGAGCTTCTAAAATATGTACGTACATATTTCCATTTAAAATCGTCGGGGCCTTCGGGGAATCCCCCTGGCCTGTGTGAGGGGTTCCCCTATTTATGTTTTTGGACTCTTTCAGCATGTAAATTGGCGTGAATGCAGTGCGTTATAGCGTTTACTACGGAGAAGTACGAGTACACTCACATAATTTATTTGGTTGGAGTTCTGGTAGCTAAGTGTAATTAATACGAACTGCTTTGTTTGAATTTTTGTTTGTCGTATTATAATGGAGCAAAACAAGCGTAAAAGAATCGTCATTCCTATTGAAGAAAAATTAAAAGCCATCAGAAGAATTGAAGCAGGAGAGACAATTAAAGTTGTTGCACGAGATTATGGAGTAGGTGAGGTAACAGTTGGAGATTGGAAAAGAAAGCGCACAAAAATAGAAGAGTGGTGTATAAATCAAGCCTCCTCGCCCTCAGGAAGAAAATCAATGAAAACCGGCGACTATGAAAAGGTTAACGAAGCTTTATTCATGTGGTTTAACCAACAGAAATCAAAAGGTGTACCTCTGTCAGGTCCAATTTTACAACAGAAAGCAATAATGATGAGTAGGCAATTCCCAGAGATAGATCAGTTTACCGCCAGTTCTGGATGGCTTGACTGCTGGAAAAAAAACGGTACGGTGTACGACAACTGACTGTATGTGGAGAAAAACTTTCTGCTGATGTGTCATTAATTGAGAAGTTTAAGCAGAACTTTAAAAAGCAAATCGAAGATTGTGGATACACATGTTATCAAATTTACAACTGTGACGAAACTGGTCTAAATTATAAAATGCTTTCATCAAAAACATTGGCATCTCGACAGGAAAAATCAGCACCTGGGGACAAACGAAGTTAGAAAAGATTAACTATAATGGTATGTTCCAATGCATCTGGCAAGCACAAAATCCCACTGATTGGCAAGTCTGCACGTCCAAGAGCTTTAAAAGACATCTCACCCAAAGCCCTACCAGTCTATTACAAAAGTCAGAAGAGCACATGGAAGGATGCGACCTTATTTACTAACTGGTTTGAAGAAGAGTTCGTGCCATCTGTGACTAAATTTTTGAACAGAAACCGTCTTCATATTACAGTAATCTTGTTAATGGATAATGCCCCCTCTCACCCTGAAGAAGGACTACATGTGGGCGAAATTGTTGTAAATTTTTTTCCTCCAAATCTAACCAACATAATGCAACCAATGGATCAAGGCATCCTAGAAAACATTAAAAAAAATTATAGGCGTTTATATCTTGAATATCTGTTAGAATACACAGAAAAGGAGGATATTATCAATGGGATGAGAAAGGTTGCACTGAAAAATGTTATTTACTGGGTTTGTAAAGCTTGGGATTCTGTGCGTACTACCACTATTCAAAAATCTTGGTCAAAAGTTATTGATATTGAGGACTATAATGACAGTGAAGATGATACTCCATTAAATGAATTAGCTTTGAAATTGAGAAGCCATGGAGAAATGTTCTGTTCAAATTTTGACAGCGAGATAGAAGAAAAAGAAAAAAGTTTATTTGAATTAATGCAAAAATTAAAAGGTTGCAAAAATGTAACAAGAGAAGATGTTGTTGAATGGATTACAGCAGATGATTTAGAAGAAGAAATGAGTATTGAAGAAATAACGAATGCCTTTCAGGGAACCGAAAAATCAGATGACGATGACGATGACAAAGCGGCGGTGGATGAACAGTCTCCCACTAAGATCTTTCATCAAGAAGGTTTTGCTTCTTTGGAAAAAGCTTTGAGGTATATCAAACAACAACCAGAGGCAACCCCAGCGGATTTGCGTCTTCTTAATAGATGGAGAAACATTGCAGCGAGAAAAAGAAGATGCAATATGCAACAGAAGCGCATAGATACCTATGTCACTGTTTTATAATGTATGTACCTATTTATACCTTAAAAACGTTACATTGGTTTGAAGTATTAGTGTTTATTTTTTTAATGAATAAAAAACAAATCCGGATTATCCGAGTTTTCAGTTATCCGAGGAGGGTGCCCCCCACGTTACCTAGGATAACCGGGGTTCTACTGTATATATATATATATATATATATATATATATATATATATATATAATATATATATATATATATATATATATATATATATATATATATATATATATATATATCAGATTTGTCGGATTTAAGTGGCTTACTGAGAGATTACGTTCCCGCCAGAGGTTTATATCTACGCCAAGAATTGTAGCGGCAGTGACTGGGCTACGATCCGCGCAGATGGAAACCGCCGTAGCACCGTAAACTCTCAGTAAGCCACTGAATATTAATGAGTTAGCATTGAGAATGCGAAGTGAGATCTTGATGTAGCAAACGAACGGAAGTATTTTGGTTTAATACTTCGACACATATCTCCATCCGTAAATCTTTACGACCTAATATATATGTGTATATATATATATATATATATATATATATATATATATATATATATATATATATATATATATATTACCTGAACTAAAAATTATGCTTATTATTGTTGAAAAAATTAAGAGACAAAAATAATAATAGTTAGTTAATCAAAAAATACAAGATGTCCTAAATAAAACTATCCTAATATCAAAGCCATTGCTTGGAAACAAAGAAAATTTTAAATACAAAATTTGGCGGGTATCAAGCAAATTGTCCTATTTTTTTATTATAGATTTTCAACAAGGTGGCGCCAAAATAGCAGACACTTGCCAACTTTAAGTATAACTTCACACATTTAAAAAAAAATCGATTTGGTTTCTATATTACTCTAGATAACATACATTATTTTGTTTATTTGTAAGTGATAGTACCGATACCTATATAAGTACGAGATACAAAGAGTGTAAATAGAGTTGAAAAATATACAAAAAATGTGAAAACGAAATAAGGATAGTAGTAATTATAAATTTTTTAGTTCTTTATTTTCTGCAATTGCAATTATAGTCGATAAACCAAGCACAAATGTCACATGTTTTGAAAACATTATGATAAAATTTCGTAGACATTAATATCGACATAAAAATAAGCTGAGGTTACAAAGTAGTTTAAAATAAATGTATGGGTGGACGCTTCAGATTCTTGGAACATCTTGTAAAATTACAATAAAATAAAAATCTACTTAATATGGGCCAATTTCTAGTGTTCTGTATGGAACAGTTATAAGATCACTTCGGTGACTGTCTGTTTGTCTGTTTACACCCGATTTTCTCCGAAACTATTGGACATAAAAAGTTAAAATTTGGCATTAATATAGGAATTGATGGCCCCATCAGAGCCGTGTAGTTTTGAAAGTTAATCTTTGACTTAAGGGATTAGTTTTGGGATGTGTAATCAGAACTGGAAAAAAAAATTACCAGGTCGGCGACTGGGGTGTCAAATGAAAGCTTATAAAAACAGTTTAACAATTATTTTTAAAAATCGCGGAACATCGCTGTCCCCTGATTATCTCGAAAAGTACTGATTAAAAAATTTTGGAATATTCTTCACAGGGTGTTAGACGGAATGAAAATTATCACAAGTACCTTACCTTTAATAATTTATCTGGTATATAAAAATTAAAAATTTCAAGGTCATCAGTTTTCAGTAGAGATCGGAACAAACTTTGTTGAAACTCATTTGGGGTGTGTTTTCTGAAGTCATTGATCATTTTATACCTCTAAGTTGGGAATATGGAATCTTTGGCACAATGATACTACTCAGTATATATCACCACTACACCAAACACATTATTTTTGCACTCGACGCGCGTTTCACTAACCATGTTAGCTTCATCAGGAGCGATGATTGACTGTCATCAATCATCGTTCCTGATGAAGCTAACATGATTAGTGAAACGCGCGTCGAATGCAAAAATAAAGTGTTTGGTGTAGTGGTGATATATACTGAGTAGTATTTTATACCTCCGTAACAAAAATTTTTATTTTAAAAGCAATTAAAGTACGGAACACTAATTGCGCAAGTCCAACTTGCACTTGGGCGGTTATTCTGATTAGGTTTTAATTCTACCTTTAGTGGTCTCTCCGATAAGCGATAGTTAATCATTTATGACTTTGTGGTTTTTTATCCAAATTTTTAGTAATAAAAAATTGTCATACTTGATCTGTGGGAAAGGTTCAGAATTGCTTGAAATTAGATTGGTTTAAATTATCAAAAAATATAGGGTATCCCATAAATTGGTTTAAAGTTGTTCGGAATATTGCGCGAATTACTATTATCACGCGGTTAAAATTTCTCATTCAATTTCAGTGTAATTAAAGACCCGAATATTCAGCTGACTTTACGGCACTAGATCGAGTTTAACCTAAACTTCGGGCAGGGCTACCAAGGACATCAAGAAGTGACACAAACCTGGAGTACGTTCTAGTGTTTATTTGTTATGAATTAAGTGCCGTAAGTCTTCTCTTAATTTCATTACGTTTTCACATTAAAGGTTTAATAAGTTTAATAATTTCGTTAGTGAATGTTTGAACACTTTTCAGATTTATCAATATTTTATTCTTGCAGGAACTACATTTCGGCTTAAACGAGCATGTCGCAATTGGAATTTCCGTTATTAAAGTACAACAAATTCAAAACTATAACATCAGAAATTGAAAACTATATTGTGTGAGTCTCTGGTATTGTCCAGATTAAATTTTTGTGGTACTATTTATCCAAGTTCTTCAAAATTCATGTTTGCGCCTGATATTTGGTATTCGTAAAAGGAATCACATATTACACAAATTGTTTGAACTGGGATGATTAAATATGAATGATAGACGTTGTTTGCATGCGGCTTGTTTATTCCACAAAATTGTCTTAACGGGTGTTCCCTCCTACCTACATAGAAAAATTACCTTTAGATCAAATGTTCATAATTTGAAAGTCCATTTTAGGGGTCGCCTTTCGCCTCCGGCTCACAAAACTGAAAAATTTCGATCGTCCTTCTCTTTTCAAATAGCTAAGATTTATAACTCAATTCCAGAAAATATAAAACTATTAGATCCTAGGTCATTGAAGGCGGCGCTATAGGAGGATTTTGTTAAATATATAAAGACATAATACTTATTTATGTAAATTTTCCTTCAAAAAAGAATATCACTAGCTCTTGAGTATATCTGTGCTCTGTATAAATTCTATTATTTATCTCGGATATGTTTGGGTGACTCGCCTGTCTGTTTAACAATTTAATTTATATCGAGGGTTCTTTTTTTTTTTTTTTTGTTTGCTCTAGTTGTGTCATAAGCCATTCTTTTTTTCGTCTTTTTTTTCTTTTTTCATAACACTTACAACATTACACAGTTTTACTAAGATACATAGTATTCTACAAACTTTAGTATTAGGATGCTTAAGGTAAAGAACAGGGGGAATGTTTGTACCTTCGTGGTCTTACATTCCCAGCTGACCTTCGGCATTTTCCAATTTAATGTAACATTTTTTTTTATTTAGTTTATGATGTATTTTTGGAAATAAAGACCATATTTATTTATTTATTTATTTATTTATTTAAAACTTCTCCTAAGAAGTCGGCTTCTGCCACGGTGTCAGCACATAGAACAATAGGCTCCTACCTCTTTGGAGATGGCAAAGGCCGCACAGCAACTGTCAATTTGTGTGGATTAAGCAACCGGTTCTAGCAGGAGGGAGAGAAATTACTATATATTTCAAACCTATGATTGTTAGTCAAGTGATTCATTGATTTTTACAACACACACTTCACACATAGCCTTGATTTGCAGCCGATGGATTTTTTCTTGTGGAGACACTTTAAAAATAAAGTTTATTGACACAATCCACTTGTTAAAACGATCAAAAGAAAATGCCTAGCAGTGGTCAGTAATATCACCCACCACTTCTTAAGAAGAGTCCTGGGGAAATCACCGTTTTTATTTAGAAGACATCATTACTAAGAAATTTTTTTCAAAGGACTATAGTTTTCTATACAAAAGAGAATTTTTTTATCATTTTCTTAAAAAATTAATAATAAACGTTTCTATGGAACATTCTGTACAAAGAAAAAGCGTATATAATGTGAAAAAGTAACTATAATTGAGTTTTTAAAAGAAATTTATCTAAACATAGCATTCTTTAACATATTATTTTGAACCATCCGGTGAAGGTTTTTTAGTGGTCCTGTATAAATTTAATCTTGTACGCCTTTGGCGTCAAGGTTATTCCACAATCGCCTTCCAAATCAACGGTTTCTTCATTTTCTAATTCAAGGGAAAATTGTTGCAGTATAGTTATACCAAAAAGGAAAAGTAACATTCTAGCCAGTTCATCACCAACACACATTCGTTTGCCTAAAAGATATTGCATATTTGTACTTACAATAAATATCAAAACCAAAAAAAAAACGGGAAAATGTTGCCACAATCAATATTAAATTGATAGGCTGTCTGAAAAATTTTTGGCCTAACAAAGAAAGAACATCGAGAATTTGCAAATGCAAAATGACCAACAAATAAAGATTCCATGCCTTTCCTCCTACGACTATAGTTTCTGAGCCTATACTCTCATCAGGTAGGCTTTAGGCAACGGTATCGATCGTTAAGACCAGAGTACCGTGGATATTCCGAAATTTTATTTCGGAATATCGATTTGATTTATCCTTCCTAACAATGTTAGGTTTATATAGTTGAGAAGTTTTCGATGTTCGAAACTCTCAATAGATGGCGCAAGAGTCTGTATCTTGCCCAACGAATTGTACCTCGTTTATATAAAGTACCATGATTGCTATAAGCCAGCGAGAGTCATTCCAACTTGACTCTCCACGGTACTCTGTGTTTACGATCGATACCGTTACCTAAAGCCTACCAGATGAAGAGTATAGGCTCAGAAACTATAGTCGTAGGAGGAAAGGCATAGAAAATAGCATTCATGGGATCTTTATTTGTTGGTCATTTTGCATTTGCAAATTCTCGACATTCTGTTGTAGTGACCAATCGAGTAACAAACCATATGCCGAAATTTTATTTCGGAATATCGATTTAAAGAAAGAACATATTCTCTTGAAACGGCAATACATTTATTCCATCATTTTTCCAGTAATTCAGTATAATATGTGATTCCGAAAGGTCTGCAAAATATCCATCCGCGGCTGCAATAGCTTCGTCATTTGATGTAAAACGCTTTCCAGCCAGGAATTGTTTCAGATTTGGAAACAGATAATAGTTAGAGGAAACCAAATCTGCTGAATATACTAGACGTTCTTTGCAATTCGTACTTTAATTCGTTGAATTTTGCCATCGTCAAAACACTTGTATGAACACGTACATTGTCTTGACGAAAAATGAGTCATTTCTTCTTTAAAGCAGGTCTTTTCTCACGAATTTTTACATCCAACTGATCCAAAAGGTTACAATAATATTCAAAGTTAATTGCTTTACCTTTCTGAACATAATCGATCAACAAAACACCTTTGTAATCCCAAAAAACTGTCGCCATAACTTTCCCTGTCGATGGAACCGTCTTTGCCTTTTTTGGTGCACTTCTACCGGCTTCAATCTATTGTCTCGACTGTTCTTTTCACTCTGTTGTATAGTAGTGGATTCAAATTTCATCAAAAGATATGAAATGATGCTTGAAATCCATTTTTTTGCGTAAAACGATCCAAACACGCTTGAGAAATACGCATTCGAATGCGCTTTTGGTTGATTGTCAGCAAATGCGGCACCAATCTTGCACAAAGGTTTTTCATATGTAATTCTTCATGCAAAATATTTCCAATTCATTCTTTTGAGATGCTATTTCACGCACTGTCACTCGTCGAACATCTAACTCCACGACGATCATTTCCGAAGCTTGTACGACCAGATTTAAAAAGAGCAGCCAATTTTTTCACATTGGAAATCCTTATACACTTTTAACAATTTTGAATGAATTTCTGTTGGTGTTAAACCATCGAAAACAAAGAATTTAATCACTGCACGATATTCAATTTTTTCCATTTTAAAAAAATCAATGACACGTCAATATTAAACAGTTGCTCCTACTCGAATAAATTGCCAGATCGAAATAAAATTTTACATGTGTTTATATAAAGGATGGAACTTTCCAATACAATTATGGTTTTACAGTTTCTAACGCCATCTAGGGTAAATCCGGCATATGTGCCCAACTTTTTTTATTTTACTCATACCTCTTAACATACAAATAATACGCACATGATTTTCATATGTGCACTAACTTTGGTACTTCATTTAATCACCTCGTACTACTTTTTGTAGACTAGTCAATAAATAAACCGTATATTTTGAGTTTAAAATAAAACTGCATAACGGGATTGATGCCTCGTATGCGGTATATATGCCCCAGACCTAATTTTTTGGAGGGGATAGATGCCCTTTGCAAGAAAACAAACATTTTGAATATATGTTTGAATCAACATTATTATTTATTAAATATATACATATATATATATATATATATATATATATATATATATATATATATATATATATATATATATATATATATATATATATATATATATATATCTGTTTTACGAATATATATATATATATATATCTGTTTTGACGAATGTTCTCACGGGTGTAAAATACGGTAGTGGTTTTTCTTCTTTTTAGCTATTTTTTTCAATTATTTAAGATGATGTTACTAGTTTACTAAACATGGACAAAAATAAACATATTAATTAAAAACACTAGGTATAGAGATCAATCATCTTAGGTACAAAAATATAATCGTCTTAAAAACTGCAAAACTATTTAGCCATTTTGGTGGCAATAATCTGCATTCGCCCACATTTGTTGCAATAATTGCGATATAATGTGCATGTTTCGTGGAGCCACTTGTGGCACATAACACAACGGATCCAATCTACTTTGGATTTGGTGTTACTATAATAGTCAAGACATTCCACGCAATGATCCTCATCTAGATTCTTATCATCTACTCCATCATTTTCATCATTAGAACTATATATTAAAGCAGGCTTTGCCTTTTTGAATGTTTCTTTGGTTTTGGAATAAGTTTTGTCGTGTTTTTGTTTCTGTGTCTTTTGTTTTTTTTATTTCTTCAACTTCAAAACTACTGTTCTCATTCTCTTTATTATCGTTTTCACTAGAACTGTAAAATTTCATAGCTGTTCGCTTCCTCAGTTTTCTTTTAATTTTCTCTTTATCTTTTCTTTGTTTTTCAATGCTATTCTTTTTGTTGTTTTCTTTTTCATTTTTATCACTTTCAATACTATCCTCAGTAATATCTGTATCGCTTGACTTATAATCACTTGAATTATTTCTTTTTTGCTTCTTAGCTTTAGTTCTTTTCAAATCAAATTTTTCTTTAACTTTTTATTGATCTTTTTTGCTTTTCACTGGTATGCCTTGTTCTAGCTTATGAATATGTGTGACCAGCCGACGTTCATTTTCGAATCCAAGAGTTGGATGTTTTTCCTAAAAAAATTCCTTGCAAAATAAAAAAAAAAATACTACCTGCCCATAATTATACGAGGTAGGTAAGTATTCTCAATCCGAAGCAATATTATTATAAATGCACACGTGTAATCATAAAAGTAGGTACCTACCTAATGGTATTATTTTCTTATTTTGTTTAGCAAACCGCCGACGTAACGTCCTAGATGGTATTCCGTATCTTTTTGCTATATAATTGACGCTAAGTCGTTTATCTTGCATTTCTGCTATTGCTGCAGCCAATGTGTCCTCGGTCCAAGTAATGACACGCGGTTGGACGCCGGCTTTACGCTTGTATTTACGGGGCATTTCCAATCTGAATCATATAACATACACTTAAGTACGGCAAGGGATAGATGCCCTTAAAGCCAGCATGCATTAAGGTGAAGTAGGGATAGACGCTCTTAGGGGCGACTATCCCAAAACATATCGGGGCATATATCCCTTTTCACAGGAATACCTTCGAAAAAAAATGGTAAATACGTTTATTTTATCCTAAAAATGTAATTAATAATAATCTACATACCCTACTCCTTATTCAGAAGTAAAAATAAAATAAACTTACATGTTAACTCCAAAATTATAAGGGGCTGAAAATCATCCACAAAGTAAAATCTCGACTGTTTGGCTCGTCACTGTCATTAGCGCTCCTACGCACAACCGCACGCACCAACGCTTTGTGGCAGATTGAAGTGAGGGAGGGGCACGTTCGTATTATAAGGCATTTTTTTGTTTACGCGTCTTACATTTCACACAACTGTAATGAGGCGTCTATCCCGTTGGAGCGTATATCCCGGACTTACCCTATGTCAGGCCGAGAACTTTTCAGACAGCCTAAACTCTTAATTGCTCAAGGCCGTTTAATATTGAAGTTTTAGCACCCAAATATCTTGCCTCTCTGCCTAAGAATGTGGGTATTAACCCCCATATTTATCGATTTGTTTCAATTAGTATTAAAATAGCTACAGCATACATTATATTGAATATTTACAATTTTATGCTATATTTACCATTTTGAAAAGGAATAAAATGATCTGTTTTAACGAATTTGTTTTCTATGTTCAAAAAGTTTTCCGGATTAAATTTCTCGGGTTCCAAATATATTTTTGTGTTCATATGTATTGCCCATTGACACGGTACAATCATTGATCCTTTGGGAATTTTAAAGCCATTTATCTCAATATCCTGCAATGCTCCATGTGGAATTCCTTAAATAAAGCATTTTTTTTAAATTCATAACTTGCAGTATACGTCATTGTTAAATTCTTTGGAATATAGTAAAACAAAATAAGTGATTTTGAAGTTACTGGATAAATTGTGATCGAAGATCTCTATCTGTCATTATTGATGATTTCCAGTCACTTGTTATATACTAATTCTTCGAATTTTCTGAGGTTTTCGAGCAGGTTTCATATAGCCTGTCCCAAAATATAAGATCCTTATTTTTGCCGTTTTAGGTGAGCAATATAAAAATTCTTACCTTTTCTTTACGATAGGTTGCAGAGATGGACTTAAGAATTTTATTCATTAATGCAAATAGATAAAATTATAAGTGTTTTTGGAGATGTTTATTTATAGAGGCATGTAAAAACAAATGGATAAGAAGTACAAATATACAGTTTGAATGAATGGGGTTTACAAAAGGGGACATATTGTATAAATAAAAATATATTTTAACTTAAGCCTGATTCAGTTTCACTATCACCGTCATCAGCTGAGGTAATTATCAGTGGTTTTATATTATTTACATAAATATATGAATCTTCATAGATCATTTATAACTTTTTTTACTAATTCAACCACTGACACGCTTAAAGTAGGAGAAACATTTTGTGCCCTTATTTTTAATTTAACTTGTTGCCAAATATGTTCAATTGGATTAAACACACAATAATACGCAGGAAGCCGCAAAACAGTGTGTCCCATTTTCTCAGCCATACTATCACAAACATATTTTTTTTTTCAATTTATATTCTTTCAAAACTTCCAGAAGATCACTTTTTTTATAACTAAAGTCAAAATAAATGTCATTTTCCAATATATATTCCTGTATTCCCGATTTGGTGTTGGCTGCATTAGGAACCTTATTTAGTAGGCGCTATGGTAACTTGCATTGTCCATAACTATAATACTCTGTTCGGAAACATTTGGCAAAAGGGAATTTTGAAACAAATTTTCAAACAGTTCTGCGGTCGTGTCTTCGTAATAGTCCAAACTAGAATCTTTTAATTTTTTGCAGATAATAGCAGACAATTTGAAACCCACCCCTTTTCATATCCAGCATGCAAAAAGGTTATTCGTTTACCTTTATTTGAAGGTGCGTTAGTCTCACATTTTGTACTGCACCCTTTTTGCACAGTGTCATGGATATCGAACCATGTTTCGTCAAGGTAAATTATTGCCCAATTCTCTGATCGATACTTTTTTTAATTTCTTGTAAATAAGTATGTCGCAAAATTCGTAATCTTTGTGACACCATCACTACTTGCCTTTTGTTGATTTTTCGGAACGTAAATCCTATTCTTAAGAGAATTCTGTGAAGGGTTGATCGGCGACAATGTATATTGGTCCCGTCCTGCACCAGTCATAATTTTATTTTGTCTGGTGTCGGCACCAACTGCTCTTCATACATAGAATATATTTTTGTCCTGATGACGTATTTTTCACAATCGTCTACATGATGCATTTGAAAATCTTTCCGTTTTTTCCTGTTCCTAAGTGATGGTTTTCCTACAATACCCTTAATCGTAGAAATTGGAGTTTTTGTTAGTTCACTGGTTGCTTGCTTATTCAAATTTCTTTTTACCAAACTGTCATAAACATTTTTCACTATTTGTTTAGCGTCAAGTGATAAATGTTTTCTCTTGCGATGGCCACTATTGCAATTTTCCCACGGACGCCACATAATTAAAATAGAACCGTTACGTTGTAAGTTGTAAGTAAAACTAAAAATAAAAATTATAAAAAGTATCTTTCGAATCCGAATGGAAACCTATGATCATTAGGCCTATATTATCAAATACTTAAAGGGCTCCAAACCGGGTTGCCAGGTAGTAAATATATAAGTAAAATTAGATCCAACATGACTGCAGGTGCAACTGAGGGCGGTATACAAAGCAGGTAAAATAAAAATACGTTTGTTGTAATACCCAACTATGCACAAAACCTTAATAGGGTC
>CM032456.1:60480207-60500207 GCA_019049505.1 Pachyrhynchus sulphureomaculatus
TATATTTAGGGTATTTTAGTTTCTCGGTGCCGGTGGGATTCGAACTCACAATCTTAGAGTATACACTTCTGCAGTTTAGCAACTAAGCCACTGCAGCTAGTCGGGAGATCGGATATATAGACAGATAGATAAATAGATAGATAGAAAAAGATATAATATAAATAGCGTGACAACTATTAGAAGTAATGGTAATATACGTGTCTAGGACCTTTTACGTTTCCATCAGTAGCACGCAACCAATTTATACGATAGAAAAGCCTATTTTGCTGGCATCAACCGACATTTTCGGGGATGCCACAGTAGCAACCGATGTGGGCGTCTATTCCATGAATAATAGAAACTGAATAAAACAATTGACGATAACTCTAATAACAAAATAAATCTGATAATTTACAACTTTAGCTTAGGAATGGGATGCAAAAGATAACGACAGCTATACTAACAAGATGAAGAGAAGGGATAACTTTTACTCTAGGACGAGTTTGGATAGACCTATAAATTAAGGCCAATCATGCAAATAAAACAAAAAAGTTTACGCTAAAAATAAAACAACCTGTTATGAATCTTATAAACAAACCACTAGACTTCATGTCTGTATATTTTAAAATAATGCGCTTACTGCACTAGCACTTTAGCCATGAAAAGTTATATTGCTTAAGATAAAATATCAATATCTGGCGAAAATTATTGTAATTAAAAAACTAGATCAATTCAATATGAATTCCTTTTTATTATAATGAATAACCCTGAAATATAGCAATTTTAATTAAGAATCAGGGCCGTAACTAGAGTGTACCATTTACCACAGGCGTGGATTCAATAACGATGCTAAATTAATGAAAAATAAATGCAATTTTTTCTTGAAAAAATATTTGTTTGGCGTAAACAGGACCCATAATGGAAAACTGTAACAATTTTCCCTGACACATCTTTATTCAAGGAAATCATTGCAGTATGTAAAGATGTAACACAATAGGTAGCAATTTAAAAAAAAAGGCTCCCTTAATTCAAACTGTTTTTTTATGCCTCCTGTAAAATTTCAAAATTCCAAAATGAACCATTTTCAAAATTTGTGATTCATTTGAAAACAGTAAAACATGCCATTTCGTTTTTATTTTTTTAAGAATCATTTATTAATTTTGCTTTACCTTAAAAATGGTAAAAAAAAATTTAAAGGTCCAGCAACGCCAATGTGTTTAGTTCCTTCCTCCTGTAACTCCTGCAACCAAATCCAAGTTTTATCATCTCTCGACCAGTATCGACCAAATACAATTTCATTCATTACAGATCCCACATCATGACGTAAGGATTCCAAAGGATCTAGTGGTTTGTTTTTGCCATCACTTTTTATAAACTGAAAATCATTCTCATTTCTGTAATTGCTACTAGACACTTAAAAATAATATATTTCTTAAAGTTGCAAATCCACAGCAGAAAATTACTGTTTTTAATATACCCCTTTCTAGGGTCTTCAGGTCTGTCTCCAAGAGATTTTCATATGTTTTTAAAACTACATGGTGAGTCAACGATAAAGTAAAGTTCATTATCTCATTTGTTTCGGAAATGTCGAAAAAATGTTAAATAAAATAGTTATAGGGAATGTTAAGGTGCACAGTTTAAAATTATATTTGAGTATACAGGTACTTCAAAAAAATGTAGGCGATATAACATATGTTTTTTTTAAACTGAACATCCTATTTTCTAATTTATTTTTAAATCCCGCGTAAAATTTTATAACTTTTTTATTAATAATGTTATATACCTAAACCTAGTAGTTTTTCTAACATTTCAATTTTAATAAAAAAAAAAAAATATTAGTTTTCAGTTTTGTAGAAAATTGCCAGTAGTGCCATCGTTTCTGAAGGTGGAGTACTCATAATTAGTAGGAGCATTCTATAGAGATGAAAAAAAGATATATGTAAAGAAATTTGAGTTCAATGCTACAGGGTGTTCAAAATAAATTTATGCATTTCGACTATTTTAAATTGAAAATCTCAAATTTTTTAAACGGTACACCCTGTATATTATTATTTTTTCTGATATATTTTACAAAACCCTCCAACTTTTATTAAGTATGTCATATTCCTATTTCTAATAGTTTTCGATTTATTTTGAATTTTTCAATTTTTACCTTTGTTTTTAATACACTTACGCTATAACATCATAGTTGCCAAGACAAAACAAAAATGTAGGCATTGTCAAATTTTGACATGTCTGTTAAGCAAGTAAAAATAGTTTAATTTTTTCTAGAAGTGATGTATAAGGGTAATAGTTATGGATTTTCCTAAAAATGAATTAATTGATATGGTTTATATACTGGGCGAGGAAAAAAATTGTCTATTGGCAGTAAGGCTTTACGGAGCGAAGTACCCTAATAGATGTATACCATCTAGAAAATCTTTTCAATGCTTAATGGAATAGTTTGATGGTAGTGGTAGCGTTGAGTATACGAAATGGAAATTAGTAAACCAGAATGCTACCAATGAGAAAGAAGAAATGGAGATTTTACTTCATGTTGAAGATAATCCCCAGGTCAGCAGCCGTCAACTAGCTGACTTATCTGACACATCCCAATCTACGGCTAATCGCACCACGAAAAAATACAAGTATCATCCCTTTCATATGGAACTACACCAAGAACTTCAAGACCGTGATTTTGAATGACAAGTAAACTTGTACCACCATGAATGGAGCAATAGAGGCCGATCCAAACTTTTTTCCCAAAGTAAGATACTTTTCGCAGTAAGTTAACAGCTATAACATGCATAACATGCATTATTATTCAACGTTAATCCATTTTGGGTCCGGGAAGTTCAAAACCAAAACCATTGATCGCTTAATGTATGGTGTGGAATAACAAATTTTCGAATTATTCGTCCATATTTTTTCTGCGAGCCGCTTAACGGGCCTAGATATCTAAATAGTTTACAAAACGAATTACCACAGCTTCTTGAAGAAGTTGATAACTTTGAAAGGAAACAAATGTGGATTCAACAAGACGGAGCTTCTGCTCATTACCATCGGGAAGTTCGGGAATTTTTAAACTATCGTTACCTACAAAAATGGATCGGTAGGGATGGATTCATTCAGTGGCCACCTCGATCATGTGACTTAACACCTTTAGACTTATTTATGTGGGGCTACATTAAAGATCGTGTTTATGTGAATCCCCCTACAACACCAGTAGATATGGAAAATAGGATACGGGATGCGTGCAGGACAATAACACCCTTTATGCTAAGGAAAGTGAAGGAAAATATAGTAAAACTAAGCATGTGTATTCAAGTAGACGGGCGCATTTTTTGAACATTTATTACGGCATAATAATTAATCATTAGATAAGTTAAACTATATATATAAGGTAGCTCTACAGGCCTTGTAGGTCTAAGGCTTAATCGGCAATTCTTCTCCAAGGAAGTTAAACTATATTAAAATTATTATTAAATATTTGTTTATATTTTATTTATAGCGTAAGTGTATTAAAAACAAGGGTAAAAATTGAAAAATTCAATATAAATCGAAAACTATTAGAAATACGTATATGATATATTTAATAAAAGTTGGAGGGTTTTGTAAAATCTATCAGAAAAAATAATAATATACAGGGTGTGCCGTTTAAAAAATCTGAGATTTTTCAATTTAAAATAGTCGAAATGTATAAATTTATTTTGAACACCCTGTAGCATCTAACTCAAATTTGTTTACTTATGTTTTTTCTTTCATCTCTGTAGAACGCTCTTACCAATTATGAGTAGTCCACCTTCAGAAACAATGGCGCTACTGGCAATTTTTTTACAAAACTGAAAACTAGATTTGGATATATAACATTATTAATAAAAAAGTTATAAAATTTTACACATAATTTAAAAATAAATTGGAAAATAGGATGTTCCATTTAAAAAAAAACATATGTTATAACGGCCACACTTTTTTGAAGTACCCTGTATACTCAAAAATAATTTTAAACTGTGCACCTTAACATTCCCTAAAACTATTGTATTTAACGTTTTTTCTTCATTCCCGAAACAAATGAGATAATCAACCTTACTCTATCGTAGAGTCACCCTGTACATGCAAGGTGTGTTAGTGAAGCGATCGTCTTCGATTGAAATATACAGGTCGAGCAGCTATATTAATCAGAAATTTTTTATAAGTTGAAGCACTGTATTTACCAGTTTTGGTTTCCGGCGTCCGCATATTATAGAACTAAGCAAAAAAGATCACTTTGCCGAGGCTTATAAAAGCTATAGACTTTTTTTTAAAATGCCATTTTAGAACTACACTAAACCAGGTAAGTTATCATCGCTACCGCTGCACAGTGGGGATTAAAGCTAGTGTCTCAAAAAACTGTTTTTTTTAACAACTGTTACACCCTTTCAGTATTTTTTCAGTTTTTTTTAGCTGAAGTTAGATCCTTTCTATTTAAAAATGAATGGTGCCCCAAAAAAGTTCGTACAGCTGAGGTTTTTTAAAAAAATAAAAAAAAAAAAAAAAGAAAAATCGTGTTTCAAAATTGTCTATCAGAAGCCTTCAAACTTTTTTGCGGGGTTTACACGTTCGATTTACCAGGACGATTTTTTTTTTTTAAAATTGAAGCTTATTAAATTCCGAACAAAGCTTATTAAATTCCCAAACAAAGTTGTCGGAGCCGATTTTTCAATTAAACTTTTGTTTCAAAATGGCGGACGTTTGGTTTCTGATTATATAGCGACTGAGACACAGAAAACGCTTACAGTTTCAAACCAAGTTGTGCCACTGTTTAGCAATAGCAGCCACTTTTTTGCTACAACAGCAAATAATGTGGCTAGTGCAGCAAAATATTTACCTGTCCCTATTTTAACAAAACGTTTTAGCTGTTGTAGCCATTTTCTAGCTGTGTGAGCTGTCCTTTTCTACGTGTATCGCTGTTTTTTGTATCTGCTAGAAAATTGTCTACGATACTTAAAATTTACAGCAGCAATATTCTAGCAATAACTGCATGAAAATTTAAATCCCGCAACTAAACTTGAATAACTTGAATGATCTGACTGCCACAGTCTAAATGCCACAGAGAAACTTTCTTGCTCGATTCAATTTTGGCATCCGCCATACTTGATTTGTCATTTTAAGTCAATTGTTGAAACATATTTATAATTGACAACCTTAAAGAAATTATTTATGCAAATGTTATGGATATAAAATAATAATGGTACGTTTATTCATATTTATAATACTTTTATTGTTCATGGCAGCTATTTTGGGTTCATTATTATTAATCTCGTAACTGTGATATTAGATATATTATCTGCGACATAAAAAAAACATACATACACGCATTTTAGCACAACTTGGTTTGAAACTGTAAGCGTTTTCTGTGTCTCAGTCGCTATATAATCAGAAACCGCCATTTTGAAGACGTCCGCCATTTTGAAACAAAAGTTTAATTGCAAAATCGGCTCCGACAACTTTGTTCGGAATTTAATAAGCTTCAATTTAAAAAAAAAAATCGGTCCAAATCGAACCAAAATTGAAGGCTCTAGACAATTTTGAAACACGATTTTTCGTTTTTTTCCCCACTGTGCGCTGGTACGATTAGCATCTAAGCATAATGATATTATTACAGTTGTATTTACAACCCTGCAATGATGTCTTGTCTTTTCTGCTAACTTCCTTTATTCGCAGGTGTACATCTCTATAAGAACGAAAGTGATTCGATTTTTGACGATTCCGATATTTTCAAATTTCAATGACCTACAAGTATCAATGTAAATAACAGGACCGCATTTCAAAAAGCTGTTTCTTTCTATATATTTTTATATTTTATTTGCCAGAATGATTTATGTTAGTGGGTACTGTTAAACTTTGACAACATTTCGTATAAAGAGCGTTTATTTTTCCGCCACCATATATTCTTAAATGAAGCATTTTCCAAATATGCTGTTAAAACCAAACATGGTTCTAACATATTCGTCGAACTATACTCGTATAACAACTGTAGCAAAACACAGAACTTTTTTGTATTTGACTTACCTCGATAAAATTAATCACATGTTTTAAAATCATTTTCTCCATATTTTTTCGTTGAGGTCCGATCCTAGACCCTCCCCAAAGTCCGTAGAAAACTATGGACAAATCTTCTTTGATCCTTCCAGAGGGCGCCTTGTGCACAAATTAGGCCTATAGACAATAGAAAAATAGCATGTAATAAAAATTAAAAATTAAACTCTGTCACACCTGCTACCAATACACATTGGTAGTAGGTGTGCTCAATATCAAATATATGGAAAATGAGAAATCATTGCTCCGGGAATTAGGACAATCAAATTATAGTGACTTTATGACGTTTCGCCTAGAATTGTAAGAAGGAGGGAGAAATTTAAACATACAAGCTATATAACAAGGGTAGAGATTGTCCCCTACAGAATATACCATCGATACTTACTTCAGTCTCCTGTTCTGATAAACTACATATTAGGAAGTCTCTCTGGGGTTATTCTGAATTCTTATTTATACTTGTCAGTCAATAAGTTTTGAAAGCGGAAATGAAACAAGATGAATTAATGAGTTGAAATACATTTATTCCTAAGCATAATTTTCTTTAAGCTCAATACATTTTTTCTAGTGATTTTTCAGTTCATTTAGTCCATCTCTAAAATGGTTTTCCGAAAGATCGTTAAAATACCTATCTACGGATACTATCACCTCATCATTTGTTGAAAAAAATGCTTCCCACGCAGAAATCTTTTGAGATTTGGGAACAGATTGAAGTCAGATCGAGCCAGATCGGACGAATACGGTGGATGCTGAAACAATTCATACTTTTATCCGACCAGTTTTGCAGCTCTGCTTGCCAAAGCACATCTAGAAGCAGGTGTATTGTTATGATGAAAGATGACTTTTTCTTCTGTAAACTGGGACTTTTCTCACAAATTTTCACAATCGGCTGGTCCAAAAGTTTGTAGTAATACTCTCCTGTGATTGTTTTACCGATTTGAACGTAATCAATTAACAAAATTCCTTTTACATCTCAGAAAACTGATGCCATATTTTTTTTGGACGGCTTTGACCACTTTGGCTGCTTGGGAGCTGAACAACTGGGTTCAGTCCACTGTGCGGTTTATTTTCACAGTTCAAGATTATACTGGTAAGTTTCATCCATACTTACAAATATATTTATTGACGTTTAGACCTTCGGAAGAGGTCTTCTTCAAAATTTGCTCTAAAAGATGACATTAGAAGAATTAAATATAGATAACTAATTAATCTGTTCGTCGTGTGTTTCAGAATTAAAATATTTGTAACTTTTCATAATTTTTAATTTAAAACACTTAACTGTATAAATTAATGAGAGCCTTACCTTAAAAAGTAGTTCATTGTATTGGGGTGTTAATTTTAAATCACTGTCAAAAAACACATTTTTACATTTTACCAACAACCACTTAACCTGTAGGACTTTATATGACTAGTAGTAGATACGGTTTAGGTTATGTACATCTGTTTTTTTCGTTTATTGCAGTGGGTGTCATCTGTATGTGTATAGATTCCAGTATTTCTCTTTTTTTTGTATTTATTTTGGTTTTGTTTTCAAATCAATTTTGAATTTTGAGATTATCAAATGATTTGATATTTTGAATTAATTTGAACTGATGTCATACCAAAATTAAACTTCAATATTCCATTTTTTTATAGATACGTTGATGATTGTTTGACTACTATACCTAAAAACCAAATTAATTAATATCCTACAAAAATTCAACGGATACAACAAAAATATTCAATTCACATTCGAAATAGAAGAGAACAATAAGATAAATTTCTTAGATGTAACTTTACACCACATTAATGAAAATATAAAAAACATACCACCCGAATTCTCAAAAAAATCTGTAATCATAGGTCTAGCAGATAGAGAAATCAAGCTTTCTGACACAGAATACAGAGAGAGTGCAATAACCAAAGCTAGAGAAGCATTAACACTTAATAAATATCTGATGTAACTTATAAATAAAGTCTTCAGACAACGAATACATAACTTTTACAATACCATAATAAGTAAAAAACCAACTAATAACAACCATAATATATACAGTAATACCCCGCTTAGCGCGACCCCGTTATGCGCGGTTTCACTATAACGCGAATTTCAAATTTCGCGCTCATGTAGTCATTAACTTCTCTATGGTCGCGGGGGGATCCCCGCTTTTCTCTGAATATTCTCTTTGAAGAATTGGGAATTCCCTGTCCTTCGACTTTGTTCTATGGGATTTCCTCGTTCGTTTCGTGTGTTCATTTGTTCCGTAATGTTAGTTCGGTCGGCTGGCAGTTTTGTTTTAATATTTATTGGAGATACATACATACATAATTTAACCCTACGTTAAAAAATGCCCGCCTGTAAAGAAAAAAGAGCGTAAAAGCGTCACTTTGGAATTGAAGATGAAAGTGTTAAGAAGAATGGAAAATGGAGGCAAAGCAACAATTGTTGGGAGAGATTTTGGACTCTCAGAATCGACTGTGAGAACGATTTATAAAAATCGGGAAAAAATTAAAATCTCCAGCGAAGGTTCAACACCTATAAGTGCAACAAAACTTTCTCGTTCGAGATCATCTATCTTAGAAAGAATGGAGAAATTACTGTCAGTCTGGATCGAAGATTTGAATAAGAAGAACACACCACTAAGTCAAGATCTCATATGCACAAAAGCAAAATCTTTGTATGAGATGCTGAAAACAAAAAAGAAGGAGAAGGGAGTGCCACTCCGACTTTTGCTGCCAGCAGAGGCTGGTTCCATCGGTTCAAGCAGCGTTCTAATCTTCACAATATCCACATAACAGGCGAGGCGGCCAGCGCGGACATTCAAGCTGCAGCTGAGTTTTCCAGACAAGTTTCAAGACTTCGTTAGACGAGAGAAAATTCCTGCTTGTCTCATCTTCAATGTTGATGAGACCGCACTTTACTGGAAAAAAATGCCATCTCGAACATTCATTTCTAAGGAAGAACGTCAAGCCAGTGGTTTCAAAGCTGCGAAAGATCGACTAACACTTCTGCTGGGTGGTAATGCCACTGGTGATTTCAAACTGAAACCTTTACTAGTGTACCATTCAGAAACACCCCGTGCAATGCGAGGCACAGACAAGACAAGTCTACCAGTTTGTGTGGCGATCAAACAGAAAGGCGTGGGTTACACGGGAAATTTTTCAAGAATGGTATTCTAATAGTTTTTGCCCATCAGTCAAATCATACTGTGACAGAAATGGGCTTGAACCTAAAGTTATATTACTCTTAGACAATGCCCCAGGACATCCAACCTCACTTGATACGCCCAGAGACTTAAAAGTGTACGTAAAGTTCCTTCCACCAAACACTACGTCAATATTACAACCTATGGACCAGGGAGCAATAGCAAACTTCAAAGCTTATTACCATCGCCGCACTTTTAGCCAACTAATTCATGAAACTGACGGGGAAGGAAGACAGTCTATGCGAGAGTGGTGGAAGTCATACAACATTATGAAGTCTATTCACAACATAGAAGAGGCTTGGAAGGAAGTTAAAATGAGTTGTATGAATGGGGTGTGGCGTAATCTTTGGCCAGATGTAGTGGAAGCACCTAGAAGAATTGTCCAGATGCAGAGACAAGTGCTTGAAGACATTGCTGCAATGATTGAGGGGTCTGAACTTGAAGATGTCACGATAGAAGATCTCGTAGAACTTGTAGCAACGCACGACGATCCTATTAGCAATGAAGATCTGATCGAGTTACAGAATAATCCTATCTACGATGAGGAAGAACAAGTAGAAGAGAAAGTTTTATCTTCAGGGGAAATACAAAATGCACTTTCAAAAATTTATTCAGGTTTGGACATATTGCAGAGTATAGACAATAATGATGACCGTGTCTTGACCGTGTGTCAAACAATTAAAAACAGTGTTGGGTGTTATGAACGTATTTTACAAGAACGTAAACAAAACGTTACCCAAAAGACAATAGATGTATTTTTTCCGTAAAAAATAAGAGTATGTATTGCATAAAGTGTTCTTAGAATTAAAGTGATTGATTAAAATGATTTGTATTTTTTTTTTTTGTATTAAATTTTGACTATGTTTAATCATAAACCTCGATATACGCGAATTTCAGTTAACGCGATTTTTTTCGGAACGTATCCCTCGCGTAAAGCGGGGTATTACTGTATATATATATATATATATATATATATATATATATATATATATATATATATATATATTGCTTTACCATTTATAAATGGAGTATCCCAATCACTCAATAAGCTCTTTAAAAATGACAAAATTCGGTTATGTCACAAATCATATAATCTGCTCTCATCCAATTTTTTCCAGGCTTAAAACCAAAACCCCAAATAATAAAAAAAGTAACGTAGTCTACGAAATCAAATGTAATAACTGCGAAGGAATATACCTCGAGCCAATACCTTGAAAATAGAATCAAAGGCCATAAATACGACATATACATACAATACAGCTCTTACAAATCATGAAGTGAATAAAAGTCTTACCTTTGATTTCAAAAACATCAAAATTATCAAAACCGAAATAAATACAAAAACGAGAAATACTCGAATCTATACACATACAGATAACACCCACTGCAATAAACAAATAAAAAACAGATGTAACATAAACCGTATCTACCTACCAGTCATATAAAGTCCTTCGCGTTAAGTGGCTGTTTGTAAAAATGTGTTTTTGACAGTGATTCATTACTTATCTATATTTAATTCTTCTATCATCTTTTAGAGCAAATTTTGAAGAAGACGTTTTCCGAAGGCTGAGACATCAATATATATATAACAAATCCAAGAGTAGTTTTAATGATCTAATTCCAAGAACACGTGAATTTAAATAAATATATATATATATATATATATATATATATATATATATATATATATATATATATATATGGTGTAAAAATCCCTGAAGATGCCTCGTAAAATCGTAGGTGAGGTATCGGAAAGTTACTTCAAAACACAGTTTAACTCCTATAATCATGATATCGTATCTATGAAAAGCTCTAAAATTTTCTTTTCATGTATATACAATACTTGAATGGGAGAGCTGATGAGTGATTTTTTTTTAGTGTTTTATGGCGGTTAAAACTTTATACAAAGCTATACGCTACATGCCTTTAAGTTGTTTTATTATATTTAACTCGATAGACAACCAAAGTCAGATGTTTTTGTCATGTTTCACTCTACTTGATTGATAAATTTAATTCTTTCATATCATGCAATCAGAGTGGAACATGACAACAAATCTATCCTTGACACAAATCTAAAAACGCTCCTTTGATTGGACACTAATTTGTCGAATTTCATGTGTTGATTAAACACTATTTTTTGATGGGAAAAAATACTGTTCAAGGAAAACTATGGCTTAATAAGTGTTACGGGAACTCTACCCCTGAAAAATCACTCATGATTTATTGGTATGCTGAGTTTAAACGCGGTCGTATGGACATAAATGATGTTGAACGCTCTGGATATCCAAATAAGGTGGTTACACCGAAAAAAAATCTAAAAAATTCATAAAATTGTTTTGGATGACCGTAAAGTGAAATTGCGTGACACCCTAAAGCAGGGATGTAAAAGATACGGCCCGCGGGCCGCATCCGGCCCCCGGGACGTATCAATAAGGCCCGCGATCGCTCTTTTATAACTTTGATATAATTTTTAACAACCGTATATTATATACTATATAATTAAATAAATAAAATGTTATAATTCAGTACATTTTTTTTATTTGAATCTGGCTCGCCTACACATTCTAAATTTAATATATGGCCCTCTGCAAAATTGAGTTTGACACCTCTGCCCTAAAGATATCAAAAAGAACGTGTTGGTCATATTTTGCAAGACATTTGGACATGAGAAAGCTCTGTTCGAAATGGGTACCGCGTTTGCTCACAGTGAGCCATAAACAACAACGTATTGATGATTCTGAGAGCTGTTTGGACCTATTTAAGCGCAATAAAAAGGATTTTTTTCATGCGATATGTGACAATGGATGAAACATGGATACACCGCTACACACCGAAATTAAATCGGCTGAGTGGACAACAGCCGGTTGGCATAATTTTCATCGACTATGCTGAGAAGGGAAAAACCATCAATAGCGAATATTATATAAAGTTATTGGTGCGTTTGAAGGCAGAAATCGCAAAGAAACGGTCACAAATGAACAAGAAAAAGTACTCTTTCACCAAGACAATGCACCGTGCCACAAGTCAATGGTTACGATGGCAAAATTAAATGAATTGAAGTTCGAATTGCTTCCTCATCCACCGTATTCTCCAGATTTGGCCCCAAACGACTATTATTTATTCGCAGACCTCAAAAAAATCCTCGCGAGAAAGAGATTTGGCTCCAATGAAGAAGTTATCGCCGGACTGAGACCTATTTTGAAGGCAAAGACAAATCCTTCTACAAGAAAGGTATAGAAATGTTAGAAGAGCGTTGGACTGATTGTATCGCTGTTGATGAATAAAGTCGAATTTTGCAAAAAAAATGTATTTTAAGAAGCTAGATCAAAAACTTTTCAGCCTACATGTTATATGAGATTATCAATAGTTATGCTTAAAATGTGTTTATTATCTGAACTAAAAATCAGAAAAAGCGTTCAAAATACTTCTAAAACTCTGCAACATTTAGAGATTCCACTCCTTTCCCTTGAAGTGACATCACTCCAAAACTATAGGGCTCTACCACACATCAAATCCAATATCTGTACCAACTTCTAATAAATATCTCATTTTGGTCGAAAGTTATCGTGCCAACGGACCGATAAATCGACAAACAGGCAGCCAGACAAGCCGACTGAACTAGGAAACTATGTTTTTCATGATCGAGGAACATTAAACGGCTTTTTAGGGGATGCCTAAAGACGGTGAAAGTTAATGTATGGAAGAGGCAGATGCCCGCTTCCTTAATTCCCTGTACTACACGCCATTGACCATCAAGTACCAATATAATTAATTCTTTATTTAAAGTTTAAATTAAAAAAAAAAATTGTATGTGGTGTAATATCAGGCAATTTCAAAAAAGCTGTAAATTTTATAAAAAAACAACTTGACACATGTTTTATCGATCTACGTCCTTCGAAAGTTTGTTGCTCTATAATAAATCTTGAACTATTGTTATTTACGAAATCCGTAAAAAAACGCTTAAATTAAGTAATAGCTGTTGACGTTATTTTACGGAAACGTTTTAAAGATTTATCTAATTAATTATTAACACAAGGTCGATTGGCATATATTTTAACTATTAAAAGACGCAATTAATTTATTTGTAATTAAGGGTTTATTTCCCTTTGAAATCTGACATTTAGAATTTTGTTAAGTTCCCTGAAATGTTAAAAATGAAATCTAAGGTCGATAACATATTAGGTGGTATCAGATCTAACAAGGTCGAAATACTTTCAGAGAATAATAAGTAAACATTTTTTCTTCTTAAAAGTTTATGTATGTATGTATATATATATATATATATATATATATATATATATATATATATAATATATATAAATATATATATATATATATATATATATATATATATATATATATATATATATATATATATATATATATATATATATATATATAGTAGAACCCCGGTTATCCGAGGTAACGTGGGGGGGCACCCTCCTCGGATAATTTGTTTTTTTATTCATTCAAAAAATAAACACCAATACTTTAAACCGATGTATTAATATTTTTAACATATAAATAGGTACATACATTATAAAACAGTGAAATAGGTATCTATGCGCTTCTGTTTCATATTGCATCTTCTTTTTCTCGCTGCAATGTTTCTCTATCTATTAAGAAGAAGCAAATCCACTAGGGTTGCCCCTGGTTGTTGTTCGATATACCTCAAAGCTTTTTCCAAAGAAGCAAAACCTTCTTGATGAGAGATCTTAGTGGGAGACCGCCGCTTCGTCATCGTCATCGTCATCTGATTTTTTGGTTTCTTGAAAGGCATTCGTTATTCAATACTCATTTCTTCTTCTAAATCATCTGCTGTAATCCATTCAACAACATCTTCTCTTGTCACATTTTCGCAACCTTTTAATTTTTGCATTAATTCAAATAAACTTTTTTCTTTTTCTTCTATCTCGCTGTCAAAATTTGAACAGGACATTTCTCCATGGCTCAATTTCAAAGCTAATTCATTTAATGGAGTATCATTTTCATTGTCATTATAGTCCTCAAAATCAATAACTTTTGACCAAGATTTTTGAATAATGGTAGTACGCACAGAATCCCAAGCTTGACTTACCCAGTAAATAACATTTTTCAGTGTAACCTTTCTCATCCCATTGATAATATCCTCCTTTTCTGTGTATTCTAACAGATGTTCAAGATGTAAACGCCTATAATTTTTTTTTAATGTTTTCGAGGATGCCTTGATCCATTGGTTGCATTATGCAGGTTACATTTGGAGGAACAAATTTTAAAAACAGTTTCGCCCACATAAAGTCCTTCTCCAGGGTGAGAGGGGGCATTATCCATTAACTAATTGCTTTAATAGGAAGACGGTTCCTGTTCAAAAATTTAGTGACAGATGGTACGAACTCTTCTTCAAACGAGTTAGTAAATAAGGCCGCATCCATCCATGCGCTCTTCTGACTTTTGTAATAGACTGGTAGGGATTTGGGTGAGATATCTTTTAAAGCTCTTGGACGTGCAGACTTGCCAATCACCACCAGTGGGATTTTCTGCTTGCCAGATGCATTGGAACATATTATTATAGTTAATCTTTCCTTACTTCATTTGTGCCCAGGAGCTGATTTTTTCTGTCGAGATGCCAATGTTTTTGATGGAAGCATTTTATAATTCAGACCAGTTTCGTTACAGTTGTAAATTTGATCATATGTATATCCACAATCTTCGATTTGCTTTTTAAAGTTCTGCTTAAATTTCTCAATTGATGACACATTAGCAGAAAGTTTTTCACCACATACAGTCAGTTGTGGTATATCGTACCGTTTTTTCCAGCAGTCAAGCCATCCAGAACTGGCGGTAAACTGATCTATCTCTGGGAATTGCCTACTAATCATTATTGCTTTCTGTTGTAAAATTGGACCTGACAGAGGCACACCTTTTGATCTCTGTTGCTTAAACCACATAAATAAAGCTTCGTTAATATTTTCATAGTCGCCGGTTTTCATTGATTTTCTTCCTGAGGACGAAGAGGCTTGATTTATACACCACTCTTCTATTTTTGTGCGGTTTCATTTCCAATCTCCAACTGTTACCTCACCTACTCCATAATCTGCTGCAACAACTTTAATTGTCTCTCCTGGCTTTTAATTTTTCTTCAATAGGAACGACGATTCTTTTACGCTTTTTTTGCTCCATTATAATACGACAAACAAAAATTCAAACAAAGCAGTTCGTATTAATTACACTTAACTAGCAGATCTCCAACCAAATAAATTATGTGAGTATACTGATACGTAGTAAACGCTATATAACGCACCGCATTCATGCAAATTTATATGCTGAAAGAGTCCAAAACCTTAAATGGAGAACCCCTCATAGGGGCCAGGAGGATTCCCCGAAGGCCCCGACGATTTTTAAATGGAAATATGTACATACATATTTTAGAAGCTCGGTTAATACGCAGCATAGACGCGGGTATCTCGGATAAGCAGGTTCTTAGATTGACTCGGTTAATCGGGGTTCTACTGTATATATATATATATTATATATATATATATATATATATATATATATATATATATATATATATATATAGGGTGTGATGAAAATCAGTTAATATATTAAAAATGCTATATCTATGTAGTGAAAGCAATTGCAGAAAGGTATTAATAAATAATGCTCCTCGATACTAACACGTAAAACTAACTTAAGATAGTCACTAACTTCTGTTCTAAAATCAAAGCCCTTACTGCCTGAAAAATTACATATAGAAATAATGTCTTAAATATGCACTCTTATCTATTTTAACAATGCAATTAAATGACTACTCGTTATCTGTATAGTTCAAAATAAGTGAAATAAGGGATTTTCTGTCAGCAGTAACAAATTTCCTAGTAAAAGCTGCATTAAACAGATAAGATATACGTTATGAACACGCATCAATAATTTTGTTTAATTAAGCAAACTCTCATAAAAACTCGCAAAAATATTTCAAGCTCTCTCCCAGCCATGATCATCTTAGCTATGACAAGGACGGTGCCATGATTTTTTAACTAACATAGTACAGTGATTTTGTAAATTTTTGAATATGTTAAAAACCGCGAATTTAGTTCGAGTTATAGAAATTTCGATTTAAAGGAATACATATGTACTTGTTGCACACATGTTTAATTGATTAAAAAAATACATATGTGATTCTAAAACATTCTAACATATGTTATATAATAGAAAATAAAAATTTTTATAAACAGCATTATTACTTAGAGTAAATAATATTTATATGTACATAACTATTACAAAACAAAAAAGTAATTTTGTAAAATAACCAACAATCAAGTTTTAATGTTTTGTTTTCTTTAACATGCTTAACTCAAAAAATTTCTTTATTTCAATGAGCGAACTAAGTATGTTATCGGTTATATTTTCATTCATATTAAAAAAAGGTTCAATTATTTCAAATGCTATCTCTTTCTGGCAAGAAGGTTTCTCCTTGGCAAATTCTTCATCAGATTTGTCTTGAAGCTCGTCCTGTTTACCAACACTAGCTACATTCTCTTCGTCTGTAAGAATTTTGCTGGTAATAAGGTCATCACTTAGATTCATAAAATCATTTATAGATATCAGATCATTTCCAATACCCAGATCCAAACATTTGTTAAATGACTGTTCAACAGCCAAGAGCACCTGTTGTCTCTTAATTGCACTAATGGAATTTCATCTTCATAATTCTTTTTCCAAAACAATTGTGGATTGTTATTTGGGGCGACGTCCACATTCCACGCTGTGGCTATAATGTTAACATAATC
Source organism: Pachyrhynchus sulphureomaculatus (assembly GCA_019049505.1). NCBI lineage: Eukaryota > Metazoa > Arthropoda > Insecta > Coleoptera > Curculionidae > Pachyrhynchus > Pachyrhynchus sulphureomaculatus. The sequence goes on from CM032456.1 coordinate 60,497,195, forward strand.
TAGAAGATCAATTTTGAGAACAGAAGAATGGCCGCCAAAATTTTTTCCAAAATTCTGGGTCTATATTAAAATTTAAAGCTCTGAATAATGCCTTGGTTAAGAGGCTGGTAGTCATGTTTGATAGAAAAAATGACAACTTAATTGCTTTTAATTTGTGACCTATCTTAGGATATGCAAGATAGTTATCAACAATGAGCAATACTTTTCGGTTTTGATGTAAAAAATAATTGTCCAGTTCCAGAAACAACATTTCGAAAAGATCACCGGTCATCCACACCCCTTTATTATTTTTATAAGTAACTGACAAGCACTTGAATCTCGAAAACATCGCGGCTATGCACTTTTTCCTATTATACAAAACTTTTAATTTCTTAGTATCAGTCATATTTACTGCCACCCTTTTCTTTCTTAATTTGCCTCCATGATAAATTTGATTTTTGAAAGCCAGGGATTTTTCTGATAAGCATTTAAAAAAACAGACTAGTTTCGTCTGCGTTAAAAACTTTTTTTTGCATTATGCCATACCTATACCATATATATACATACCATGGCAAAAACAAAAAAATTAATACATTCTCTATGTGTCAAATTTATTTTCTTACCTTTTTTTAAATTTTTCAAGCCACCTTAAACTAGCTTTAAAACTTTATTCTCCTAATTTTTGAGCAAAATTTAGGGCTTTAATAGTGGGCTTGATGTGGGAAAATTCTCTCTTCTGATAGATTCAAACCAATTGATCATTGCAGTGTTAACTGTTTTTTCTAGGCCTATTTTGCTTGAAATTAGCCAGATCTTTAATTTCTGCGCCAAACTATAATAATGCACTTTTTTTTGATAATAGTTTGAAAAAGTACTTTGCGTTATTATATATTCTCCAGCAATAGCCGTTTTTTAAATACCACTTTTCACTTTTTTTAAGATTTCAGTCTTTTTTTGACCGTCAAACTCCTAATTTTTCGCGACGGCGACAATCTAAATTAAACTGGTTGTTCACAATGGAAATCAGTAGATCCCGCCGCGCTTCGGGTTTGTTCCAAAATCCATGCAGAGGATAAACGACAGTGCAACTGAACTCCACGAATCTTAAAGGCCGCACGCGAAGGCCTAGTGGCGTTTTGATCTTTTAACGTGCTTAATTTGATTTTGTGCCTCAAAAATACATTGCAAATATAGAAAATGTACAGGGAACACCAGTAAACTTCGACTTACGGAAAACTTCGAGTTATGGAAGTTCGACTATATATATATATATATATATATATATATATATATATATATATATATATATATTTATATATATATATATATATATATATATATATATATATATATATATATATATATATACGAGACTGGTTTGAAAAGTCCGTGCAAAGTCCGAGAGATGGCACCATCATATCGTATCGAGGTCATGTTTAGTTAGTAGCATCTCTTGAATGAACGCACACCAAGTGTCTTTGTGTTTGGCATTCGTGTGAATCAAGGAAGTCGAGTGATTTTCAAGAAATGGACGAAAAAGAATTTCGTGTGGTGATTAAACATTACTTTATGAAAGCAAAACGCCTCAGGAGACTAAAGAGAAGCTTGATAAACATTATGGTGACTCTGCACCTTCGATTAGAACAGTTTGTGGTTTCAAAATTTTCGGACTGGCCATATGGACACAAGTGACGCTGAACGTTCTGGACGGCCTGTGGAGGTTACCACTCCAGAAATCATTGATCAAATCCATGATATGGTGATGGATGACAGAAGAGTTAAGGTGCGTGAGATTGCTAGTGCTGTGGGCATCTCGACTGAACGGGTACATAATATTTTGCATAAACATTTGGACATGAGAAAGCTATCCGCAAGATGGGTGCCGCGATTGCTCACGCTTGACCAAAAACGGAATCGTGTGAAGTGTTGCAAGTATGGTTTGCAGCTGTTCCAGAAGAATCCGGAGGACTTTAAGCGTCGTTTCGTCACTGTGGATGAAACATGGATACATTACTATACTTCTGAGACCAAACAACAATCTAAACAATGGGTTACCAAGGGGGAATCTGCACCAAAAAAGGCAAAGACCGTTCCTTCGGCCGGAAAGGTTATGGCGACTGTCTTTTGGGATTCGCAAGGGATAATCCTCATCGACTATCTGGAAAAGGGTAAAACTATTACAGGTGAATATTATTCATCGTTATTGGACCGTTTGAAAACCGAGCTGCAAGAAAAACGCCCGCGATTGGCCCACAAGAAAGTCCTTTTCCATCACGACAACGCACCAGCACACACCTCAGCAGTTGTGGTCGCAAAATTAATCCCCCCTATTCTCAAGACTTGGCTCCCTCGGACTACTATTTGTTCCCCAATTTGACGAAATGGCTGGCGGGACAAAGATTTTATTCAAACGAGGAGGTGATTGCAGACACTAATGGATATTTTGCAGACTTGGACAACCTATTATTCGGAAGGGATCAACAAACTAGAACATCGTTGGACGAAGTGTAATAAGCCTAAAAGGAGACTATGTCGAAAAATAAAAAAGGCTTACCCCAAACACATAAGTAGTTTTTATTTTTGCACGGACTTTTCAAACCAGCCTCGTATATAGACATATAGATATAATATATATATATATATATATATATATATATATATATATATATATATATATATATATATATATATGTATATATATATATATATATATATATATATATATATATATATATATATATATATATATATATATATATATATATATATATAGTATATAAGTATTTCCATAGAAAGGGTTCGGAGGATATGGCCCGTTTAATTCCTTTCAGAGCGGAACATGTTAGAAATACACGTCGCGCTGACACTTCACATCCGTATGAAGTTCAGCTTGTTACTCCTCATGCAACGCTTTTCAAGCAGTCTTTTATATGGAGAACATCATCCCTTTGGAATAATTTGTCCAGGACTGTATTTCCCACCGAGTCCAATTTACAGCGATTCAAGAGCAACGTGAATCGCTTTTTCCGCACAC
>CM032456.1:60505207-60602007 GCA_019049505.1 Pachyrhynchus sulphureomaculatus
TAAAAAGCTTTACATGTCACGACAACTTTTCATCATGTACATAGCAGAAATTCAAGCAACCATTGCATAGTGCTCCCATGTTTTAGTCTCTTCTCTCATGTTTTGTCTCATGCCATTCGCCTGATTGAAGACCCAGAAATCTTGATTCTTTGGAACATCGAAGAACAGTTGGTGACTTGAGTCTGTTCGATAGATACTTCCATGAGAAGTATTCGATGAATGTATCCCGCTTGATTCCTCCGAAAGCGGTGCTTGCTAGGAATACACGTTGCTCTAACACATCACATCTGTATGAGGCATACTTCTCGTACCACTCATCTCAATAATTGTTTTGTATGGAGAATATCATCCCTTCAGTATAAATTGTCCACGAGTTTGATTCCAACTCAGTACAATTTGCAGTAATTTAAGACATGCACGTCGCACAGTGGGGAAAAACGAAAAATCGTGTTTCAAAATTGTCTAGAGCCTTCAATTTTTGGTTCGATTTGGACGATTTTTTTTTTAAATTGTTTCAAAATGGTGGACGTCTTCAAAATGGCGGTTTCTGATTATATAGCGACTGAAACACAGAAAACGCTTACAGTTTCAAACCAAGTTGTGCTAAAATGCGTGTATGTATGTTTTTTTATGTCGCAGATAATATATCTAATATCACAGTTACAAGATTAATAATAATGAACCCAAAATGGCTGCCATGAACAATAAAAGTATTATAAATATGAATAAACGTACCATTATTATTTTATATCCATAACATTTGCATAAATAATTTCTTTAAGGTTGTTAATTATAAATATGTTTCAACAATTGACTTAAAATGACAAATCAAGTATAGCGGATGCCAAAATTGAATCGAGCAAGAAAGTTTCTCTGTGGCATTTAGACTGTGGCAGTCAGATCATTCAAGTTATTCAAGTTTAGTTGCGGGATTTAAATTTTCATGCAGTTATTGCTAGAATATTGCTGAATTGTTGAAACATATTTATAATTAACAACCTTAAAGAAATTATTTATGCAAATATTATGGATATAAAATAATAATGGTACGTTTATTCATATTTATAATACTTTTATTGTTCGTGGCAGCCATTTTGGGTTCATTATTATTAATCTTGTAACTGTGATATTAGATATATTATCTGCGACATAAAAAAACATACATACACGCATTTTAGCACAACTTGGTTTGAAACTGTAAGCGTTTTCTGTGTCTCAGTCGCTATATAATCAGAAATCAACGTCCGCTATTTTGAAATAAAAGTTTAATTGAAAAATCGGCTCCGACAACTTTGTTCGGAATTTAATAAGCTTCAATTAAAAAAAAAATCGTCCAAATCGAACCAAAATTGAAGGCTCTAGACAATTTTGAAACACGATTTTTCGTTTTTCCCCACTGTGCGTCGCCTCGGTAACGCCTTAGGGATTTTCTGGCAGTATGTGTACCGTGCCCATAAAAAAATATGTAAAATAATTAAATTTTCTACTATTGATTACTGTGTAATAAGAGATTTTTTTTTAATTAAACGATCTACAGTTTTTGTAACAAATTTTTTGGACTATTCCTCAAAGACAAATAACATAAAAAGGTATTTATTAACATATTACATGAAATATTTTTTGGACAAATAAGTAATATTCATAAATTAATAAATTTCCCCAAGGAAAATTCCTTAATTATTTCATTTGTTTTTTATGAGAGCAGTACTTGTACTGCAGAGAAACACTTAAGTTTCTACAATAACGCCACATGTGCTCGGCAGTACATTTCAAAGGGATGAGGTTTTCCATATAAAAGAGTTTTTAAAAAGTCATGTGTGAGGAGTGATAACACAACTCTGCAAAAAAATAAAAAAATTGAGAGCTGTTTTGGTTTTTTTTTTGCGTAATTCTTATGTTTTTGGGTGTACTGAATCCGAAAATGACTTTCATTTTGTCATAGAACGTCACGTTTTCTGATAATGTAGGTATCTATATTAAACAAGTTATCATCTTAAAATAAAAGATAAAAGACTAAAAAAATTTTTTTTAATTTATAATTGCGTAACAAAACTTATTTTTTTATCTAAAATACATTCATTAGTAAGCACTAAACACATTTCTTTTTCCCAGTGAGACTCCTTTTGGTACATTTTCGCTTGTAGGAAGCATCTGGAAGGTCTCTCTGAAGCGTCCAACAGTAGTTTGCCATCATTGAGACGCTCCATCTTCCCTGGTATCTTTTTTCCATCTCCTTAATATCTTGGTGAAATCGTTCACCTTGCTCTTCACTCAGATCTCCTAAATTTTCTGGAAAGTAGTCGAGGTGGGAATGAAGAAAATGTACTTTTAAACTCATTAGGCAACCTAAAGCTTGAAATGCTTTTAACATTCTTTTGATGATTTGTTTGTAGTTAGGGTCTTTGTTATTCCCTAAAAATTTCTCCATGACCTCTTTAAAGGCAATCCACCCTTCTCTTTGAGGATCCGTCATGGTTGTGATGAATTGTGGATCAGCCATAAGCCGTCTAATATCTGGTCCGACGAAAACACCTTCCTTCAACTTTGCCTCCGAGAGGCCTGGAAACTTTGATATTAAGTATTTGAAGCAATTTCCATCTCTTGGAAGTGACTTTACAAATTGCTTCATGTGAAGCGGTGGTAGAAGAACTTTATGAGGAGGCACCAAAGTTTCATGCAGGACGTTCTTTTCGTCAACTTTAAGCTCCCTCGGGGGCCAACACTTTTTGGTCCAGTGATTTGCTCGGTCTCTACTATCCCATAGAAACAAAAAGCAAGGGAATTTGGTAAACCCAGATTGTTGTCCGAGCAACATGCCCAAGATTTTTGAATCACCGCACACTTGCCAACCGTAGTCTTTATATTTTAATTTGCAAAGAACCAATTCCAAGTTCTTGTAGGTTTCCTTGAGGTGTACGGAATGGCCGACAGGAATGAAAGCATAGAAACCGCCATTGTGAAGCAGAACTGCTTTAAGGCTTCTTTTTGAAGAATCTATGAAAATACGCCACTGTGCTGGGTCGTATGAGATCTTAAATGTATCCATCAAACCTTCAATATTGGTACAATAAACCAACTCGTCCTCTTGGGCAAAGTAGGAAGTGAACTGCTTCTCACGATATCTAAACCAGGAGGAAAACACTCCCGGCAAAAGTAAGTTGCTGCTTTTGAGCCTTGATCCAAGCAACTCAGCAGCGTTTTTGGGAAGATTCAAGTCTCTTACCAAATCATTTAGCTCGCCCTGGGAAAACAATTTCGGACTGCTGTCATCTGCAAATTGAAAACTTGACTTGTCATCGGGTTCAGGTACAGCACCATCTTCGTCAGAACTTGGAATCTCTTCCAAGGTAGCAGGGGCCTTGGGCACTGATATTTTCGGTCCCATGAGGGATGGGACGAATAGCTGATTGCAGATTGGGGTGTGAAATGGACTGCTTCCATTTTGAATTATACCCTTTCACATTACACGAACAAAAGTAACAATCATCACTATGGTTCTTTTGCTCGCGCCATACCATAGGAATCGCATATCGAAAAGCTTTTTTCTTGCCCTTAAACCAATTTCGAAGGTCTTCAACACATCGTTTGCAGGCTTTATGAGGTGCCCAAACTTTATCCTGATCTCCAAGTTTTAAGCAAAAATACGTGAAGTATACTTTTTTTACAAAGTCCGTAATATTAAGTTGTTGCTTTAATACCATATATTCGTCACAAATATAACAGAAACTGTCAGACGAATTCACACACTTCCGCACAGATGACATTGCACTATATTGAACCAAGATCTATAAAACAATGACGAGTTAACACGTAATTGTACCGCACCACTTTCTACACTATCGGAGCGCGCACGTTCTGGTTACAACGTTTATGTTTGTTAATTTAGCTCACACAGGGCGTTCTTTATTTAGAAAGTAATGATAGTTATGGCCTGTATACATTTAAAAACAGTAATCAAAATAAAATTGTACCTATTCATTTATGACTTCAAGTTAGCCCAAAAAAAAACCCTTTTTTATAATAAAATTTTTGCGTTTTGCAAAATAACCTGACGTTCTGGAATTTTTTGAGTATTTTTTTAGTTTTCAGAACACCTAAATACATAGAAATCAGTTGAAAACATCCAGACAGCATTTTTGTTGCAGACCTGTGTAATTAAACCACATACGAATGTATTGGAGCAATATATATTTCCAGCATGGACCATAAAAATATTTAAAGAATGAACTCAACTTATCAACTTTCCTTTCGCCTCGAATCAGGTTCTCTTTGTTAGCTAGAGTCTAACAAATGCAAAGTTTAAGAGCTAAGCTACAAACATAGGAGCAGTATTCTATAGGCGATCTAATTTTGAGCTTTATAAAAGATTAAAAATTGGAGGGGAGTTTACCAATTTCTCGTAAGAGAAAAAATATTCTGAGGTTTTGAGAATTTTTCTTTGCTATACAAACAACATGGTCATCTATAATATATATAAAATGCAACGTCTCTCTGTCTGTCTATCTGTCTGTCTGTCTGTCTGTCCGTTAGTGATCTTATCACTGGAGAACCACTTATCCGATTTACGTACTTTTTTTTTTTAAACATACATATGTTCTCTGGCCAGGTTATAGGCTATATTTTATTACGATAGGTAGCATAAGGAATGAGCAGTGACGATAATAGTGAATGAAGTCGGAAAAAAGTTTATCGCTAGCGCGTTCCCTTGCAATACACAGTCTAAACCATTAAATATGGAACATTATTATGTAGTAGAGAATATCTAGAATCTATAATATATATAAAATGCAATGTCTCTCTCTCTCTGTCTGTCTGTCTGTCCACTGGTGCGTTTATCACGCGAGAACCACTTATCCGATTTACGTCTTTTTTTAAATTCATACATATATTCTTTGGCCAGGTTATATAATAATAATAATAATCTATACCTATAATATAAACAAATTGCAACCTCTCTCTGTCTGTCTGTCTGTCCGTTAGTGCGTTTATCCCTCGAGAACCACTTATCCGATTTACGTGATTGTTTAAATTCGTATATATGTTCTCTGACCAGGTTTTAGATATATATTTTATTACATCTATAATATATATAAAATGCAACGTCTCTCTGTCTGTCTGTCTGTTTGTCTGTCTGTCTGTCCGTTAGTGCGCCTATCACTGAAAAACCACTTATCCGATTTACGTACTTTTTTTTTAAAAACATACATATGTTCTCTGGCCCGGTTATAGGCTATATTTTTATTACGATAGGTAGCATAAAGAATGAGCAGTGACGAAAAATAGTGAATGATGTCGCAAATAAGTTTGCCGTTAGCGCGTGCCTTTGCAATACACAGCCTAAACCATTAAATATGGAACAATATTATGTATCTGTATATGTATAATCTATAATATATATAAAATGCAATGTCTCTCTGTATGTCTGTCTGTCCATTAGTGCGTTTATCACGCAGGAACCACTTATCAGATTTACCTGTCTTTTTTTAAATTCATGCATATATTCTTTGGCCAGGTTATATAATAATAAAAATAATCTATATTTATAATATATATAAAATGCAATGTTTGTCTGTCTGTCTGTTTGTCTGTCCGTTAATGCGCTTATCCCTCGAGAACCACTTATCCGACTTACGTGATTTTTTAAATTCATACATATGTTCTCTGACCAGGGTATAGGTATATATTTTACTACATCTATAATATATATAAAATGCAACGTATTCTGTCTGTCTGTCTGTCCGTTAGTGCGCTTATCACTGGAGAATCACTTATCCGATTTTCGTACTTTTTTTTTTAAAACATACATATCTTCTCCGGCCAGGTTATAGGCTATATTTTATTACGATAGGTAGCATAAGGAATGAGCAGTGACAATAATAGTAAATGAAGTCGGATAAAGTTTGCCGCTAGCGCGTTCTCTTGCAATACACAGTCCAAACCATTAAATATGGAACAATATTATGTAGCAGAGAATATCTATAATATATATAAAATGCAATGTCTCTCTGTCCGTCTGTCTGTCTGTCTGTCCGTCCGTTAGTGTGCTTATCACTGCAGAACTACTTATCCGATTTACGTGCTTTTTTTTAACCATACGTATGTTCTCTGGCCAGGTTATAGGCTACATTTTATTAGGTGACATAAGGAATAAGCAGTGACGATAATAGTGAATTAAGTCGGAGAAAAGTTTGCCGCTAGCGCGTTCTCTTGCAATACACTCCCTAAAACATTAAATTTGGAACAATATCATGTAGCAAAGAATACAATATATATAAAATGCAACGTCTCTCTGTCTATCTGTCGGTCCGTTAGTGCGCTTATCACTCGAGAACCACTTATCCTATTTACGTGTTTTTATAAATTTATACATATGTTCTATATAATTCGATATAAGCCTAGATAATGGGAGATAAGGTGAGATAATTGGAGATAAGGAGAAATAATGGGAGATAAGTCGAGATAAGCCTCGATAATGGGAGATAAGGTGAGATAATGGGAGATAAGTATAAATAATGGGAGATAAGGAGAGATAATGGGAGATAAGCAGAGATAAGTCTAAATAATGGGAGTTATGGTGAGATAAGGAGAAATAATGGGAGATAAGTCGAGATAAGCCTTGATAATGGGAAATAAGGTGAGATAATGGGAGATAAGGAGAAATAATGGGAGATAAGGAGAAATAATGGGAGATGAGCAGAGATAAGCCTATATAATGTAAATTATGTAGAGATAATGGGAAATAAGGAGAACTATTGGGAGATAAGGAGAAATAATGGGAGATATTTTATTACGTTGGGTAATATAAGGAATAAGCAGTGACGATAGTAATGAATCAAGACCACGCGAGCGGAGCCGCGGGCCCGGCTAGTAGTAAATATAAAGACAGTAGCGCCCGCGAATTTTTGAAATTTTCAAACTCCTTCTTTCGAGAAAAGTCCTATTCTGTAGAATAAGAATGAATTTTGCTGATTGAAAGGAAGATAAAAACAAGAAATGTTTAATGTCAATAATCATGCTCCTTATATTTTAGAGAATCCCAGTAATCTGGAGAGATTGAAAATCATTATAATTATCATTTTGAGATGAGATAGTCTTTCTTCTGAACTTAAAAATGAAGTGAACATACTTGTTACTCCATTTTATCATTAGTTAACTCTAATATAATGATTTTCATACAACTAATGAATTTTCGTGCTTAAATACTACTTATACCAAAAAATTAAATCCATCCACTGATTTATGCAACCTCATTCATGTTGAAGAATTACTATTTTTGCATGCCCAGATTGAGTTTTGAAAGTTTGATCACGGAATTTTAGCAGATAATGTAACTTAACTCTAGCAAACATTCTGCCCTGAATTCAGAAAAAAAAAGTACAAGTGGAATACCATAAACCAATACTTAACAATAATAAAACATTAACTTTTTTACCAATAAAGTGTATCTCTAATATGAAAACACAATTATCATAATCTTTATATAATATATTGCATAATAGAATAAATTACCTTAGGATCTTTGGGAAATTTAAAAAAAACTAACTTCTTTGGACTTAGTTTTTTTAGATATATTTTTACAAGCACGAACTGCACAACAAAAACTTCCTTCTGACATCTTTTTCATGATTATTTTTAATTATAACGCGGAACGAGGGATTTACTTATTGGAAAATTGTGAATAATGAATTTTGATAAGATTGGAGAACGAAATAAATAAGAACCCAGTGGTAGAAGAAGAGGACATAGAAGATAGTTGGAGAAACATCAAAGATAACATTATAAACGTGTGCAAAGGAATTATAAATGTGCAAAGCAAGCACTCGGGTACTTCCTTTGCACATAAACAAAACATCAAGAAGACCGAATAATACATTTTGGCTGTGCGAGAAAGTGACAATGCCAAGAAAAAAACAAAAGCGTATATTAAATATGGAACAAGAAAAACCAGAGAAACATATGAAAAATATAAAACAGTCCGCAAAGAAACAAATACACTAGTGAAAAAAAAAGAAAATGAAACACTGGGAGAAATTCTCTAAAGAGATGGAACATGACTTTTATTGTATGCAAAAGGAGATTTGGAGAATGATACGTAGACAGCGAAAGAAAATGAAAGAATTAATAGAAGTAAAATACATCGAAAAAGATACATGGATAAATTATATAAAGCAATTGTATAATACAACAAAAAATTGAGCACCCGAAACACCATAAATAGTAATCAACGAAGCATCAGAAATAAATGATAAACAGGTGGAAGAAGCTGGTAAGGACGAAATACAAAATGAACTATTAAAGTACGGAGGAGTGAGACTGACTAAAGAAATGCTCATAAATAATATAATATAGGGATCGCGTATACCAGAAGAATGGAGAACAAGCATAATAATACCACTTTTTAAAAAAGGAGAAAAAACCGATCCGAATAATTATCGAGGAATCAACCTCTTGTGCACAACTTTAAAACTGACGACAAAAATTGTTACCAATAAAATAACTCCACTTATACAGCTTTCCGAAGAACAACAAGGATTCAGGAGTTGAAGATCCTGTAACGACGCACTATTTGTAATCAGACAAATTACTGAAAAATCAATCGACTATAACAGACCAGCGTTCTTATGCTTTATAGATTTTATAAAAGCATTTGATAGAGTACAGCTGCAAAACGTAGTGCACACACTGACAAGAATATTCCACTGGATATAATGAAACTAATTGAGAACATTTACAAAAGAAATAAAAGCGACAGTAAAGTCGGAGTCAACTGAACCCATAGAAGTAACAAATGGTATTAGACAAGGAGACTTACTGAGTTCCCTACTGTTTAACAATATAATGAAATAATTAAACAGGTAAAAACAAAAAAAGGCTATCAAATGGGCTATAAAGAGATACAAATATTGTGTTACGCCGACGATACTGTTCTAGTCGCTGAGAATGAAGGTGACTTGCAGAAATTATTATATCAGTTTAGTACAACCGCAAAGAAATTTAATACGGAAATATCGGCTGAAATCAGTAGTTATCTCCAAAGAACGAAGTAGGTGCAAGCTGGAAATCGATAATCAGATTATAGAGCAGGTGATGACAATTAAATATTTAGGAATTACATTATCACATAACAATAACATAGAAGAAGAAATAAAAGAATAAATAGTAAAAGCCAATAGAATAGCAGGATGCTTGAATGACACTATTTGCAAAAATAAATACTTGAGAACAGAAGTAAAGTCTCGTATATATAAATCAGAAGTTCGACCAGTTATAACTTACACAGCAGAGACAAGATCAAAAACACGCAAAACTCAGAGATACTTATAAACAAGTGAAATGAAAACATTAAGAAAAATTGCAGGAAGAACACTTGGGGATAGAGAAACAAATAAGAACATAAGGCACATCTGTGAAGTAGAGGACTTTAGCACGTGAACAAGAAACAGAAAACAAGAATGGAACGCATAAATAGAATGTCCGAACGACGATTAGTGAAAATAGCTCGAGATAAATCACCAGTGGGCCGAAGGAGTATAGGACGCCCACGAAAAAGATGGAACGACGACCTGTAACGATGATACATTAAAGAAAAACAGGCAGGAATGCCTAACATAAAGAAAAGAAGAAGAAGAAGGATTTCAGAGCACATTATAAAAGATTCTCCTTGAAATCTAGATGTTAACACAAGTCGCGACCGCACTGGCAGCCATATTGTTGATATCATGCGTGATAAAAAATAAGACCTAAAAATTTTTTTGAGCGTCGGTGCTGTGTTTTATGTTTAATGTCCGCCTAGCAAATTGAATGACAATGCTAATGGCATAAAGTGTCACGACATTAGTATGTCCGATTCTGCCTGAGTGCGTTAAATTATATTTAGTTACTATCACACATGCACACATGCCACTCCTGGAGCGCTTTAGGGACTTCCCTGTAGCACGTGTGCTAGACCCATAAAAAAAAACCGGTCAAGTGCAAGTTGAACTTGCACAATTAGTGTTCCGTACGATTGTTTTTAAAATAGAAAAATTTTGTTAGGGTGGTATAAAATGATCAGTGACTTCACAAAACACACCCCAAATGTGTTTTCAATAAAGTTTGCTTCCAATCTTTACTGAAAACTGATGACCTTGAAATTTTGGTTTTTTCTGTACCAGATAAAATTATTAAAGGTAATGATAATTTTCGTTCAATCTATACCCCGTGGAGAATATTCCAGGATTTTTTCAAAATTTTTTGATCGGTACTTTTCGAGATAAGGTAGGAGACAGCGATTTTTCACGATTTTTTAAAAGTAATACGAAGAAACGTGTGCGCAAGTATTACATTATATATAATATATATATATATATATATATATATATATATATATATTTTACTCGTGTTTTCACAAGCTTTCATTTGACACCACACTCGATGACCTAGTAAAAAAATTTTTTTTCACTTCCGATTTCACCTCTCAAAACGAATCCCTTAATCCAAAATTTATATTACGGTGATATAAAATGATCAGTGACTTCACAAAATACCCCAAATAAGTTTTCAACAAAGTTTTTTCCAATCTTTACTGAAAATTGATGACCTTGAAATTTCTGTTTTTTTTATATACCAGATAAATTATTACAGATAATGCACTCGTGATAATTTTCGTTCAATCTACACCCCATGGAGAATATTCCAGAATTTTTTCAAAATTTTTGATAAGTACTTTCCGAGATAAGGCGGGTGGACAGCGATTTTTCGCGATTTTTTAAAAATAATACAAAGAAAAGTGCGTGCCAGTATTACATCATATATATATTTTTTACTCGTGTTTTCACAAGCTTTCATTTGACACCACACTCGATTACCTAGTAAAAAAATTTTTTTTTCACTTCCGATTTCACCCCCCAAAACTAACCCCTTAAGTCAAAATTTAACTTTCAAAACTACATGACTCTGATGAGGCCATCAATTCCTATATTACTACCAAATTTCAACTTTCTATGACAAATAGTTTCATAGAAAATCGGGTGTGACAGACGGACAGACAGACAGACAGACAGACAGACGGACATACGGACAGACGGACAGACGGACAGACAGACGGACAGACACCGAAGTGATCTTATAAATGTTCCGTACAGAACACTAAAAAACAGCCAACGACGGAATTTTTTTCAGATTTTTATTTTAAGGTAAAAGATGAAACTAGCATGCTTTCATTTCATTCTACAGGTTGGATTGTTTGGCTTTTCTAACAGATCGTCAATATAAAGAAGAAACAACGTAAGAAACAGTATGGCCACAAAATCTATCAATTGTCATTGGCAATGAATGATCTCTGAGGAAATTCGAAATTCATAAACACAATCTACCAGACACGCCAAAAGAGCTCAGCTTTATCGACAATTCATCATGTCAAACACACTAGATATCTCAAGTGCAACCAGTAATAACTTAAGTTGTTGCAAAGAGGCCATATTGGTGGTAGTTTAGATGGTATATTAGATCCTTCCATATATTCTATAGTTTCTTGCATGTCAATTCAAATTATTTATAAATTATTTGTTATTTTATTGTAGAATAATTGGAAACAATGACGTCATAGTAAATGAGCTTCTTACGTTGAAGTTCTTTGCTATGAATAAAAACATGTTTACCGGCTTTTCAATGTAAACCTTCCTAATCGTAGTCAGATGTGTCATTTCTAAGAAACATGTGTTGTCTGGCTTACGAATGCAAGATTACCTGTTTTGGGCAGTATTCCGTAAAACATTTCATAGTTCGTCATTCTTGGAATTGTTATGCGTTAGGCTGTTTTGGCGCGAGTTTCTTTGAACGAGATCAATGTATTATTCAGTAGTAGAGGAACGTAGGGTAAGTTTAAATGAAACGGATTAATTAACAGATTGCAATGCAAAGAATATTATGTTGCCCTAATTTTAACAGTGCTTGAATTTTTATCTTTTTACTAATTTGAACAATCAGATAAAGGTAGATATAAGATATGTTCACCTCTTTTTATCAAAACAATTTATAATAAATTATCATTTACGTGTTGACGTTAGCAATAAAATAAAAAATCAGGCCTAGGCAGGACAAAAATACATAAAATTATGATTGAGGAATATCTTGAATAGAGTGTCTCCTAACTAAGTTCAAATTTGTTTGGTACATTGTGCAAACGCTACGAGCGGGACGGTTAAGGTGGAGGAACAGAGAGTAACCATGGTCTTCATAATTTTAGTTGCTGTGGGGCGGGCAAAATTTCGTGTTCTATATTATAAATTCATGATGTTCTGAAGTTAAGCTTGGTAAGTTACATGGCTGAATCTTATTTTAGGATGATAAATGACGGATTGAATCGGGAAAGACGTGCCAAGCAGTGATCAATACTTGCTGAGAAGAAATGTCGGAGACACACAACAGTTTATACTTAGATGGCGGATACCTCGTACTTGGTACTCCATCTGAAGCTGACTCGCTGCAGCCATACATCCCGACAGAGTAGTTAGCAAACTGCCAACACTTCAACGCAGGTAGCGCAATTTTTCGAGTGATCCCCTCAGGCAAATGTGGTTTAATGTAAGACAACTGAAAATGGACGAAGGCCCATATTTCAGCAGTCTACTCACTGTTCTCTTATTCGTTAAATCCATTCCGAGACGCGTTTCGCTGTATTATGCCTCATCGGTCGGGCTAGCATCGACAAACAATAAAATAGAATTTTCTAGTACTTAAGCTAGTACTGAGGGCCAATAATGGTAAGATATAACGCATACCTGATACTATGAGTCCTCGTCCGTTTTCAGTTGTTTTACGATCCAATTAATAATTTATATTCTACTTTTTATGTTACATCATTCGGCTATCCTGCAAATTGTAAAATTCTTTTCAACCAGGCCAGGAACAGGGGTCTTTTCCATAAAGGAAATGTTGACCACTAATACATATATGTATATATATATATATATATATATATATATATATATATATATATAAATATATATTATATATATATATATATATACATATACATACATATACATATACGGTAGAACCCCGGTTATCCGAGGTAACGTGGGGGGCACCCTCCTCGGATAACTGAAAACTCGGATTTGTTTCTTATTCATTCAAAATAATACGCTAAACCGATATATTAACGTTTTTAACATATAAATAGGTACATACCTTATAAAACAGTGAAATAAGTATATATGCGCTTCTGATTTATATTGCATCTTCTTTTTCTCGCTGCAATGTTTCTCCATCCATTAAGAAGAAACAAATCCGCTGAGGTTGCCTCTGGTTGTTGTTCGATATACCTCAAAGCTTTTTTCCAAAGAAGCAATACCTTCTTGATGAGAGATCTTAGTGGGAGACTGCTCATCCACCGCCACATCATCGTCATCGTTATCTGATTTTTCGGTTCCCTGAAAGGCATGTTATTTCTTCAATACTCATTTCTTCTTCTAAATCATCTGCTGTAACCCATTCAACATCTTCTCTTGTCACATTTTCGCAACCTTTTAATTTCTGCATTAATTCAAATAAATTTTTTTCTTTTTCTTCTAACTCGCTGTCAACATTTGAACAGGACATTTCTCCATGGGTTCTCAGTTTCAAAGCTAATTCATTTAATGGAGTATCATCTTCACTGTCATTATAGTCCTCAAAATCAATAACTTTTGACCAAGATTTTTAAATAGTGGTAGTACGCACAGAATCCCAAGCTTGACTTACCTAGTAAAAAACATTTTTCAGTGTAACCTTTCTCATCCCATTGATAATATCCTCCTTTTCTGTGTATTCTAAAAGTTGTTCAAGATATAAACGCCTATAATTTTTTTTAATGTTTTCGAGGATGCCTTGATCCATTGGTTGCATTATGCTGGTTACATTTGGAGGAAAAAATTTTACAATTTCTCCACATGAAGTCCTTTTCCGGGGTGAGAGGCGGCATTACTCATTAACAAAATTGCTTTAATAAGAAGACGGTTTCTGTTCAAAAATTTAGTTACAGATGGCACGAACTCTTCTTCAAACCAGTTAGTAAATAAGGTCGCATCCATCCATGCGCTTTTCTGACTTTTGTAATAGATTGGTAGGGATTTAGGTGGGATGTCTTTTAAAGCTCTTGGACGTGCAGACTTGCCAATCACCATCAGTAGAATTCTGTGCTTGCCAGAAGCATTGGAACATACCATTATAGTTAATCTTTCCTTACTTCGTTTGTACCCAGGAGCTGATTTTTCCTGTTGAGATGCCAATGGTTTTGATGGAAGCATTTTATAATTCAGACCAACTTCGCCACAGTTGTAAATTTGATCACATGTGTATCCACAATCTTCGATTTGCTTTTTAAAGTTCTGCTTAAACTTCTCAATTGATGAAACATCAGCAGAAAGTTTTTCACCACATACAGTCAGTTGTCCTACACCGTACCGTTTTTTCCAGCGGTCAAGCCATCCAGAACTGGCGGTAAACTGATCTATCTCTGGGAAATGCCTACTAATCATTATTGCTTTCTGTTGTAAAATTGGACCTGATAGAGGCACACCTTTTGGACTCTGTTGGTTAAACCACATGAATAAAGCTTCGTTCATAGTCGCCGGTTTTCATTGATTTTCTTCCTGAGGACGAGGAGGCTTTATTTATACACTACTCTTCTATTTTTGTGCAGTTTCTTTTCCAATATCCAACTGTTACCTCACCTACTCCATAATCTCGTGCAACAACTTTAATTGTCTCTCCTGATTCAATTCTTCTGATGGCCTTTAATTTTTCTTCAATAGGAACGACGATTCTTTTACGCTTGTTTTGCTCCATTATAATACGACAAACGAAAATTCAAACAAAGCAGTTCGTATTAATTACACTTAACTACCAGAACTCCAACCAAATAAATTATGTGAGTACACTCGTACTTCTCCGTAGTAAACGCTATAACGCACTGCATTCACGCAAATTTATATGCTGAAAGAGTCCAGAAACATAAATAGGGGAACCCCTCACACGGGCCAGGCGGATTCTCCGAAGGCCCCAACGATTTTAAATGGAAATATGTACATACATATTTTAGAAGCTCGGTTAATACGCAGCATAGACGCGCGTACCTCGGATAATCAGGTTCTTAGATTGGCTCGGTTAATCCGGAGCTCGGATAATCGCGACTCGGTTAATCGGGGTTCTACTGTATATATATATATATATATATATATATATATATATATATATATATATATATATATATATATATATATATATAAGTCAAACCTTTGTTTTATAATGAGTATAATAAAAATTTGAAATTATGAAGACTATGTTGCAACAATGCACTTTACCCAGCTTATATAGGCTTACAGAACAATGTCAGTTGCGACTGCGGAGAAAAAGGAAATATGTAACATTGCATTTTAGTTTGTACACATTGTATAAACAAATTTTAACTCACCAATAAATCTACACTATTTGTTAAGTATAACTAATAATATATATTTTAAATTTTTCTAATAGACAAATTTTTATAAATAATTAAACATCATTTTTAGTGTTCCGTACGGAACACTTATAAGATCACTTCGGAGTCTGTCCGTCTGTCCGTCTGTCACACCCCGATTTTCTCCGAAACTATTTGTCGTAGAAAGTTGAAATTTGGTAATAATATAGAAATTGATGGCCTCCTCAGAGCCATGTAGTTTTGAAAGTTAAATTTTGACTTAAGGAGTTGTTTTGGGGGGTGAAATCGGAAGTGAAAAAAATTTTTTTACTAGGTAATCGAGTGTGGTGTCAAATAAAAGCTTGTGAAAACACGAGTAAAAAAATCGCGTACACCCGCCTTATCTCGAAAAGTACTTATCAAAAAATTTTGAAAAAAAATCAGGAATATTCTCCACGGGGTGTAGATTGAACGAAAATTATCACGAGTGCATTACCTTTAATAATTTATCTGGTATATAAAAAAAAAAAAAAAATTTCAAAGTCATCAGATTTCAGTAAAGATTGGAAACAAACTTTGTTGAAAACTCATTTGGGGTGTGTTTTGTGAAGTCACTGATTATTTTACACCTCTGTAACAAAATTTTTTATTTGAAAAGTAATCAACGCACGGGATACTAATTGCGCAAGTCCAACTTGCACTTGACCGGTTTTTTTTTTATCTTTTTTTGATATTCAAAATTTTTTTTCTCTCCTTTCAGATTCAAATTCTTTATGTCAGTAACGTAAAAAAATCTTCTTTGACTGATTCAGAAATAATATTTTAATATAAAATAGACTTGCTGAAGATGATAATTTATTGTCGAAATATATAAAACTTATAATTCCATTTTGATTAGATTTGAAATTTTTTTTTTTTTTGCTTATTTTAGTCGAAAATTGCATATTAAATTTTGAAACACCGTAAATTTGCATATTAAAGTTTGAAACCCTTCGACAGTTTTTAACTACTACAGTATTTTACAAAATTAATTTTTATTTATGCGGATAGGATTATTTTTTGTGAAGTTATCCTGCAGACAAAAAGACGCCATAGTTTTCATCACATCCATTTAACCTGATAAAAAATAATGTTAACATTCAAAAAATGTTCTTATAATTTAAAGTACAATAAAAATATATAATCGCCATTCTTTAATATTATTCACTTAATAAGCTTTAAAATATTTTTTTTTTAAATATACGTACTTTTTGCAGCGCCCAGGTGTATGTAACGTGAATTTTTTAATAATTAGTTATTGATATTTTATTACATTATAATTGGAAATAATGACGTCATAATAAACAATTTTTTTGTATTAATGTTTCTTGTATAAGGAGGCCTTCTTCTACCATGTTGCTGTTTATAAAAACATGTTTTCCGGCTTTTTGATGTAAATCTTCCTAATCGTACTCAGATGTGTCATTTCTAAGAACCATGTGTTGTCTGGCTCTACAAAGGCAAGATTACCTGTTTGGGCAGTATTCTGTAAAACATGTTAATCGTTGGTCGTTCTTGGAATTGTTATGTGTTAGGCTGTTTTGGCGCGAGATTCTTTGAACGGTATCAATGTATTATTCAGTCGTAGAGGAAGGTAGGGTAAGTTTAAATGAAACGGATGAATTATGACTCTATAACGCAAAGAAAGTTATGCAGCCCTGATTTTAACAGGGCTTCAATTTTTATCTAATCTGAACAATCAGATAAATTGAAGGATATAAGATATATCGATCTCTTTTAATCAAAACAATTTATAATACATTATCATTTATTTACTTTTATTGATAGTAAAATAAAAACCGGTCCAGTTCAAGTCGAACTTGCGTAATTGGTGTTCCGTACGTTGCTTCCTTTTATAATAAAAATTTTTGCTACAGAGGTATAAAATGATCAATGACTTCACAAAACACACCCTAAATGAGTTTTCATCAGTTTGTTTCCGATTTTTGTTGAAAACTGATGACCTTGAAATTTTTGTTTTTTTCATATACCAGATAAATTATTAAAGGTGATGATTTTCTTTCAATCTTCATCCTGTTGAAAGTATTCCAGAATTTTTTCAAAATTTTTTAATCCGTACTTTTCGAGTTAAGGGGGGGCAGCATTTTTTGGCAATTTTTTAAAAATAATACAAAAAAAAGTGTGCGCAAGTATTACATTATATATATTTTTGAACTCCTGTTTTCACAAGCTTTTTTTGACACTTTCACTCCCAAAAAGTAAGTCAAAATTTAACTTTTAAAACTACACGGCTATCAATTCCTATATTATTGCCAAATTTCAACTTTCTATATCAAATAGTTTCGGAGAAAATCGGGTATGACAGACAGGCACTGAGGTGATCTCATAAGTGTTCCGTACACAGGTATAGGAAGGATAAAAATGAATAAAAGTACAGAGCGTAACCCCGGTTTTCTTAAATTTAGTTTCTGTGGGGCAAAGTGTGCCTTGTGTATATGAGAATTACGCTACAATCTCGCGGCAAAATTTTGTGTTCTATATTGCAAATGTGTCAATGTATTACTCTGTAGTGGAGGAATATAGGATAAATTCAAATGAAGACGATGAGAGAAAAACATGTTTTTAATACAGAAAACGAAACCTTAACCTATTAATATTCTAAAAAATTAAAATAAAATATAATTTCACTGTTTAATATTAAAATTCAGATAAGCGACTTAAAAAGTGTAATTTTTTCGATGTTGGACAGAATGCTATTATTAATTACAAATCTTGATTATTGAGCTTCTCCAAAGTTGGGAATATTATTTCGAACCAGAAAGCTTTACCCTCCACAACAACTGTTAATTCTTTACAAAGCTCAAATTCGACCAACTATGGAATACTGCTCCCATGTTTGGGGCTCCGCTCCCAAACATACACTGCATTTATTGGATTCTGTTCAGAGAAGAGCTGTTCCTCTGATTACAGACCCGGAACTGACCGGCGGCCTTGATTCGCTGGAACATCGAAGAACGGTTTTTTTTTTTTTTTTTTTTTTATGGGTCTAGCACACGTGCTGCAGGGAAGTCCCTAAAGCGCTCCAGGAGCGGCACGAGTGCGGAAAAAGCGATTCACGTTGTTCTTGAATCGCTGTAAATTGTACTCGGTGGGAAACACAGCGCTGGGCAAATTATTGGCGACTGGGCGGGTTGGCGACTTGAGTCTGTTCTACAAGTATTTTCATGAAGAGTGTTCGAAGGAGCAGCGGTGCATGTTAGAAATACACGTCGCGCTAATACTTCATATCCGTATGAGGTTCAACTTGTTACTCCGCGTACAACGCTTTTCAAGCAGTCTTTTTATATGGAGAACATCATTCCTTTGGAATAATTTGCCCAGGGTTGTGTTTCCCACCAAGTACAATTTACAGCGATTCAAGAGTAACGTGAATCGCTATACTTCATTTTTTTTTTTCCGCACACATGCCGCTCCTAGAGCGCTTTAGGGACTTCACTATAGCACGTGTGCTAGAACCATAAAAAAAAAAACTACAAATATTTATTAGTCAGGGTAAGATATTTTGTAAGATTTAGTCAAACTTTATCTTGCACAATAAAACATTAGATTTCTCTGTGTCTTGGTCTTGCACAACTTTTGCTAGAATGCGTTGAATTTTCTATGTTTAATTAGCAGCCTCGAAAGAAGAACTCCAGTCTATCATGGATAGACTTAACATCATCAGCAATAAATACGAGCTACAGTTGAATAAAACGAAAATGAAAGGCTATCAACTTATATGGACAAGAAAATGATGGTTAGAATTTCGAAATTAATTTAATGCACTATTGGATAACATAAAAATGCCTAGATGGTGAAAAGTATTTCCCATAAACTAATAGAAATAAGGGGGTGATACCACTTTTAATTTTTAAGAGAGCGCAGTAGCGACGCTCAAGAAAATTTTTAGGTCTTGTTTTTTTCACTCATGCGCCCCCTCTCTTACCATCAACATGGCTGCCAGGGCGGTCGCGGATTATGTTTACATGTGGATTTCGAGGAGAAACTTTTTATAACGTACTCTGACATTTATTATTAATAATTTTCCAATAAGTAAATGATTCGTTTGACGTTATAATTATTAATTATAAAAAAGATGTTAAGACGAAGTTGTTGTGCGATTAGTGCTTGTAAAAATATATGTGGTTACTCCAAAGGAGTTAGTTTTTTTGGATTTACCAAAAATCCTAAAAGGTAATTTATTCCTAATTCTTTATTTCTATTATTCAAAATATTACATAAAGATTAAGATCTTTCATATTAAAATTGTTGGCTAGATTTAAGTTATATTATCTGCTAAAATTCGCTAACTAAACTTTCAAAACTCAAAGTGAGCATGCAAAAGTAGTAATTCTCCAGCACGAATGATTTTGAATAAATTAACGTATGGATTTAATTTTTCTAGATAAGTAATGCATAGGCACGAAAAGTTATTAGTTCTACGAAAACTATTATATTAGATTTAACTAATGATAAAATATAGCAAAAAGGGTGTTCACTTGGTTTTTAAGTTCAGAAGAAAGACGATCTCATCTTAAAATGATAATTATTGTTATTTTCAATCTCTCCCGATTACTGGGATTCGCTGAAATATAAGGAGCATGATTGGTGACATCCCCCCTCCCTGGACAATATCTCTAATAGTTGAGAAATATAAATTCAACAGTGAGATACTTAAATAAATAACGTGCAAAAAGCGTTGAAGCTAAATGTATTTCTTGCCTTTTATCCTGTTTTTTGTATATCTGTTTTAATAATAACTTTATAAAAAAATATTTAAAAAAAAACTTTTCTCGTTCTTTTCTTCCTTTTAATCAGCAAAATTCATTTTTATTCTACAGAATAGGATTTATGTTGAAAGAAGGAATTTTAATATTTTAAAAACTCGCGGACATAATACCAGCAATATGGCGACAGGTCATGTGACCATTACAAACTCGAGCCCCTTGAGATTAAAGGTGCCGAGTCGGACTGTCGCTACTGTGCTTTATCTTTACTGTAACAATATGTATAAAACAGTATTGTTACTTTTTTTTAGAAATTGTTTGCCAAATATAGGAAAAATATTTGAATAGAATTAACCTTGCATGGGCAATGAAAATAACCTTTTGCTATTTGCTAAAAAAGTTTTGTTAACAAATTAATATTTTTAAGAAATTATTTGCCAAATATAGGAACAAGAATTTAAATAGTATTCACCTTGCATAGGTAATTAGAATAGCCTTTTACTATTTATGTAAACATAATTGCTTCTTAATTTATTTCCAAAGATCATTGTTCTCTTGTTTTAAAGTGGCAAAAACTTGTTATGTGAATCAATTAGAATACTTTAAAATTTTCCACACGATTAAGTAATTGAACTTTAGTAACTCTTTTGAAAGAATGCAATATATCAAGTTTAAAGGTATATTCATGTACCTAAATACGAGGGTCGTTTCAAAAGCTCTTGGCCTACCTTGTAAGTCAGTCTACCGACTTTCCAATTTTTTAGTTCCCTCATTATAATTAGATCTATCCAACTCTGCAAAATAAGCATTCGTCTCAGTTTTAACTTCATCATTCCAAGTGAATCCTCGTTGAGCCAGACATTTTTTCAGGTTAGGAAACAAGAAGTAATCGATGGGAGACAAATTTGGCGAATACAGTAAATGTGAAAGGACTTCGCAGCGAAAGTCATGCAGTCTTGTAGCAACAATCCCAGAGGAGGTATATTATCCTGATGAAAAACACTTTCCTTTTTGCGAGATGTGAATGTTTCGCCTAAATAGCACCCTTCAGTTGGTCCAGTAGTGAAGCATAATACTCCCCGGTGATGGATCTACCTTTCTCTAGGTAGTCTATGAGCATAACACCATGAGAATCCCAAAAAACCGTAGCTATTACTTTTCCTGCAGATGGGACCGTTTTTGCTTTCTTGGGCGTATTTTCACCTAGTCTTACACACTGTTTCGACTACTCATTCGTCTTTGGTTTATAATGATGCATCTATGTTTCATATACTGTTATGAATTATGTTTAAACAAGTTTAAACACTCTTGAGAAATGTTCATTCGAATGGATTTTTGATCGATTGTTAGGAAACGCTGTACTTATCCAGCAGAAAGTGTTCGCATACCCATAACATGATATAAGATATGGTGGAGATACCTATCAAGATATTTAGAATGTCAGGGAACTCGAATACCATCAGTTGGCTTCATTTATTTTGCTATTGTGAATTTTTGTCATAATCTCGTTTGCCGTCGAGGTTTTAGGGCGTCCTGAGCGGTTATCATTTTGAATGGATGTACGATTACGTCTTTTTTTTCGTCAAAAACGAAGAGGAAGAATCATTTAATATAATATTTAACTCTTTTTGAATATCCGTAGAAGTTAAAATTTTTAAAACGAAGTATTTTACAGCAGCTCACACTTCATTTTTATCCTTTTTTTTGGAAATGTTAAAACTTATTTGTGTACACGATCGCTACAAAAAGGCAACTAAAGACACAACCCTGGTCCAAGTCACGATAAAAATTCTTGGTCTTCCTTCACCCTGGATTTCGATACTACTGCTCCTTAGAGCATCAATCGGCTCATTCTTTGAGAGCTATGCCCACCTAATATTTGGACATGCTTAATGCTAGTTCGGGTCCCTGGAAAGGAGTCGTGACTCCAAGCCTAGCTAGTTCGCAGTCTCGTTGTCAAAAACCCCTGATGTCAAGAGACCCATCTCACATTAATTTTTTTGTCTCATATATATCTGTACTCTTTAATGAGTGACAATCTTTGTACTCTTTAATGAGTGATGAATTCAACCTGGCCTTTGTAATTGCGGTGAGTACCGCTTGACTATTTACGCAGATATATACCAGTTCCTCGTCCCACGTGATTTCCTCCTCCATTATAAATGTTTGTACTATACTTTACCGGACATACTCGACTCATTAGTGACTAAAGGAGAGTCTTAAGGGAGGACGCTTTCCTGCTGATCAAAATTTTTCCTGCTGGGAATTGTAAGAGTATAATATCTACTTATTCTTCTATCATCATTCCGTTAAAAGTTAGCAAAGCAGTCTTCGCTGGTTTAGAGCTAATTTTCGTATGACCTAAATCGCTGATTCTTTTCCAACATCTGACATCCCACATCCATACAACGTACAGCAGTCATTGTTATAAAATTTTCGAAACCACATGAACTCTAAACACTGTTTTAAAACTGTCTCATATCGGCGAACATTGGATTTCAAGCTATTTTGATGTCTGATTTTTTTGTTAGATTGACCGCCAGTTAGAGGCTAGAAAATTTGCGAGATTAAATTCAGTAGACTCATACTGCTAATAAGCTTCCGGCATAATTTCACCAACAAATATTTTTAAAATACTAGAGAAGGAATTTGATATAAGTAAACAATAACTCCGTAAAATTTTGAAATTTGTGATTAAGGGATCTATTTTATTTTAAACTACAAGTAAAACACACACTGTTAGGTCGTCTAACCACAGAGCATTGCCCTTTATGGGTATTCAACCTTTTAAAACCTTGTTCTAGACAATTCTTTACGAAGGTTATTGACCGGTTAGTAACTCGTCCGGATTCTTGCCATATCCTTGAGGAGAGGCGATCATTAAGCATACAAATAATTTTATTTCCATACCTTCCTGTTGCTCCAACTAAAAATACATATCTAGAGCAGCATGCCCAAGTATCACGCCAGTTAGTAACAAGTCCGTAAGTGTGTTAACAAAATGTCTTCTCGATCCAAACGCCAAAAGTTCAGTCAGCTAATCCATAATGAAAAGCGTTTATTTAAAAATGTATTTGACTACTTTAAAAACGATCAAAATTGTGGTTTAAATGTGGACGAATTGTGTGACAAAATGTTCCTTAATGACCAGAGTTGGTAAAGCCACAGTTTACAGAATTTTAAGAGAAGAAAAGGAGGGGGTATAGACTCTCCAAAAACGAGACCATGCAGAAAAGAACTTCAGCTGACAGACAACACAAGACAAGCAGTAAGGGATATTGTTCATGACTTTTTTGTAGAACAAATAATTCCAATCTTGGATATAATCCTACAGGCTGCAACAAACCACCCAGAAATATCGAAAATAAGTAGAGTAAAACTATGGAGTGTTTTAAAAGGTATGAATTTTTATTGGAAAAAGTATGAAAGAAAATCTTTATTGATAGAAAGTGGGGAAATTATACACTGGAGAAGAGTATTTAAGGAACGTTAGAAAAGCTTACTCTGAAGGAAAAAGGATATTTTACTTAGATAAGACGTGGATAAATGAAGGGTACACAGCTATTAAGCTTCCAGCATAATTCCACCAACAAATATTTTCAAAATACTAAAGAAAGAATTTGATATAAGTAAACAATAACTCTGTAAAATTTTGAAATTTGTGAATAAGGGATCTATTTTATTTTAAACTACAAGTAAAATACACACTGTTAGGTCGTCTAGCCATAGAGCATTGCCCTTTATGGGTATTCAACCTTTTAAAACCTTGTTCTAGACAATTCTTTACGAAGGTTGTTGACCGGTTAGTAACTCGTCCGGATTCTTGCCCTATCCTTGAGGAAAGGCGATCATTAAGCATACAAATTTTTACTTTGAAATAGTTGGTCTATCGAATTGGAAAAATTAATGAGTTGAATCCAAGGTTAAAAAGGACTTTCAAGCCAAAATTTTCGTTAAATTTGTAAACTATTTTCTCATAGTATTAATATATATAAAAAATTTTGAAATATTGACAAGTCTAAGGGCAATCTTACACGAGCCAGTCTGTTGCTACACCAAACAGCGCCACATACTCGCTGGCAGCTGTCTTCCCATTTTTGGATGAATGCTTTCAGATGGGAAAGAGTGGTGCATCTCTTGTCGGAGTATTTTTACTTCTTCCAACAGAGCTGCTAATATACAAAGACTACAGTCTGTCAAGTAAGAACGTGTCCGAGATAATTTATTTCTGGTAGATGCGATTCTAGCGATTCAACAAAAAATCAGTAGAAGGAACCTTTGTGTATGACGTATTTTAGTAAAAGTAGCAGTCGATTCCGAACTTTCGTCGAAATCAGATCTAAAATGAGTCACTTGTTTGCGCGCCGGTTCGAGACGGTATTTCTTTGTTGCCATCTAAAGGGGCCTAAAATGACAAATTCCGCGGCCGCTAAATATATTAAAAAGTCGGTATCGTTTGTGAAGAAGTGGGTAAATCATTTTAACGGGACGAAAAAGTCGAACACTTGCCAAAACATGGCTCGGTAGGCAAAGTTACTCCGAAACTCAAAAAACGAATCGTGACTTCGTTTTGACGGGATCCAAAATTGGCGCATGGGACCATTCGCTAACATCTTCGTGCTCATGACGTCAAATTCCGAAGCACGTTGAAGAAACCTTTGCTGGACGAAAATCACATAGCAAAGCGCTTGGACCCACGATAAGATACTAGAGTGGCCCTCACAATCACCGGACGCCAACCCTATTGAAAACATTTGGTCCCTTCTAAAGAGAAAGCTCAGAGGAAAGACTTTAAGGACTTTGATTCAGTTGTCTTGCGAGATTCGAAAAATTTGCAGAGCCTACAGAGAATCTCGTTGACAGCATGCTTCGAAGATGCCAGACGATTATTGATGCAGGAGGCGATTGGACAACTTACTAAGGTAATTGCGCCGTTGTTAGAACACCAAAGAATACATTGATGGCAAATAATTTCCTCTAAAAACATTTTTTCAAGAATACGAGCGGTTACGTTCTTACTTCACAGACTGTATAAATATATACAGCTTTTGATTTTCATATCTGTTTGGAAGAACGCTACAAGATCTCTGTTACATGCTATAAACCACTGGATAGAGTTGTGAATAAAAATCCTACGATATAAGGTATAGTAAGTCTTTCTTCTACGATTCTAATAATACACCACATTATTTTAGTGTATGTTGGTTGGTTAATTGGTTGCCGGCGAGGTAGGAGATTATGCCTATTTGTGCACTGCAGTCTCTTGAATTATTGTGCTCCCCTCTCCTTGTTACATGAGCGTCGTCCCTTTAAGAACGTTTATTAGCTTTCTTCTCAGCCCCTTATGTGGTAATTTATCGCCATGCTCACGGTGTTCAATAATGATCAATATGAGAGTGTTGACATTTAACAGTGCACCTGACGAGGTCATCGATTTAAATATTAAGCATGATTACAGATAACATTGAATTGAAGCAACTCGTATTAGCTTTATGGTCAAATACTACATCTGGTAGGTGCTGTTGTCTGGAGTAGAGTGCTGGACCATAAAAATAAGTACGTTGAATCGAATGGAAATATTTGAAATGTGGATTCAACGCCGAATGCTTTGAATACCGTAGACTAACTTGCTGTGAAATGAGGAGGCATTAAGAACAGGAAATTCTGAAAGATTACTGATCAGCACTATGAAATGTCGCAAAATTGGTTACCTTGGCTATATACTGTATGGAGAAAAATACTACCTCCTCCTGTTAATTATGAAGGGGAGGATTAAGGGGAGACGTAGTGTAGGTAAAAGACAGATGTCCTGGCTGAGGAATATCAGAGAAAGGACAGATATACAAAAAGCTGGTGATCTCATCAGCCTAGCTCAAGACAGAAAAGCTCTCCGTAATGATCTTCAACATCTGAGGTTCCGGATATGGCACACAAAAAGACGAATACGATATTTAGTTAAAGTTTGGAATTCGAGCAGTTTAAATTTGTAAAATTTGAAAATAGCTGTACAATTATTTTGATTCCTCTTCGTTAGATAGTAGAGTGGAACTATTAGAAGTATTATTATTTTTTGAGGTTGTCGTACTAAGCTTGTTTTGAAAAATCGAATGAGAGTAAGAAAAATGCTGATTTTCATGTTAATATTGGACACACTAGATCAGGGGTGCTCAAACTTGAACTGCTGGCGATCTACCTCAATATTGTTAGACTACGATCGATCGACTCAGAGGCTGCAAGTAAGTGTGATGCAGGATTGTCGTCTAGGTAGGGTGTATCGTGGCATAGATATTAGTTTTCCGCACAATATGCATTTTTTTAGTCAAGGTAAGTGTAGGTCTGCTCTAAAATGTCAATGAAAAAACTCATAATTATTCAAAATTGCGAGTTTATTGGTTCTTACAAAACAAACGAGTTCTAGTGTCTAAACTTAACTAACGAGTGACTTTGGATGTTGAAGCGTGGCACTGCATGTCCTCAGCATACTTTTCATAAGATGGTACGTAATTACCGAGTGCTAATCGCAAGCATGATGACATATGTTCGTCAGTTAGTCGATTGCGATATTTTGACTTAATTATCTTCATTTCAGAAAATGCAGACTCGCACAAATAAGTTGACCCAAACATTGCCGTCAGTTGAAGGGCGATTTGCCTTAGATTCGGATATTTATCTTCAGATATAAAACACCAGAATTTTGTAACATATGCTGTGGCTTTGAGATGTATATCTGATATAATCTGCACTAACTCATTTTCAACAGAACATGAGTCCATGTTAAACTGACTTGCTATTTCAGTAGTTAATTCCTCAATGTTTTTACACGAAAAAGGATAACTCATAATGGATGCGATATTTGCCAATTTATTGAAATCATAAAAACTTATTTCGAATTGGCCCAAAATATTTGATAATTCTGCCTCATAAATATCATAATTCAACTGAGGAATCCTTGCCTTCAAAGAGGGAAAATTTTTCAGATCCTTTCTTTTCAGTTGATCTGTCATAAGTTGCAATTTACTCTTCAATGCGTTTATTGCGCTAATCATCTCAATAATAGTTTTTCCTTTACCTTGAAGCTCCAAATTAATGGTGTTTAAATGCACTGTGATGTCTGTCAAAAATGCCAAATCAGTCAGCCATTTTCCGTTTTTTAGCATCTGAGTGTCATCACCTCTTTCGTCCAGAAAAGCTGTTATATCGGGCAATAATTCTTGAAACCTTTCTAGGAATTTTTCCGCGACTCAACCACCTGACGTCCGTGTGAAGAACTAAATCAGTGTGTTCAGCTGACTCACTATCTTCCAACTGCAATTTAAAGAGCCGTCGTTGCAAGCTACGTGCACGGATAGAATTCACAATTTTTATTGCAATGCCCATAATCTCCTCCATGTTTAGAACTTTTGAACACAAAACTTGTTGATGTATAGTGCAATGGAAGGAGAAAAATGAAGGGAAATTATCATTAGGTCGACACAATGCCACAAAACCGTTTTTGTTTCCAGTCATTGCTGGTGCTCTATCGGTTGTAATGCACACTAGTTTATATATTGGTAGCTTGTAGTTTGTTACAAAATTGAAGAAAATGTCATATATATCTTCGCCACGGGTCTTTCCTTTCAGAGGAATCATTGTCAAAAACTCTTCCTTAGCCGACATGTCATTGAATACCATTCGAATAAAAATACACAGCTGGGCAGTGTCTGTCATATCGGTGGATTCGTCGAACTTTAAAGAAAAGTATGTACATTCCATGATATTATGTTTTAGTTTATCTGCCATGTCCTGACTCATGACTTCAACACACCTTGTGACAGTCGAACGAGATAACTGAAGTTCTCTAACAGCAGACATAATCTCTGTTTTATTTTTAAAATCTCCAAATAAAGTCTCACCCGCTTCAATAAATGCTTCCTTCACAACCAAACAAACATCATCAAATGGTTTCTTGTGTTTCGCCAATATATGAGATATTTTAAATGACGCGATCGTTGCAGCTTTTGATTGTTTGGCTGATCTTGTGAACATGGTTTGTTCTTTTTTCAAATAAGTTATCAAATCACGTACTTTTCGTTTTCTTAATTCACTCTGTGACGGAAAATCCTTTTCATAGTTTTTATGAACCGTTTTATGATGCCTCCTTAAGTTCCCACGCTTAGGTATTGTAACTGACGCACGGCAAATGAGACAAATGCACTTATCCTTTACCATACAAAAGAAAAATTCTTCCTCCCAATAGTTATTAAAATGATAAGTTTTACTTTTCTTCGCCGCACTCATTTTGGACTATTTATTAATAAACTTTGTATCGATGTATCGCCTTCAAGTTACAACTCAGACTGACTCCTATTCCTGCAGGCGCAACATTTATATCGGCGCGATCGAAGTCTCGAATGTTCCCGTTAAACACGCTGCCCGAAGTTTCTAGAAAAATCGGCGGGAATCAAAACGCGGCTTTTCTTTGACAAGTACCGCGCGTTCCTTTGATAAAGCCGTCTTTTGCCGCTAGCAGGGGGTTATTACGATAAAAGAAAGTGATGAGGGGGTTATTCTGGCCTAATTGTGGATCGAATAAATTTTAGTAGTTTATTCATTACATTTTGTTTTAGTTACCTAAAACAAAATCTGTGAATAGTTCTATATCGGAATTTTTTTCTCGAGATCGACTCAAAAAGCACTCACGATTGACTTGTCGATCGCGATCAACCGTTTGAGCACCCCTGCACTAGATGGTGTGTCATAATTACCTAGGATTTTCCACAAGATTTAAAAAATTAAAAATATATAGGATGTTTTTCTTAAAATAAAAAAAATATTAAACGTATTCGGCGAATCTCGAAGTGGCCATCTACTTTTACTATACTAACCAATCAACCATTTTATTTTTGCAGTAACGTTTGGGTCATCCGGTATATGAGTATGTAGATACTTTCTCCACTGCTTAAAAGGACCTATTTTACTTTAAAAGAAAAAAAATCGTTAAATTAGCAGTTAATTCGTCTAGTTATAGAGCATTCCTTGGGCAATGCCATAGGTCTACAACCTTTTAAAATCTTTCTCGAGACAAGTCTTTCAAAAGGTTGTCGACCACTTAGTAACTTGTCCGGGTTCTTGCCCTATTCTTAAAGAACAAGGGCGGTCATTGAACATAAACATTGTTTTCACTTTACGATCGTTGAACTTGGCCCATTTGTCCAGAGATATTTACTATGCATCATTAAATTTCTTTTTTAAGATCTGTGTCTATGATCACCATAGAAAGGTGCATTGTACTTCGTGGATTGTTTGGTAGGGGTCCTTCGTGATAGGTCTGTCACGATTTGGTTTATTTTAAGGTCATTGTTATGGTTTACATTTTCTTTTTGTGTTATTAATTTTAGTTGCCGAATCAAGGTGAAAACGTTTTTATCTATTTTATTAAAAATATTTACCAGTTTAAGACGTGAAAGCTGCTTAAGAGGAGATTAAATACTCGTATAAAAAATAAAAAAGGAATTGTATGGTGTTTAGCGTCCGTAACTTAACACAATAGAAAAATATATAATGGCTTAACTGAAGATGACGAGTTTTAGCGTTAAACTTACGAAAATACCAAGATAATGAAACTCGTGGCGACAGATTTCCAATCACCAAGGTTATATGTATAAATATGGTCATAAATACATCGGACAATGATTAAAATTTTTATTCACGTATTGGACAGGAGCTTATGAGCTTTTATGTTTTTATAATAATATCGAGTTAAAAAGGAAAGAAGAAACTTTCGATATTTGCACCACATTTTTATACGAATATATCTGTATAGCTTTATTTGGCGTCCGTCAGCTAATTGTAGGTAAATCCCACCAGCGCACATATTTAACTGCAACGAAGGCAGTCAATAATACACCCTAAACCTCCTGAAAGTGAACAAGACTTTTGGTATACTCTATTTTAAACTCACCGGAGGTCCTATAACAAAGTGTTATATATTCACAGGTATTTTTCAGGTAACAATGCTCTTTTGTAACGAAGTTTTATTGCCGATCAAATCATTTTATTTTCACACCTTCCTGTTGCCCCAACTATAAATACATACGAGGCGTAACATTTAAAGCGTATCAAATTATATTATAAATAAAATATATATATATATATATATATATATATATATATATATATATATATATATATATATATATGTATATATATATATATATATATATATATATATATATATATATATATGTATATATATATATATATATATATATATATATATATATATATATATATATATATACGAGGCTGGTTTGAAAAGTCCATGCAAAAATAAAAACTACTTATGTGTTTGGGGTAAACCTTTTTTTATTTTTCGACATAGTCTCCTTTTAGGCTTATACACTTTGTTCAACGATGTTCTAGTTTGTTGATCCCTTTCGAATAATAGGATTTGTCCAAATCTGCCAAATATTCATTAGTGTCTGCAATCACCTCCTCGTTTGAATAAAATCTTTGTCCCGCCAGCCATTTCTTCAAATTGGGGAACAAATAGTAGTACGAGAGAGCCAAGTCTGGAGAATAGGGGAGATGTGAAACGAGTTGGAATTCTATTTCCATTAATTTTGCGACCACAACTGCTGAGGTGTGTGCTGGTGCGTTGTCGTGATGGAAAAGGACTTTCTTGTGGGCCAATCGCGGGCGTTTTTCTTGCAGCTCGGTTTTCAAACGGTCCAATAACGATGAATAATATTCACCTGTAATAGTTTTACCCTTTTCCAGATAGTCGATGAGGATTATCCCTTGCGAATCCCAAAAGACAGTCGCCATAACCTTTCTGGCCGAAGGAACGGTCTTCGCCTTTTTTGGTGTAGATTCCCCCTTGGTAACCCATTGTTTAGATTGTTGTTTGGTCTCAGGAGTATAGTAATGTATCCATGTTTCATCCACAGTGACGAAACGACGCTTAAAGTCCTCCAGATTCTTCTGGAACAGCTGCAAACCATCCTTGCAACACTTCACACGATTCCGTTTTTGGTCAAGCGTGAGCAATCGCGGCACCCATCTTGCGGATAGCTTTCTCATGTCCAAATGTTTATGCAAAATATTATGTACCCGTTCAGTCGAGATGCCCACAGCACTAGCAATCTCACGCACCTTAACTCTTCTGTCATCCATCACCATATCATGGATTTGATCAATGATTTCTGGAGTCGTAACCTCCACAGGCCGTCCAGAACGTTCAGCGTCACTTGTGCCGATATGGCCAGTCCGAAAATTTTGAAACCACTTATAAACTGTTCGAATCGAAGGTGCAGAGTCACCATAATGTTTATCAAGCTTATCTTTAGTCTCCTGAGGCGTTTTGCCTTTCATAAAGTTTTGTTTAATCACCACACGAAATTCTTTTTCGTCCATTTCTTGAAAATCACTCGACTTCCTTGATTCACACGAATGCCAAACACAAAGAAATAGACCAATATGGCTGAAACTTGGTGTGCGTTCATTCAAGAGATCCTACTAACTAAACATGACCTCGATACGCGCCGGTGGTGCCATCTCTCGGACTTTGCACGGACTTTTCAAACCAGCCTCGTCTCTAGAGCAGCCTGCCCAAATGTTAAGCCAGTTAATAACAAGTCAGTAAGTGTGTTAACAAAATATCTTCTCCAGGGAAACGCCAAAAGTTCAAGTAGCTAACCCATAATAAAAAGAGTATAGTTAAAAATGTATTTGACTACTTTAAAAACGATCAAAATTGTAATTTAAGCGTGGACGATTGTGTGACAAAGTGTTCCTTAATGACGGAGTTGGTAAAGTTTACAGAATTTTAAGAGAAGAAAAGGAGGGGGTATAGCCTCTCCAAAAAAGAGACCAGGCAGAAAAAAACTTCAGCTGACAGACAACACAAAACAAGCAATAAGATGTATTGTTCGTGACTTTTTTATGGACAAAATAATTCCAACTTTGGATATGGTCCTGCAGGCTGCAACAAGTCACCCAGAAATATCGAAAATGAGTAGAGTAAAACTATGGAGTGTTTTAAAAGGAATGAATTTTTATTGGAAAAAGTGTGAAAGAAAACATTTATTGATAGAAGTGGGGAAATTATACACTGGAGAAGACTATTACAGGAAAGTTAGAGAAGCTCACTTTGAAGGAAAAATGATATATTACTTGGATGAGACGTTGATAAATGTAGGGTACACAGTCAAGACATTTTGGCAAGATGGGAATATTAAAAATGCTCGCCAAACATTCAATGAAAGTCTCTTTACTGGTCTTAAACCGCCATCTGGTAAGCGACGTAGGTTAATTATTACGCCTATTAGAAGCGAAAGTGGTTTGGTATACGGAGGTCTTTTAACATTCGTATCCAAGAAGACAGGAGATTATCAAGAAGATATGAATTCCGATGTATTTGATGTTTATTTTTCGAAGGTAATAAACTTAATGCCAGACGGTTCTGTGATTCTAATGGATAACACAAACTATCATTCTAAAAAATTAGAACGAGTTCCAAAATTGGGTTGCCTGGAAAAGAACATCCAATCTTGGATGACCGAGAAAAACATTTCATTTCCAAATGACGGCGTTAAGAGAGAATTATTAGAACTCGTATAGCCACACACAAGTTTCGTCGTCAACGAAATATTACTGTTTATCTCCTCTCACCATATCATTGCGAGCTCAATCCTATAGAACTCATATGGGCACAGGTTAAAGGTGATGTCGCCAGGATTAATACGACCTATGAATTAGCAGACGTACAAAACCTTTTTCAGAATGCTTATCTAATGTCGCCACAGAAAATTGGCGAAAATGAATCGAGCATGTATTCATTTTATTTTTATTTTTTATTTTATTTTATTTATTTATTTTAACGGACAAGCCAATTACGAGGCTGGTTTGAAAAGTCCGTGCAAAAATAAAAACTACTTATGTGTTTGGGGTAAACCTTTTTTATTTATCGACATAGTCTCCTTTTAGGCTTATACACTTCGTCCAACGATGTTCTAGTTTGTTGATCCCTTCCGAATAATAGGATTTGTCCAAGTCTGCAAAATATCCATTAGTGTCTGCAATCATCTCCTCGTTTGAATAAAATCTTTGTCCCGCCAGCCATTTCTTCAAATTGGGGAACAAATAGTAGTCCGAGGGAGCCAAGTCTGGAGAATAGGGGGGATGTGAAACGAGTTGGAATCCTATTTCCATTAATTTTGCGACCACAACTGCTGAGGTGTGTGCTGGTGCGTTGTCGTGATGGAAAAGGACTTTCTTGTGGGCCAATCGCGGGCGTTTTTCTTGCAGTTCCGTTTTCAAACGGTCCAATAACGATGAATAATATTCACCTGTAATAATTTTACCCTTTTCCAGATAGTCGATGAGGATTATCCCTTGCGAATCCCAAAAGACAGTCGCCATAACCTTTCCGGCCGAAGGAACGGTCTTCGCCTTTTTTGGTGCAGATTCCCCCTTGGTAACCCATTGTTTAGATTGTTGTTTGGTCTCAGAAGTATAGTAATGTATCCATGTTTCATCCACAGTGACGAAACGACGCTTAAAGTCCTCCGGATTCTTCTGGAACGGCTGCAAACCATCCATGCAACACTTCGCACGATTTCGTTTTTGGTCAAGCGTGAGCAATCGCGGCACCCATCTTGCGGATAGCTTTCTCATGTCCAAATGTTTATGCAAAATATTATGTACCGATTCAGTCGAGATGCCCACAGCACTAGCAATCTCACGCACCTTATCATGGATTTGATCAATGATTTCTGGAGTCGTAACCTCCACAGGCCGTTCAGCGTCACTTGTGCCCATATGGCCAGTCCGAAAATTTTGAAACCACTTATAAACTGTTCTAATCGAAGGTGCAGAGTCACCATAATGTTTATCAAGCTTCTCTTTAGTCTCCTGAGGCGTTTTGCCTTTCATAAAGTAATGTTTAATCACCACACGAAATTCTTTTTCGTCCATTTCTTGAAAATCACTCGACTTCCTTGATTCACACGAATGCCAAACACAAAGAAATAGACCAATATGGCTGAAACTTGGTGTGCGTTCATTCAAGAGATGCTACTAACTAAACATGACCTCGATACGCGCAGGTGGTGCCATCTCTCGGACTTTGCACGGACTTTCCAAACCAGCCTCGTACAATAGTAATAAAAAAACAAAATTCCAATAGTCCTATAAAAACAAAATAATGTTAAAACACAATGCACATATACAATTCATAACGTGAACAAGGAGAAAAAAAAACAAGCATTACAACAGTTTAACACCTCAGATCCCGATCGCGCTTACAAGCGTTTTAAATTCGTTAACACTACAACTGATGGGATCAAAGCTGTATGTATTAAATAATCGGCACATTCTCGTGAGAGGACTGCATTAGCCATAATTAGCGCTGTGAAATAGAATACTGAGCAGTACACTGCCACGAGTCCTAAGAATAGTATTAAGTTGGACGCTCTCCAAAAGTGGTGGACAGGAAATAAAGCCAATCAGGCGTTTATATAGGAATAAAACATCTGCACTGGTTAAAGCTGTATGTATTAAATAATCGGCACATTCTCGTGAGAGGACTGTAATAGCCATAATTAGCGCTGTGAAATGGAATACTGAGCAGTACACTGCCACGAGTCCTATGAATAGTATTAAGTTGGACGCTCTCCAAAAGTGGTGGACAGGAAATAAAGCCATTCAGGCGTTTATATAGGAATAAAACATCTGCACTGATTAATACGACCTATGAATTAGCAGAATGCCATATCTAATGTCTCCACAGAAAATTGGCGAAAATGAATCGAGCATGTATTGAGGGTGGAAGATAAAATGTGGATTGTAGACATGGCAATGGACGCCATTCTTGAACCTTTAATTATACGTGTAAATTCAAATGAGTCGGAAAATGATAGTTTTCAAGCACGTCGGTGATAGAAGATTAGTAATACCATTTTATTGTTGTTTGAGTTCCTCATTTGTATATTTTGTAATTAATAATGTTTCATTATAAAATGTTATGTTTTTAAAATAAATGTCTAAATATTATAAAACTGGTTCATTCATACTATTCGCAAATAATACGTATACGCCCAGGCGCACCACCACTGGCCAGGAACTATTTCAGACTATTTATTCTATTCAAACATAAGAGTTTGCCAATATTAGACCGACACCAAATGGTATTACAATAAAGTTGTTAAATAATTACTTTACAGGTAAAATATAGGTAACACTCTGGGGCCCTTACAACTGCTTGATGATAATTTGCATAATTCTAGATGATTTATTGCTATCGCTTTCAAATAAATAGAGTATAGGCTTTCGGAGCACTCCATTCCTCTAACATCGTCACTTAATGTGTTGGGCGTTAATTTGGGAGCAAATATGTCCTGGCATGAGCATGTTGCAGACATAGCAAGGAGAGCTTCTCAAAAGTTGGGAATATTATTTCGAACCAGAAAGCTTTACACTCCACAACTGTTAATTCTTTACAAAGCTCAAATTCGACCAACTATGGAATACTGCTCCCATGTTTGGGGCTCCGCTCCCAAATATACACTGCATTTGTTGGATTCTATTCAGAGAAGAGCTGTTCGTCTGATTGGAGACCCGGAACTGACCGGCGGCCTTGATTCGCTGGAACACCGAAGAACGGTTGTTGACTTGAGCCTACTCTACAAGTATTTTCATGGAAAGTGTTCAGAGGATGTGGCCCGTTTAATTCCTCCCAGAGCGGTGCATGTTAGAAATACACGTCGCGCTAATACTTCACATCCATATGAGGTTCAGCTTGTTACTCCTCGTTCAACGATTTTCAAGCAGTCTTTTATATGGAGAACATCATCCCTTTGGAATAATTTGCCCAGGACTGTGTTTCCCACCGAGTAAAATTTACAGCGATTCAAGAACTACGTGAATCGTTTTTTCCGCACACGTGTGGCTCCTGTAGCGCTTTATGGACCTCCCTGCAGCACGTGTGCTAGACCCATAAAAAAAAAATTCTGAAATTATTTGACTGCTAAAATTCGAGAGATCTTTGAACTCTCAAACTAAGCAGTCAAATTTGTGTCGCCAGTGCCCCGTACTATTCCATTAATCAGTTAAAATTGCCTAGAAAACACCATGTCGTTTTTTTCTCATCTAGTACGTAAATGTTAATAACTAAATGAACTTCATAAAACTCATTAGTATGGCCTGCCAAATAAAAATAGTACTAACCTAAACCTAACCTTAATAGTAAACACGTCCAGGTAAATGACTAAAACAATTACCAAATATCGTCTGTTTAAAAATATTTTTTTGAAATCATGTTTCAAATTTTGAGAAACCCTTTCTCGTTTGTACATGCATTACTATGTAATTTTAGCCTGTTCATACCTTCTCTACTAGTATAACAACATTGAGTCTGTGAACACGAAACTTTATTCACATAATGTAAAAACTAACCACTTATGAACATCTGGCTCTGGATATCCTGAAAACATTGACTATCTTGTTTGACGTACAGTTACCTGTAATTAGTTAACACACAACCTAGGATCTCACTGTCACAATTATTTAGTTATTTTAACTTAATAATTGTTACAGCTAACAGCAATGAATCAACGCTAGTTATGGTGTTGGTATAATAAAATTTGAATCTTGGACCTGCTATTTTTTAAAATAAATACAGGGTATAAATAAGTTTTAATTTGCTTGACTTATTGTGCGAACGCGACGGGCAGATGGGGCAAAGTGAAACACAGTACTAAACCCCAGTCTTCCTCACATCCACTTTACAAAAATTTGATGGTTATAATCAGAGAACCTGGTCTCAGCAGGATTAGGTGACATCACATATTTCCAACCAGAGTTGTCGGTAATTGAAGTATAATAATTAAAAAAACGTAATTGAATTAATCTTGGGAATTTAATTATTTTGATTTAATTACGATCTTTATATATATAAAATAATTAAGCTTAAAATGCTTGGTAATTCTTTCTGGGTAACTAAATTACTAATCGAATTTCTTCCATATATATATATATATATATATATATATATATATATATATATATATATATATATATATATATACGAGGTGCGACAATAAAGTAATAAGACTGATATTTTTGTGCGAAACGTGGCAAACCTGCAGCCTTCATAGACATTCCATCTTTGACCTTGATCCTCGCGCCACTAATAGTTCAAGCGGGACATCCCTGTAACCTCTCAGTCTTGAGTAGTGGTGTAATAAGTGAACACGT
Organism: Pachyrhynchus sulphureomaculatus; assembly: GCA_019049505.1. Taxonomy (NCBI): domain Eukaryota; kingdom Metazoa; phylum Arthropoda; class Insecta; order Coleoptera; family Curculionidae; genus Pachyrhynchus; species Pachyrhynchus sulphureomaculatus. The sequence goes on from CM032456.1 coordinate 60,542,627, forward strand.
GTTTTTGTCTCTCGTCACGGAAAGGCATTGTTCATAAAGACTGAGTGCCTCCTGGTCAAACGGTTAATCAATATTTCTACCAAAAAATTCTATACGGACTTCGAAAACGAGTTTTCCGTATCTGTTTAAACATTGCTGATACGTGGATTCTTCATAACGATAATGCGCCGTGTCATTCTGCATTGTCTGTACAGCAATTTTTAACCTCAAAAGGTATTTTAGTTCTACCACAGCCACCTTATTCACCAGATCTCGCACCGTGTGATTTTTTTTATTCTCAAAAGTAGAGTTGGCAGTCAAGGGACACCCTTTTCAAACAACAAAAGATGTTCAAAATGCTATGACAAGAATCTTAGACAATATCCCAGAAGAAGAGTTCCAGAAAAGTTACCAGCAGTAGCAGGAGCGTTGAGATAAGCTTGTGCTAGCAGAATTAAACTGCTTTAAAGGAGATCACACTACAACTGACTAAAAACATAAATAATTTTTTTTATCACATCAGTGTCATTACTTTATTGCCGCACTTCGTATATATATATATATATATATATATATATATATATATATATATATATATATATATATATATATATACTTCTACTTCCTTATTTTCTAGCAGAGGAAGTAGAGGACGCTCGCAAACCCGATGTTCTGACGACATCAAGAGACTAATGGGATAGAACTGGATAAACAAGGCCCAAAACCGAAGAAGATGGATGTACTTAGGGGAGGCTTATGTCCGTCGATGGACAGCATAGCTGATGATGATCCGGGACCTTTATATATATATATATATATATATATATATATATATATATATATATATATATATACATATATATATATATATATATATATATATATATATATATATATATATATATATATATATATATATAATTATATACTTTCTCAGAGTTTAGATTTTTTAATTTCTTCATCTTTTTCACGAAAACCAAAAACTTCCTATTTTGTCAGTAAGGAGGTCTGTTTATCTGCTACTGTGTCTATCAATCGGTCTGTGGGAACGATAACTTCTGAACAACGTAACAAAATGATATATCGATTTCAAATTTGGCACGCATATCATATTTGAAATAAAGATGATATTTCTAAAGAGGAAAGGATAAAAGGAATGGGGTGGACCCATTTTGTTTATTTTTTAAATCGTTATGAGAATTTTTTTGGTTTTCGCTTGCTATAACGAACAAACTCTAAGCACAATTATTTATAGTCAATATGTGAACGGTTTGAGGGTAGCAAAGAGTGTTAGACGGGTTATTTCGAATGTATCGTCTTAGACGTCCTTTTCAGGTTTCTTAGAGTTGAGATTTCAGAAAATCGTGTCAAGAGGTCACGTCGTATATATCACGTTACACATCCTTTTCGCGGTCTTTGTTGTCTTTTTTATTGTTTTAACGAGTTTGGTGAGCGAGAAGGGTTTTTTTCGTATGTATTATATTATAAGCCCTTTTCAGTGTACTTGGAGTTAAGAAATTTGAATATTTAATATTTTTTTTTAATATTTTCAATTTTAACAGAAATACTATGTAGAGAAAAAACGTTAGAACTTAGTTATAAATAGCTCTAAAACTCTTCTTTTTCATAATTTTTTGTGTGTATCTTTTCACCTATTAATACTGTACGTACTGTACCTATTATTTCAAATATCGACTTATAGTATTTATTATTATTAAGTTATTTTTTAATGTAAGAAATTTCAATTTATTACTGCTTGTAGAACTACGAGTTCCAAGGTACTAGGTAAATTATTTTACAGATTTTTTACTCTAAATACTACGTTAGGAATTTAGAATCTTTGGCACATTGACACTACACAACAGTTTATTTTTGACCTCGACGCGCATCTCGCTAACCATATTAGCATCATTAGGAGCGATAATTGACTAAATCTATTATACTAAAGTTGTAATTGATTTAAGTAGAGCTGACAAGTGACAGGCGGAGGTTTAATTCCGGTCTAGTAACCAGTACAGAAAACAGTGAAATGTGGGTTTTCGGATCTTATTTACACTATCTTTGTATTTTATAATGTCACTTATATATATATATATATATATATATATATATATATATATATATATATATATATATATATATATATATATATGAAGATTTCGAAGCAGAAGAACAAGCAGGCTTTCGCACGGGGCGATCCATAATAGACCACATTTTCTCGTTAACTCAATTAATAGAAAAAAAAACAAGAAGTCCTCTGTTCGTTGACTCGAAAAAAGCATATGACAGCGTTCCTCTGCAGCAATTGTGACAATCATTGAAAACTACTAATATTAACATAGAATTAATTAAAGCTGTCAAAACATTATACGACCAACCCGCAAAAATATTAAAACAGGAACATAAATAACACCAGGATTTATCACGTCAAAAGGTCTGAAGGAAACCTGAAGGATCTATGGAACCACCGAAGGAGATGAAGACCGGAGGTCGGAAAACGTCGGAGAATGTCGGAGGACATCGTAAACCGATATGTATACCAGGTGTACAAGTATGAAATGCGGATTTCAGACAACAGATGGTGCACTAATGCAGTTTGTGCTATAAAGATTTGACATTGCGCCATTTTGCTGTGTCATCGACAAGTGTCAGACGCGCATGAGTGATAAATTGGAAAAGTGTGTGCATAGTGTTGTGATGTTGTGTTCAATATGTCAAAATTTATACCGAACAAAGAGCATTCGCGGACAGCATTAATTTTTTGTTTTCATTTGAAGAAAACTACTGTTGAATCATACCGATTACTTCGAGAAGCTTATGGTGAACATGCTCCATCGCAAGATATGTGTGAACGATGGTTTCGGCGTTTCAAAAGTGGTGACTTCGATGTTGCAGACAAGGAACGTGGAAAACCGCCAAAAAAATACGAAGATGTGGAATTACAAGCATTGTTGGACGAAGATGATTCGCAAACTCAAAAAAAAACTCGCCGAGCAATTGGACGTTAGTCAACAAGCTACTTCCAATCGGCTACGCGAAATGGGAAAGATCCAGAAGCCAGTAGATGGGTACCACATGAGTTGAACGACAGGCAACTAGAAAAGAGCAAACACACGTGGGACATTTTGCTCGCTCGGTACAAAAGGAAGTCGTTTTTGCATCATATAGTTACAGGGGATGAAAAGTGGATTTATTTTGAGAATCCCAAGCGCAAAAAATCATGGGTAGGCCCGGGCTCACCATCCACATCGACCGAATCGCTTTGGCAGAAAGACGATGCTCTGTGTTTGGTGGGACCGGAGGGGGTGTGATCTATTATGAGCTGTTAAAACTTGGGGGAAACGGTTAATATTAAACGTTACCAACAACAATTGACCGATTTGAACCGTTCGCCGCTTGAAAAAAGGCCAGAATACCGAAAGAGGCAACAGAAAGTCATTTTTCTTCATGACATTTCTCCATCACATAGGCAAAAGTTCGCGACACGTTGGAAGCACTCAGCTGGGAAGTTCTACCCCATGCGGCTTACTCACAAGATTTGGCTCCTTCCGATTACCACTTGTTTGCATCGATGGGTCACGCAGCTGTTGAGCAGCGCTTTGGTTTGTACGAAGATGTGAAAAAAATGGCTCGATGAATGGTTCGCAGCAAAAGGGAAAGATTTTTACCGGCGTGGTATTCACAAATTGTCCGAAAGATGGGAAAAATATATAACAAGCAATGGAGCATACTTTGAATAAAGTACTTTTTATCATTCTTCCGAATTTAACATGTTTTTTTAGAAAAAAAAAAATCCGCATTTCATACTTGTACACCTGGTATATAATTTCCCCACTACTTAATCATTGCTCCGGATGATGCTAGCATGGTTAATGAAACGCACGTCGACTGCAAAATAAAGAATTTGTTGTAGTGGTGATAACGACTGTTATATAGAGTCTAAATATTATAAAATTAAACTGCCTTATGGGATATCTTATAGAATAAACGATTAAAAATATATATCTGGAAATGTTTTTTTCTGCGTTACTCTTCAGTTACAATGATTTTCTTACACCTTGTTATAAAATGTTCTAGGCGGTCACTCTTACAAAATTTTAATAATGCGTAACAATATTTCAAACTACGAAAACTTCGCACAATCGCGCGTGTATATAACAACATTGTGTTGCTGTTTGAATAAATCATGCCTAACCACAATTCGGTGTTATAATCAAATTAGCGGTTTTTGGTCTTCATAACAAGAGAAATTTTATCTACAAGTGGGCAAGAAAGTTGGTAATAAACTGGAAATATTTCTATTTATAATTTTCCATAAGAAAAAGCCTTATTTAGCTTAAAAATAACACGGATATGCCACAATATACAATTTTTTTTCTATGTAGTAAAATTAAAGGTCATGAAAATACAAGTCAAAATTTGTGATTATGTCTGTTCTAAATTCATATAGGATATGCGTGGAGGTTTTTCCTTTTCAAAACACAGTCTGCAGGTCGTGGAAGCATTGTGGATACCCATTATCTGTAAATATTTCCTTAGGTGACAGTAGCCGGTGATCAGTCCCACCAGTAATTTAGTCTTGACCCATGTTAAACATAGGGTGTCAGTTGTAGGTTCTTCGAGGGGCCGCCAATTACGTCCTTTGTATGTTTTTAGCCAGATGTTGCGAACCAATGGTCTAGATGCTGCTGATATGATCATCTATTGATTGTCATTTTTACCACCTGTTTTAAATTACCGAACGCTGGTTCTGAATCCCCGCATGGTTTTATATAGACCAAGAGGACGACCCGAAATTTTGACCTGTCAGCCCTCTGCCTAGTTCTTCATTCTATCGGGCGAGTCGAATAAAAGCTTTTAACGTTGATTTTACGCCCCCCGTGCCCTGGAATGCCCAAAATGCTACATCCAAAAATGGACTGTCGTCTAACCACTTGAATCAAGTACTATAACATTTGTTGACACGAAAAAAGTCGAGTACCCCAAGGGGCAGACACTGCCGAGATCGGACCCAGCTTTAGGGTCCAAAAAATATCGATCCAAAAACCATATAAAATCAATAAATTTAGTTTGTTCTTGATAAAATAAGAAGAAACCTGCAAAAGACAAACGCCGGCAATACCGGAGGACGACGCTGGACCCGCTTTTTCCAGCCAAAAATGGTCGTTTTTCGAGTTTTTAAACTCGAAAAACGACCGTTTGATCTTTGTTATCTAAGCCGATGGTTTCAAGAAAAGAGAGAATAGCACCGAATCATCCAATGTAAAAAGAGAAGTCTCTCGTAGAATCAAACCTACAAGCATATGTCCAAAACAAATTAACTCTGATTTTCAAAGAACAGAAAATAGCTTCAATTTTCAAGAAAATGACGAAGAAGTTCCTATTAAGACTGTTATGGAACAAAGAAATGTTCTTGTAGAAGAAAGAATGAAAATTTTATCTCGGAAAGATAGTATAGAAACAAATAATGTCTTTCTCTAGTTTGTCATGTTTAACCGTATCAAACGCCTGATGGTAATCTATAAAACATGTGTAGATATCTATGTCAACATCTCTACAGCGCTGAAACACAGCCTGAACGGCAAACAGGACTTCCCTTGTACTCACAGCGTTCCATTTATAATACATAATGAAATAACATTGTAACGAAACACCACAACTCAACTGGAAATTCTAGATTCCAAAGCATCTAGATCAAGTTTCATTCTGGCTTCAAATATGGACTCGATGGACTTAGATATTATCATATCACCCATAAAGGTCCTATCGCAAAGTACATGACGGTAATAATCATACAGCGGGCTCTCGAGCTGTAAACATATTCATATTTTAAAGTTGTTATTTTTGTGCTTTGAAGAAGAAAATACTACTTTCATTTATTATGAAAAAGCTGAACAATCAAACATTGACGAAATAATAATAACATAAAAAAATTTTATTATCGCTATAATAAAAAAATTGGCGCAAGAAATCATTAAATTTATCTTCATGGTTTGTGAGTTATCGTGATGCAATTAGGCTACTGTAAAAACGGTTCGTTGGCCCTCTCAAAGATATCTTGATGCTGCTGCTCTCACGTCGTCATCGAGACTCCAACCACAAAGCGGTTTCGTCGAATTGGTTTCAGTGCGTCGCACTGGGTTAGTATGCCAACTCGCTGAAAACGTCAGCTTCGAAGCGACACACCATAAAAGCTGGCCGTCTAGAAAATTATTACAGTGTTATCTACCATTACAATGTTAATAAACTGAAAATTACGAGATTTATATTAACTTGCTATTTGACAATGGTTGGTTGGTATCGAACAACAATTATTGTGTTTATTTTTTTGTATATTGGTTATTTTATTTACTGTCTCGTATGATTTTCCGTAGCAAGTGGTGTAAGTAAACATACGTCATCAGTAAAAACTGATACGTGTCAGTTTTATGCTGAAAAGGTTATGTTTGATATAAGGTTCAGTTAAGGTACAGTTCTTCAATCAAGCAAGTATCTCTTGTGTGAATAAAATTATTCTATAAACTCAGTTCCAAGACTAAAATAATTATTTCCTTATTTATCGAAAGATTTTTGAATGAAACAGTTTTTATGTAACAATGTGGTATACATCTCAGAATAAAATATAAGATCTGTGTGTTCTTTAATTTTAGTAATCCCTAACAGATAGTAATTCCTTTAATTATATACATTTTTTTGTTTTATTTGTTTGCCTCTAGGTGGTTACCTACACCTAGGCGCTGCAAAAAGTATATATATTAAAAAAATATTTTTAAGGTTATTACATGAATGATACAAAAGAATGACGGTTGTAGCCTGTCCCAAAATATAAGATCATGATTTTTGCCGCTTTAACTGAGCAATATATAAATTCTGACCTCTTGTTTATGATAGGTTGCAGAGATGGACTTAAGAATTTTATTCATTAATGCAGATAAATAATATTATAAGTGTTTTTGGAGATGTTTATTTATAGATGCATGTAAAAACAAATGGATAAGAAATACAAATATACAGTTTGAATGAATAGGGTTTACAAGAGGGGACATAGTGTATAAATAAAGATATAAGTAGGAGAAACATTTTGTGCCCTTATTTTTGATTTAACTTGATGCCAAATATGTTCAATTGGATTAAACACACAATAATACGGCGGAAGCTGCAAAACAGTGTGTCTCATTTTTTTAGCTCTACTATCACAAACATATTGCTTTTTCAATTTATAGTCTTTCACAACTTCCAAAAGATCACTTTTTTATAACTAAAGTCAAAATAAATGTCATTTTCTAACATACATTTCTGTATTCCGATTTGGTGTTGGCTGCATTAGGAACCTTATTTAGTAGGCGACTATGGTAACTTGCATTGTCCATAACTATAACACTCTGTTCGGGAACATTTCGTAAAAGAGAATTTTGAAACCAATTTTCAAAAAATTCTGCGGTCGTGATAGTCTAAACTAGAATCTTTTATGTTTTTTGCAGATAATAGTAGACAATTTGAAACCCAGCCCTTTTCAGATCCAGCATGCAAAATGTTATTCGTTTACTTTTATTTGAAGGTGCGTTAGTTTGACATTTTGTACTGCTGTCAACCCACCCTTTTTGTACAGTGTCATGGGTATCGAACCATGTTTCGTCAAGGTCAATTATGTATGTCGCAAGATTCGTAATCTTTGTGACTCCATCACTACTTGCCTTTTGTTGATTTTTCGGAACGTGAATCCCATTCTTAAGAGAATTCTGATCGGACACAATGTATATTGGTCCCGTCCTGCACCAGTCTTAATTTTATTTTTTCTAGTGTCGGCACCAACTGCTCTTCATACATAAAATAAATTTTTCTCCTGATGACGTCTTTTTCACAATCGTCTACATGATGCATTTGAAAATATTTCCGTTTTTTCCTGTTTCTGAGTGATGGTTTTCCTACAATTTTGTTAGTTCACTGGTTTCTTGTAAAGCACTTTGTTTATTCAAATTTCTTTTTACCAAACTGTCATAAACATTTTTCACTATTTGTTTAGCGTTAAGTGATAAATGTTTTCTCTTGCGCTAGCCACTATTGCAATTTTCCCACGGACGCCACATAATTAAAATAGAACCGTTACGTTGTAAGTTGTAAGTAAAACTAAAAATCAAAATAATAAAAAGTATCTTTCGAATCTTAATGGGGACCTGTGGTCATTAGGCCTACATTATCAAATACTTAAAGGGCTCCAAACCGGTTTGCCAGGTAGTAAATATATAGGTAAAAATAGATCCAATATGATTGCAGGTGCAAGTGAGGGCGGTATACAAAGCAGGTAAAATAAAAATACGTTTATCGTAATACCTGGCAACTATGCACAAAGCCCTAATAGGGTCGTTTATTGCCCAATTGAAAAAGCAATAAGGCAAGATCTTATATCTTGGGATTTACTATACATATTTTTATTGTACTTTAAAATATAAGAAAAAAATATTTGTTAAATATGTTTTAAATGTTAACATTATTTTTTATCGGGTTTAATGGACCATTGATGAAAACTATGACGCAGACACAGTCTGCAGGATAAATTCACAAAAAATAATCCATTCTGGAAAAATAAAAATTAATCGTAAAATAATGTAGTAGTTAAAAATTATCGAAGGGTTTTTTTTTAAATAAAAAATTTACGATGTTTCAAAATTTAGTATGCAATTTTCGATCAAAAAATTTATGGTTAATTATTTATAAAAAATTGTCTATTAGGAAAATCAAAAAAACCTCTCGACATTTTATAGAAAAAGTATTAAGATTTAAAAAAAAAGCTAAAAAATATTAAAAATTGATTGAGTAATATTGCAGACAGTGTCTGAAAACATAATTTCGAGAAAAACGCGGGTAGATAAAAAGTGAACTTACGGCTAGTCCCTTATTCCTGCTTCGTAGTATATGCCTTCTTCCTCTTGCAACTTGATAAACTTCACTAGTGGATGTAAAATTCTAACAACTTGATTTTCGAAAGAAACCAGTTGAAATCCGAAACGCGGCTGCCGAGAGGCGCGGCATTGAGCCAGGTAGCGGTTCCAATCCGACGCCAGCTCACATTTAATGCTACAACTTTGTAATGGAATGGAATTTTCTTAAAAACATTTTTTTAAATAATTCTTAGAAGTATATAGAATAAAAATCTGTCGAATTTTTGAAAATTCGAGGTATATGTAACTCCTTAAAACAGTCTGCGACTATATTTATATATTTATTATTCTTCTATAATGAACGATTGTAGACTTTATCAGAACACGCAATATTAACATGTCTGTACCAAAACGTCAAGAAAATTTAAAACGGGGAAGAAGGCTTTAAAGGAATAAGAAGCAAAATAAAGATATCTTTTCAGACAGAAACTTAAATAAATCTTTTCTTGCAAATACATCTTGTAAAGTGAATTGATTTTTTTAAGGTCCTTGTATTCGCACACTTGTACCTACTGTTTTCGTTAAGATTAGAATCACTGCAGCAGTAATATAATGTACGTCACAAAAAATCTTAAAAAACGACGTGTAACCCAATATATTAGGGGAGTCGCTCCTCTAATTCCCCTTAAATAGTTGATTATAAAGAGCGTGACTTAAAGTTTGTTCAATATATCAACTAAAAGCCTGGAACAACTCTTATAATTCTATTTTCAAACTGAAAAATTGAATAATCTCTACTTCTCTTCACCCCCTCCCTTGAACCAATATTGTGTTATGGGGAGATATTAACCGTAAAAAGAAATTAAGCAGACGAATATTATAAATAAAACCTAATATTAACCTCTACATACTATTTACGCTATTGGAAAAAATAATAATAAAAAAAAACATGTACTTCTTTAACCTCGCTTATGTTTGACTGAAAATAATCATTCTTAAAAGTTTTTCATTATATTATTCAAGAACCCGGAAAAATTGTCATACTAATGAAACTACCCATTTAACGACCCTTATCACCTTCTTCCCCTTATGCCACAGTCTATAATTACAGCTTCATTTCACAGCTAAAGAATTACATGTACGCCAAATTCAAATTCGTCATCTTAATATCGTGCTAAAAGACCAATAGACAGAAAGACATGCAGTTAAGCTGCTTACCAGAAATGAGAATGTATGGAACTCTTATGGGATCACTTTGGCGTCTGTCCGCCTGTCACACCCTATTTTCTCCGACATTATTTGAAATAGACAAGATTTGACACAAATATAGGAATTCATGGCCTAGTCAGAGCTATATAGTTTTGAAAGTCAATTGTTCACTTAAGGGATTAGTTTTGTAGGGGAAATACAATTTTTTTTTTCCAAGGTCAGCGAGTGGGAGTGACAAAAGTGAACGATTCAATATTATTAGCGATCACCAATATGGTTTTCGTAAACATAGATCAACAGGAGATCTTCTGACTTATGTAACACATGTTTGGAACAACGCAATTGAACACTTTGGAGAATCTCGAGCGGTTGCTCTTGACATATCCAAGGCATTCGACCGTGTTTGGCACGATGGACTGTTGGCTAAGTTACGCTCTTATGGTATGTCTGAAAAGTTCTGTTTGTGGCTCTCATGTTTCCTCAGAGAGCGTTCTTTACGAGTGGCGGTCGACGGATCTCTTTCTAACACCCTCACTATCAACGCCGGTGTGCCCCAGGGCTCCATACTGTCTCCTACTCTCTTTCTCATTTACATTAACGATCTGCTGGAAAAGACCGGGAATCCAATCTATAGCTTTGCAGATGACAGTACGCTTGTCTCTTCATTCACCTTGAACGCTCGGACATCGGCTGCTCAGGCGAATGTCCGCAGACAGCAGGAGGTCTTTCAACTTAACAAAGACCTGGAAGAAATTCTATCTTGGGGTGACAGTAACCAAGTAGAATTTAACGCTACAAAAACCCAAGCGGCAGTTTTTTCTAAAAAAGTTAACGTTGCTGAACCCGACATAGCTATGTCGGGGCACTCCATTCCCCTAGCATCGTCGCTCAATTTGTTGGGCGTTAGTTTGGGAGCAAATATGTCTTGGCATGAACATGTTGCAGGCATAGCAAGGAGAGCTTCTCAAAAGTTGGGAATATTATTTAGAACCAGAAAGCTTTACACCCCACAGCAACTGTTAATTCTTTACAAAGCCCAAATTCGACCAACTATGGAATACTGCTCCCACGTTTGGGGCTCCGCTCCCAAACATGCACTGCATTTGTTGGATTCTGTTCAGAGAAGAGCGGTCCGTCTGATTGGGGACCCGGAATTGACCGGCGGCCTTGATTCGCTGGAACATCGAAGAATGGTTGGCGACTTGAGTCTGTTCTACAAGTATTTTCAGGGAAAGTGTTCGAAGGATGTAGCCCGCTTAATTCCTCCCAAAGCGGTGCATGTTAGAAATACACGTCGCGCTGGTGCTTCGCATCCGTATGAGGTTCACCTTGTTACTCCGCGTACAACGCTTTTCAAGCAATCTTTTATATGGAGAACGTCATCCCTATGGAATAATTTGCCCAGCGCTGTGTTTCCCACCGAGTACAATTTACAGCGATTCAAGAACAACGTGAATCGCTTTTTCCGCACTCGTGCCGCTCCTGGAGCGCTTTAGGGACTCCCCTGCAGCACGTGTGCTAGACCCATAAAAAAAAAAAAAAAAAAAAAAGTGAAAGTTCGAATTCAAAAATATATAGGATGTAATACTTGAACTGATCCTTTTCTTTCTATTATTATAAAAAAATTACCAAAAATAGCTGTCCCTCCCTTTCCTCGAAAAATTTTGAAAAAATCCTAGAATATACTACATGAAGTGTAGATTGAGCGAAAATTATCACGGATGCATTACGTCTGATAATTTATTTGTTATAAAAAAATATGAAAACTATGTTCCTTGACGTATGGTGAAGGTTTATGTAATAACATATTAAACTTTTAAGTGTATATTACTGTAACCGAATGGCGAGTCGGTCTTGTACCGAGTTATAATTTTATTATTATTTGTTTATAATTACATAAATATTTAAGTAGTAGATATTTGTTTTACACTTTTATTACTAGATTGATTTCTTGGCTATTAGGTAGCTAAGATGCTATAATAGTATTGACTAAGAAGAAATGTGAAAATACGTATTGGATTTTAAGATATCAGGGACCTAATTAACTTAGCCTAGGTAAGGATTTTCTTTTATTTTAAATGCAATCACGATACAGAACACTAATTACGCAAGTCCAACTTGCCCTTGACCGGTTTTTTTATGATGTAGTGATTTTAAAATATGAAGAAGTCTAAATAAATAGTGATTTTTTCACGAATACATTATATTCTATTAGCATGGGAGAGAGGAAAGGGAATACAGTCATTCCTTACCCTACTTCAAGACTTAGAATATTCTAACTTAGAGTGAAGTTGTTAGTTATAGTGTTCTTCCTTTCAGCGATCGCTCTCATTTACTTCTTGTACGTACTATATTCCTATTACAATTACACAGGCCAACAAAAAAATATTTGTAAAAACTTTTTAAAGCAATACATCTAAGTGTTATGTATTTTTGGGTGCTAAAACCGTATCTGGTATCAGTTTTTTTGTATCACCCACAGTTCTCTCACAATATGACATCGATTAAATTTCAAAACCAAATCCTCTTCCTGCTTGAAAAAACTTACCTGTTGACTCTTGTTCTATAATGGTAAATAGCTGTTCCAGATTCCAAGCAATTCTGCTTTTTCCTTAGTCAGACCCAAATCTCTCACTAAATCATTTAACTCGGCTTGTGTAAACAACTGTGGTTTTAAATTTTCTAGAGAACATTGAAACTCATCATTATCCGGTCGACTTTCATTAAATTCGGGACTGGACTGTAAAATGTCATCAATAGACTGAGGTGTCCATGTCCTACCGGCTAATTAGCTGAAGTAAAGTTAGGATAGACAATTACTTTCTTATTTTTGGAGTTATATCCAGAAACATCAACGCTGCAAAAATAACAGTCATTTGAATGACTTTCTTGCTCTCTCCATCCATGGCTACTGCAAATCTAAAAGCTTTCTTTTTTTTCTTATACCATTTCCTAAGATTCTCGACACAAACATAACATACTTTGTGAGGAGCCCAACAATTTTCTTGATTACCGATTTCTACACCAAAATATGCAAAGTATACTTTTTTTACAAAGTCAGTAATGTTTTTTTATGTTTTTTAACTACTAACTCACCACATATATAACAAAAAGTGTTCGGAGAGTTTTTACAGCCACGATTAGGCATACTTTGAGTGTGAATTAAAGCACATGGGTTAAACCCTGCAATGCGAGGTTATATTAACTGGAAGAAACAGCTGTGACATTTAACGGAACTGCCAACCTAATAACATTTGATTTTACTGCCAGTCCAGTCTTATAAAATTCTGATTTTATTGCCAATCTAATAACATTCGAATGATAAACAAAAAACTTTTCACATTTTGAATATTAAAATGTGAAAAATTTGTGGATGATACGACTTTTTAGTGTTCCGTACGGAACACTTATAAGATCACTTCGGTGTCTGTCTGTCTGTCTGTCTGTCTGTCACACCCGATTTTCTCCGAAACTATTTGAGATAGAAAGGTGAAATTTGGTAATAATAGAGGAATTGATGGCCTCATCAGAGCCATGTAGTTTTGAGAATTAAATTTTGACTTAAGGGGTTAGTTTTGGGGGGTGAAGTCGGAAGTGAAAAAAAATTTTTTTTACTAGGTCATCGAGTGTGTGGTGTCAAATGAAAGCTTGTGAAAACACGAGTAAAAAATATATATATAATATTATACTTGCGCGCACTTTTCTTTGTATTATTTTTAAAAATTCGCGAAAAATCGCTGTCCCGGGCCTTATCTCGAAAAGTACTTATCAAAAATTTCGAAAAAATTCTGGAATATTCTCCACGGGGTGTAGATTGAACGAAAATTATCACGAGTGCATTACCTTTAATAATTTATATGGTATATAAAAAAAAAAAAAAAAAAATTCAAGGGCATCAGATTTCAGTAAAGATTGGAAACAAACTTTGTTGAAAACTCATTTGGAGTGTATTTTGTGAAGTCACTGAGCATTTTATACCTCTGTAACTGTTTTTATTTTAAAAGCAATCAACGTACGGAACACTAATTGCGCAAGTTTAACTTGCACTTGACCGTTTTTTTTATTATTATTTTCGGATTCAGCACACCAAAAAACATAGGAATCAGGTAAAATTATTAAAAAAGTTTTTTCATCGTTGGCCTATTGGTAAAATTAGAGTAGTGATTATTTACACTTTGTTTAAATTTGACTACCGTAAACTTATAATGTGCCAATTTTAATTATTATCGTAAAATCAGTCAATTTTTAAATTAACTACCAGATTTTGGTAATTAAATGAAACTAATGGAGTTTTCGCTCTAGAATTTAATAAAAAATACATATAAATATGGGATCTCCTATAAATAATTTTAATTTTTTTTTGAATAATTGCACGGACGCATAAATGAGGTGATAAAGTGGGGTAAAATAAGGTAATCCCGCTCTATGACTACAGCGTGGCAAAAATTTCAAGTTCAATGACATTTATTTAGCCTAAATGAACACTCGAGTGTTTAACTTAATAAAAAATAGGTTTAGGAATTTCAACAAAGTGGTTCTACTCTATTTAAACCTTTGGCAGGGTGATCAAGGTCAATAAGAAACGATGCAAACGTTCGAGTGATGACAAAAATCCCGATATCTTACATGCACCCAGGAATTCATTATAACGCATTCTTTGCATATTTTTATATCTGGCTCCACACGAGAAATAGCTAGCGTAAAATTAAAACCAACTAGTACTGCTCAGAGGATTGACTTTCTAACCAAATCTTAGAACGCTTTTCACTATTTACTGAATTTTTGGGCGAGATATATTTTCACTTTAACGGCCACGCAAATTAACACAATTGCATTACTGGCTTCCGATAAACTCAGAACTAAAGCAGGTCTTAATATTCCCGTAAATTTAACAGAAATATTTTACCCTAATTGGGAAATTAAAAGAAAAAAATGAGGCATAAAATGTCAGCGATTACGGATCGATGTGCCAAGGAATATTTATACAAATAGTTTCACCCCTTGCTTCGAAGGAACCAGATCTAGATGAAAAAAAAAAAAAAAAAATTGTTTTCAAGAAATAAACATTTTAATACTGATTTGTTTTATAGACCACCTTGTACTGTCCTCATAAACTATGATGGCATATACTTATTCCTTTTTTTACATTTTAAGCACGTTTCACTCTGCAAATAAAATACCCATTATTTTCAAAACGTACCAAGTCGTTGACTTTATTGTCATCGTAATCGAAATTCAAAAGTTTCACCGAAACAATGCAAGGGTAACGTTCCTTCATCCTAGTAAGAATATACATGAAAATTTTGCTTGAAATCCAGTCCAATGTCAATGGATGGAAAATGTTAAAAAAAAAACAAACAGAATAGCGCTGAAACTATTGTGGTTGAGCATAATTATATATTGCAATCAGTTAAGGTTAGGTATCACCATGTTCTAAAATAACAGAAGTAATTGGTATGAATGCAAGGCACATGAGCTGCGGAGAAATCCTTAAATCCCTTCAAAAACGTGGAAGTATGTTGTACTCGGTAGGAAACATACATAGTTAGTTCATGCCAACGTCTTCCCATTAAATTTCATCTAAAAGAATTCTTGATAAGAGAGATGACAAGCTAAACTTCATACGATTGTAATAGTGAGATGCATGCACTGTTCTGAAAAGTAGGTGCAAGACGGTTCTTAAAGGTTACAAGGAAGCAAAGTTTGGGTAAATTTCGGGGAATTAAAACAGTTCTTATACAAAAGTATGGTATACAAATTACGAGTAAAAATAAAAATAAAAGTTTTTTCACCAGGAGACAAAACGTACTACGATTTTCAAATTATCGGTAATCGGTAATTCATTTTTCAATTACCTTCTGGAAGAATATAGTAATTTTACTTGGACTACTTTTTAAGGTAATTGACGGCAACTCTTAATATTCTTAACAACATTAAAATGTTTTACATTATTAAGGACACATGTTTTTATAAGCGTAGTATACATGGTGCGGCAAAATCCTAAAGCGTTACAAGAGCGACGCGTGTGCGGAAAAAGCGATTCACGTTGGTCTTGAATCGTTATAAATTATACTCAATGGGAACACAGTCCTGGGAGAATCATTATAAAGGAATGATGTCCTCCATATAAAAGGTTACTTGAAAAAGGATTTAATTGTAGCGTTAAATACCACCTGGTTACTGTGACCCCAAGATAGAATTTCTTCCAGGCTTAGGGGCAAGGGCCAGTATAAGGGCATAATATATTACTATTTCAGCTAAAAAAATGCTTTGATTTTCCTTTAGAATTTAGGCTTCTTAGTAGCCGCAAATATCTACCAAACAAAGCGGCTTTCATTATAGGAAGAGGGACTAGAGAACAAATTCTCAATATACGCCAGATAATAGAAAAAGTCAGGAAATTCTAAATAACAACCTAACACGTAGGCTGAAAAGTTTTTGGCCTAACTACTTAAGACACCTTTTTTTTGCAAATTTCAACTTTATTCATCAATATAGTCCCCTTCAAGAGCGATACAATCAGTCCAACGCTTTTCTAACAATTCTATACCTTTCTTTCAAAATAGACCCCAGATTCAGCGATAACTTCTTCATTGGAGCCAAATCCCTTTGCCGCGAGCATTCTTTCGTGGTCTGCGAATAGATAATAGTCGCTGGGGGCTAAATCTGGGGAATACGCTGAATGAGGGAGCAATTAGAATCTCAATTCATGCAATTTTGCCATCGTAACCATTGACTTGTGACATGCTGCGTTGCCTTGATGAAAGAGCACTTTTTCTTGTTCATTTGGGGTCGTTATATTGCGATTTCTGCCTTGAAACGCCCCAATAACTTTATATAATATTCGCTATTGATGGTTTTTCCCTTTTCAGCATAGTGGATGAAAATTATTCCATGCGCAACCCAAAATACAGAGGCTAAAACCTTCCCTGCCGACTGTTGTGTCTTTGGTCGCTTCAAGCGGCTTTCACCGGCTGCTGTCCACTCAGCTTATTGCCGATTTGATTCCGGTGTGTAGTGATGGATCCATGTTTTATCTATTTTCACATATCGCATGAAAAGATCCTATTTATTGAGCCTAAACAGGCCCAAACAGCGCTCAGAATCATCAACACGTTGTTGTTTTTGGTCCACTGTGAACAAACGCGGTACCCTTTTCGAACAGAACTTTTTCATGCCCAAATGTTCATACAAAATATCACCAAACATTTTTTTTTGATATCGTTAAGGTGTCAGCTATCTCACAAAATTTCACTTTACGGTCATCCAAAACAATTTTGTGAATTTTTTTATGTTTTCCGATGTAACCACCTCATTTGGGCGTCTAAAGCGTTCAGCATTATTTGTATTTGTACGACCGCGTAAATGATGAGTGATTTTCCAGAAGCCGTAACACTTTTCAAGCCATTGCTTTGCTTGAACGATATTTTTCCCATTAAAAAACAGTGTTTAATCAACACACGAAATTCGATTTTTTTCATTGTTTTGGAAATATCAAAAGTAGCGTCACTAAAACCACTGTAACTTGTAAACTAATAGTCGAAATGTCATGAAATTTTGACATGTATCGTTTGAAGGTTGGTGCTTCCTAAAAATTATATAGATTTTTTGAAAGGGCGACATCTATGTATTTGACCAAAAAATTTTCAGCTTATGTTCTGTTTTATAGACTACTCTAAAGCTTTCGATTGTATACAATGGAACGAACTCTGGTCGACTCTAATCAGCATGGGAACACCTATACATCTTGTAAACTTTATCAGATCCCTGTATGAGAATACAAATTGCAGAATTAAACTGAATAATAATTTTTCCAGTTCCTTTAATATAGAAGCCTGCATCATACAGGGCTGTATTTTGTCACCCTCACTTTTTAACAAATATAGTGAACATATAGTGAGGACTGTTTTGGATGGCTGGAGTGGGGGTGTGACAATCGGTGGAAAAGAGTTAAGTAACGTTAGATATGCAGATAATACTGTTATATTTGCAACTTTAATACAAGACCTGAAATCAATTATGGAGCGCCTAGAAATCACTAATGTAATGATTGTTAGTCGTAATGAAAATCTGTCACACATAAATGAAATTGGTGGTTTTACTGTTGTAGACCATTTCAACTATTTGAGATCCCTCGTAACTAACAGTGGTGGCTGTGAAGCGGAAGTAAGAAGACGTTTGACTGTGGCTAGAAACTCGACGATCAAACTCACTAAGGTTTGAAAAGATCCAGCTATCACAAAAAACACAATGGTAAGATTGCTACCCAGCCTTATATTCCCCATAGCAACTTGCGCATCGGAAATACGGACTAGTAAACAAACTGACAAAAGAGGAATCGATGCGCTTGACATTTGGGCATATCGAGGAAACCGCAGAGTATCATATACCGACGCCGTACTATGAAGAGCTTAGTATATGATGATGATGAAGTTAGGGAGGTTGAGCGCGTCGATATCAATGATCATTTGGCCCCCTAATTTTTTTTTATATGATTATGTCCATCTCTTTGAGGAATTTTTGGATTTCATCTTTTTTTAATGTGCATGAATTTATTATCTGGATTAAAGTGTAGGGAATATTATGCTTTGCTCTCATGTTTTCTATGGGATCGGCCTCAAATATGTGTTTAACTGTAAGTGGAGAATTACAAGAAGGACATTGAGGCTGGGGGTCATTTTTCAAGAGGTGAAAGTGTATGGAGTAACTAGGAATAAAAATTTAAACACCTGTTTAAGATCACCACTTATGTTTATTATATTATTGCTGACAATTGTTTCGACACACGGTGTCTTCTTCTAGAGCAAGATGTAAATTAACTACAAAGTATGTTACAGAATATGTGTGGAGTAATTATGACTTATATCTAATTTTATCAGAATTGTGTTTTCCTTCCTGCTCAAGTTATGGATGTGCAGGGGAGGGAAGACTAATGGTTTTAGGTTGCTGAGCTTATTCCTATTTTCCTTCAGATCCGATTCCAGCTGAAACAGATCTAATTGAGGATTACCAAATCTTTTATATTATTTTCCCCTTGAGCAGGAGTGCCAGTTGTTGTAGCCTTTTTGGCTGCCTGATCAGCTTTGTTATTTCCACTTATTCCCATATGGCCAGGAATCCAGAGATAAGAAATGTTTTTTCCCTGTATTTCAAGAGCTTACCAGGTGTACAAGTATGAAATGCGGATTTAAAAAAAAAAAAAAATGTTAAATTCGGAAGAATGATAAAAAGTGCTTTATTCAAAGTATGCTCCATCGCTTGTTATACATTTTTCCCATCTTTCGGGCAATTTGCGAATACCACGTCAGTAAAAATCTTCCCCTTTTGCTGCGAACCATTCATCGAGCCATTTTTTCACATCTTCGTACGAATCAAAGTGCTGCTCAGCAAGTGTGTGACCCATCAATGCAAACAAGTAGTAATCGGAAGGAGCCAAGTCTGGTGAGTAAGCTGCATAGGGTAGAACTTCCCAGCTGAGTGCTTTCAACGGGTCGCGAACTGGTTTTGCCGTATGTGATGGAGCATTGTCATGAAGAAAAATGGCCTGGCCTTTTTTCAAGCAGCGAACGGTTCAAATCGGTCAATTGTTATTCGTAACGTTTAGTATTAACCGTTTCCCCAGGTTTTAACAGCTCATAATAGACCACGCCCCTCTGGTCCACCAAACCTCTTCCAAAGCGATTCGGTCCTGCGGTCGATGTGGATGGTGCGCGTGGGTCTACCCATGATTTTTTGCGCTTGGGATTCTCAAAATAAATCCACTTTTCATCCCCTGTAACTGTACGATGCAAAAACGACTTCCTTTTGTACCGAGCGAGCAAAATGTCACACGTGTTTTTGCGCTTTTCCATTTGCCTGTCGTTCAACTCATGTGGTACCCATCTACCAGTCTTTTGAATCTTTCCCATCTCTCGTAGCCGATTGGAACAGCTTGTTGACTAACGCCCAATTGCTCAGTGAGTTATTTTTGTGTTTGCGAATCATCTCCATCCACAATGCTTGCAATTCCACATCTTCGTATTTTTTGGGCGGTTTTCCACGTTCCTTGTCTGCAACATCAAAGTCACCACTTTTGAAACGCCGAAAACATCGTTCACACGTATCTTGCGATGGAGCATGTTCACCATAAGCTTCTCGAAGTAATCGATATAATTCAACAGCAGTTTTTTTCAAATGAAAACAAAAAATTAATGCTGTCCGTGAATGCTCTTTGTTCGGTATAAATTTCGACATATTGAACACAACACTATGCACTAACTTTTCCAATTTATTACTCAAGCGCGTCTGACACTTGTTGATGACACAACAAAATGGCGCAGTGTCAAATCTTTGTAGCACAAACTGCATTGGTGCATCATCTGTTGTCTGAAATCCGCATTTCATACTTGTACATCGGGTAGTATAAATGACCGACTTTCAAATAGAATTAATAGAGAGAATCTGAAATATTTTGGTCACAATATGAGGAAAGTCGATGCCATTTAAAAGCTTGTAGTAATGGGGAAGATAAAAGGTAGAAGTTCAAGGGGACGGTCTTCAACAATATATAGGTGTACACGAGTCAAGTTAGATCGCGCAGGATCGAGATCTCTGGAGAATGACTGTTGAGGCAGCAACCGCATAGTATCACCGATACTCCTACTGGAGTGAAAGGATTGAGAGAGAGACAGAGTAGTTATGTCGAGGACAATAAAAAGATTCAGTCTGTTACTCTATAAAAAATAAATAAATACCAAGCGGCTTTTATTAGTAACCTATATTCTTGTCCAATTTGAAAACGATTTCACTCGGTATAATAAAAATTTCATTACTTATAGTATCAAAGTCGTTGACTTTATTATCATCGTAATCGAAATTTGGAAGTTTCACCGAAACAATGCAGGAGTAATGACACCCGTCAAGATTTGCACGAGTCCGGCAAAGAGAAGGGTGAAAGGTCAAAAAACTCGTCGCATTTATGTTAATGTAAAATTTCTACCGGGTCTTATCTCATGGCATGAACGCACGAGGCGATATATACGAGACATACATACGAAAGATAATTTAATCCGGTCACTAGTGCCACGCTTTTTGCGTACCACCAGTACGATTTGATTCTTTAACTTTTTGATTTATAACGTTAAGTGCGACTCGATATTGATTATACTGAGTGATAATCGAATATGTCTTTCTCTTATAACTTTTTTTGTATATATCTGTATAGCGGAACGAAAATGATTACAAATATTTTAGCACGGGAAAGTAGGAACTATTTGGAGCAAAAAATATTATATAGCTAGCCCAAGACACAATGTAACGAGACATACAAAAGATAGTTTAACCTGATCACTAATGCCACGATTTTGCCGCCCCACTAGTACGATTTGATTAGTCAGCTTTTTGATCTATAACCTTATAAATAAATGCATAAAATCTTTATCTAAATATAGAAAAAGAAGAACTTACAAAATTTGATGATGTTATATGGAAAATACCAGAAGTTAGGTTGGAATGTTAGATTACATTATATTAAGTACAAATATTCCCCTTGTCCTTTACCTTAAGCAAGGGTCATAAGTGAATAAAAAGTATAACAGAAATATATAACTATAATAACTATATATATATATATATATATATATATATATATATATATATATATATATATATATATATA
The DNA here is from genome assembly GCA_019049505.1 of Pachyrhynchus sulphureomaculatus. NCBI lineage: Eukaryota > Metazoa > Arthropoda > Insecta > Coleoptera > Curculionidae > Pachyrhynchus > Pachyrhynchus sulphureomaculatus. Next base: position 60,564,350 of record CM032456.1, read on the forward strand.
TCCTCTAAAAGTAGAGCCGTTTTTTTAGCCTCACGTTGGAGCGCTATTTTGTATACTCGTAGCCCCAACTTTCTTTATTTTTAATGAATATTTTATTTATCAAATAGAAGCCGTTATTTGCCCCTTATGTTTATCTTATCTTATCTTAATTTTTGAGAATAGATTAAGTGGTTATTAATACTGATAGAGAAAAAATTTAGATATAAGCTAGCTCATTTTGTTTGGATAGATTATGGATAAGAGATAATTTTTGTACGTCTTTTGAAAATAGTCTCTATAGTTGTTAAAACTTGGCTGTACAGATTTGGGCACCATTCATTTTAGGATAAAAAGAATCTCAGTTCAGCCCAAAAAATGAAAAAAATACTGAAGAGTTATTTAGTTGTTGAAATAAAATTAATTTACGTTCAACCAATGCGTTCTGAAAGAAAGACCAGGAGTTTAGTGAGACACTACACATTTATATAAAGAAGGGTATATTTATTAACAAAATAAAAATTCCTAACTTTATAACACTCTTAAAAATTACTTCTACTAAATAAAAACCCCTTAGCTAGAAGAGTGTACACTATGGCATGGAGTCTTTAAATTAAGATTATTAAGTTTTTAATAAAAGGCTTGATAAAACACGGCATTAAAAGTTTGTGAAATTAACTCTGTGAATTACACGTGTTGAGTAGTCGTTGGAAACACACTTATAGACAGAAAGTGAGATTTTTAGACTGGTGTGCTTATGACTTACGGATTGGTTTCTCCTCGTGGGTTTTCCATAAGTGTCTCACCCATTACTATCCTGGTTTCATTTGGGTTGCTAAACATTTTTTGACCCGAAATGCCTGAGGATGAGCAGGATATTTGAAAAAGGAAAAAGGCCTTAAACTTGAGAACTAGAAACCGTTAGTGCACTACTACATCACTGAAAAAAAAACACTCTCTGGCATGCTGGAGAAAAAAGGCCACTACGGCTTACTGCTTCATGGTCGCAAAGCCACTACTGCTTCATGGTGGAAAAAGCGATTAAAAATTCCATCTGGCCGCCTAAATATCTTTGGCCCTTCTTTAAAGTGACGTCTCTAAAATGGCTCACTTCCGGGCGAAAAATTAATGCAAACTAAATAAGTCAAGTCGGCAACACACTGCCGGTTTAAATTAAACTGCTCAAAAATTTAAAACACTGTTTTAAGCTACTATGCTCAACAAATGAAATTACTGCAATAAATATAAAAATGTAATAAAGTATAAATTATAGGGAGAAAAACAGTGTCGTAACATGATCTGGTCTAGGAAAAATGAATGTTACTAGGTATATATATATATATATATATATATATATATATATATATATATATATATATATATATATATATATATATATATATATATATATATATTTATATATATATATATATATATATATATATATATATATATATATATGTTATATATGTATATATGTATATATATATATATATATATATATATATATATATATGTATATATATGTGTGACCGTAAGTCATAAGCACACCAGTCTAAAAATCTCACTTTCTGTCTATAAGTGTGTTTCCAACGACTACTCAACACGTGTAATTCACAGAGTTAATTTCACAAACTTTTAATGCCGTGTTTTATTTTATCTTAATTTAAAGCCTGTGTTATAAAGTTAGTAGAATTTTTTTTTATTTTGTTAATAAATATACTCTTCTTTATATAAATGTGTAGTGTCTCACTAAACTCCTGCTCTTTCTTTCAGAACGCATTGGTTGAACGTAAATTAATTTTATTTCAACAACTAAATAACTCTTCAGTATTTTTTCATTTTTTGGGCTGAACTGAGATTCTTTTTATCCTAAAATGAATGGTGCCCAAATCTGTACAGCCAAGTTTTAACAACCATAGAGACTATTTTCAAAAGACGTACAAAAATTATCTCTTATCCATAATCTATTCAAACAAAATGAGCTAGCTTATATCTAAATTTTTTCTCTATCAGTATTAATATCCACTTAATCTATTCTCAAAAATTAAGATAAGATAAGATAAACATAAGGGGCAAATAACGGCTTCTATTTAATAAATAAAATATTCATTAAAAATAAAGAAAGTTGGGGCTACGAGTATACAAAATAGCGCTCCAACGTGAGGTTGTAAAAAACAGCCCTACTTTTAGAGGATATATATATATATATATATATATATATATATATATATATATATATATATATATATATATATATATATATGTACAGTGACCGAAAATATGCGACATATAGGAGTTTTCTTTATTATTAAATAGTTTCTATAGGTAGATTCTGGATCAAAACCCGAAATGACTTTGTGCCTATTATGATCTGTGGTTTGGCAGGATATTTGAATTTTCTAAAGTTTAAAATTCAAAAGACATTCTGTTCAAATATCGAGTTTAATTTTATGGTAGTGTGCAAAATATTAGACAGATTGAACAAAAATCGTATTTTATCAGTTTGTCAATTTAAATTTCGACGGTAAAAATTTTTACCTTCTGAACCTCAAACAGTAATGAAAATTACGCAGCCTAATGTGGACCTAAACAGCAAAAAGAGTTATGGCAGAATTTAAAATACTGTTTATTACAATTTAGCATAAAACGTCAACTGTGTCAATACAGCAGTTGAAAATTAATTCTAATACTATGTATTCATATTTACATCCTAGTACCTTCAGTTTAATTTGAGCCTATACTGCTAGTTTCTATACATATATTTTTAAACATTGATCGTCCTTAATATATGTTACGACCCTTTGAGAAAAGTTGTCTTGGTTATGTACAAAAATGTATAAAAATAACAATTAAAGGTAAAGGTAGGAAAATTAAATTGCGCAAAAAATTCCAAACAGTTATTTGCTAAATATTTAGGTCAGAATTTGAGTTTGAACATAAGACCAATTGATCGCATAGTTGACAAATGTGTAAACATTGTCGTATCATTTTATGTTAGAAACACTGCATATATTTAAATAGTTTAACCAATTTTTTACAAGAATATTGTAATTTCTCTTTTAAAATAATTAAAATAAATACTCTTATTTTAATTTTCAAAGTAAATTACTTCATCTATTTATTTCATCTTTAGCAGTAATTCCCTCTATCCACTCCACATATATTGTGGATAGTTGAGTAAAATAATTCCTAGCTCTATCTTCCATCGACTACAAAATCTACCCAAATTGAAATTTAGACACTTTGAAGTGTCATTTATTTAAAATTATATAAAAACAACACTATGTTTCAATTTTCAATATATTTAAAATGGCTTGATAATTGTTTCACCATAACAATGGCTTCTTCAGAAGTAAATTAGAAAAAAAATAGTATCTTTTTTTTCTAATTCACATCTGAAGAAGCCATTGTATAGTGAAACAATTGTCAAGTCATTTTAAATATATTGGAAACTAAAACATAGTGTTGTTTTTATATAATTTTATTATGAATTTCCAACAAGTATCGGCTAACACAATCAAAGATATCATTTATTTACTTTTAAAAGAGACTTGATCCTACTTTTTCCTAAATTATTGATACATCGTCATCATCATCATCATTAGCTTATTCCATCCATAGTCAGATGTAAACCTCCCCAAGTTGTCTCTAATGAGCTTTGTTGTTTGCTTTTTGCATCCAATCGTGTCCCGTTAATCTTTTTATCTCATACGTTCATCTTGTCTGTAGTTTACCTCTGCATATTTTGTGTTCTCTAGGCCTCCATTTAACTATACATTGATACATATTGTAAGTTTATTGTTCTCTTAAAATAATTAAAATGAATACTTTGAATTTATTTTTATAAATAAGCTACTTCAGCTATATACTTACTGTTTAGAAGTAATTCCCTGTATCCACTCTGTATATATTAATTGTATAAAATAATTCACAGTCCTACATTTTATAGACCACAGAATCTATCCAAATTCAAATTTTTTTATCCCACCCTATAGATAATTTACAGTGCCATATTGTGGCTTTAAAAAAATCTAGCGTGCTGGATCCCACTGTGAACCTAACCTGCAAAATGCGATATTGTTGGAATATCAAGCAGGCAGAGTCTTCTTTGACCTTCAAAAGAATGCGACTGAGACAAGAGAAATGGTTCCGAGAGACCCACGAATCTTTGAATTAATGAAGAATTATCGTAAGATATCCAGTTTTCATCACAAGTAACAATTTTGTGCTTAATAAAGTTCTTTTTCTTGAACTTGGATAGGAAGGTATGGAAAATATTGTAGCGTCTGCTTTTGTTCTCGGAAATCAGCTCATGAGTGTCTAACCGGAACCCTTCCCAGCTTCTGCGGATGATGAGAATGCACTTGTTGTGTCACTCAAGAGTCTAATTGCAAGTACCACCTAAGTGTAAACTTGTGATTTAACGTGGCCCTAAAGAGAAGAGTCCAAAGGCGTTAAATCGCACGATGCCAAGCGGTAGGTCTATTTCATGAAATTAATGACTCTCCGAATTTGGCGAGCAATAAAGCCATGTTTGGGCCGGAAATATGGGGCGGTGCACCATCCTGTTGGAAATAAAAGTCGTCTGCGTCCATTTCATTAAATTCTGGGAAGAAATATTCCTGCAGCATCGAGTTATTTTGGAGTAATTTTGGACAATTTCCAAGCATTCTTTTAACATGAAACGATTCATGATTGAATGGCAAACCTTACTAAACACAACTGACATCAGCTGTCAGATATCGGCCAACCAACAAGGCCGCTATTAGCTGTCAAAAGTCGGACATCCCTAATGGAAAACCTCATATATATATATATATATATATATATATATATATATATATATATATATATATATATATATATATATATATATATATATATATATATTATATATATATATATATATATATATATATATATATATATATATATATATATATATATATATATATAGTTTCTATTTTATATCATACTATTTCAGAAACGAATCACTTTAATTAACAATTTGCAATCCGACATCTAACAAAGCTGATCGTCTCCTTGGCCCTCTAAACAAAAATAGTGCGTACCAAAATTTCGGTTTTCGGTTACAAAAACAATAAACTCAACAGTAAGATAAATAGTGTCTCAAGTATAATTTAATCTACGGAATGTAAGCTAGCCTGCCTGAAAGCAATTATAATCTACTTCTTCTGTTCGTTCATCTTTTCGGCTATCCTGCAAATTCCAGGACAGAAGCGGGGGTTTTTTGATACAGTAAATGCTTACAGCTAATATACAGATGGCGCTGCTAAGTGAATAGGCAGTGTTAACATCGGTGCTAAAAAAGTGTAATTTTTCACTTAATTTCATAATAAAATTTAGTTGTGAATTTGTGTATAGTGTCCTGTGCAACTATGGGTAATAAGGGCGAAATTCAACCCACAGTGTCCACCAGACATACAAATGAACTAAAAAAATTTAATTCCCGCGTGGAAGAAATGGCGGCTAAATTTACTAATGATCTTGACAGTTTCAAAAAAGAGCTACAGAGTAAGGTAGGAAATACTAATTCAGCTGATGAAACTCGGGATTTAGGTGATTTACTAGGTCTTCAAAAAAGTTTTTAGATTTTGAAAAATCCATTGGTAGTAGTCTGAATGTTCTGAGAGAGGAGGTTGACAGATTGAGGTTAGAAGGTGAGACCATGGCAATTTTAGCTAATAGTAACGCTATTTTAATTCATGGTTTGCATGAGGATCAACATGACGATCTTTACAATAACGTTATTAAATTAATTACCTCCAAGATTGGTGCAACAATTGACAAAAGCGACCTAAACTATTGCCATCGACTAAGTCTGAAAAAACAAAACGCCGCAAATCCAAGACTTGTGATCGTTTCCTTTTGCCGGCCCTGGATGCGCGATCATCTATTTTGCAAAAAGAAACTTCTAAAGGGCACCAAATATCTATTTACAGAATTATTAACGACAGAAAATCTCAAAATATTTAAAGAAGCAAGAAAACACCTTAAAAATGCGTGCTGGACTAAAGCGGGTAAAATATATGTTTTCGATGGCGGTGCTAAAATTTTGGTGCCATATACGGCAGACCTTAGTCGACAGAATGAATAATATTGTGATATGTTGTGGTATAATGAGTGCTTGTGGAAATTAGTGCTTAAATGCTAAGATTTTCGACTTATTCGGGTATGTAATCTATAGGAATATTAAGTGCATATGGTGAATACTTTTTAAATGGTATCCCTACAGGTATCTAGGTGTCCATTAGGATTATCGGGGTAGTTATGTTTTTTTTTTATATATTATAAGACCGATTCTGATTATTTTGAATTCTATTATGTAACAAAATTATTAATTAAAAATAATGTAAAAGATATGATGATACCTAGCTAGGAATGTATATGTGTGTTTACGGGAGTTTTTTTATGATCATAAGCAATGCAGAGAAGAAATTATTTACACATGGAAGCATAAATTAATACCTCTTGGGTAGTTCATATATGTATATAGGAATTAAATATTCTTAAGTTATTACTATAAATATCCTCTGGCATCTGCATATAGGTCACTCAATATGATTTTGAAATAGCTAGTCGAAAAATGAACAAATATTGTCTTAAAATTTCAGTTTTTATTACAGAGTATGCCAATTGAAATGTACTTGTTCTTATCATTGCAAGACTGTGTACATAAAATTATTGATTGAATTATTTTTTATTATTGGTTCAATTATTTTTTATTTCTTACTGATCACATCTATATCTATAGTTAAACCCACATTTTATTAATACCTGCTATTACTCCCTAATGTTATTATATTGCTTTTTTCGTTATATTTACTTATAGCACAGCAATGTATTCTCTTTTAGAGCTATGTACTTTTATTTTCTTGTTTTTACTTTTTTTGTTCTTTCTAGGTTAATTGAAATTAGGTTTAGGGGCGAAATCATTGGGCAGAGCTTGGGATGGTGGTTGTGCTGCGTTGCTGGGGGGCGTATATGTTGTACAATGGGGGGTGATTATATGAATGGGCCGGTGGATGACCAACCAAATAATACTTATTGTAAAAGCTTTAAAGATTTTGCCGTTGCACATTTGAATGTGAGTTCGATAAACACTGGCTTTGATGAGTTTTTGTTTTATATGAATACGTATCAATTTGACATAATAGGCCTTTCTGAAACTTGGTTATCTCCACTTGATGATTACGACTCGGTTCGATTCCCGGGTACACCTTTGTTCGAAAGGATAGAAATGGTAGAGGTGGTGGGGTTGGCTTCTATATTAAAAACTATATTAAATTTAAACAAATAACATTAGATATTAGTTACCCTGATCTCGAATATATTAGTATTACAATATTACTCAATCATAAAAAAATATTGCTTACAAATATATATAGGTCTGCATCATATGATATAGAAAATTTCTTTGAGACTTTAGATGATATGCTTGCGGTTGCAGTCCCGTCATATGATATTATTGTTTTCAAGTGAGACAGGAATATCGATCTTCTAAGCGTCTCACCTGCTCAAAGAAGATTAGAAGCACTCTTTAGCATTTATGATTTGGCACAACTAATAACAGAGCCAACTAGAATAAATTTAACAACAGGAAATTCAAGTCTTAGTGATGTAATCGTTACAAATAAGAATACTCCGTACTTGGTTACTAAATCAATGCCAGTTTCACAAACCCTTTCTGATCATAACTTAATATATTTTACCTTGAACCTTCCTAAAAAACAAACCAACAAAAGAATTATTTATTACTTTGATTATAAAAATATTGGTTTTAACGAATTTCATAATGATGCACTTCGGCTGGATTGGGATTCAATTTTTTATATTGGTAATATTGAAACCAAATTAGAAGTGCTTAACTCTTTCATATTATACTTAATAAATAGGCATGTGCCCTACAGGCATACAAAGGTCAAAGAAAGGAATAGTGCCCCTTGAATTACTGATAATATAAAGCTTTTAATGCGGTTAAGAGATAAAGCTCATTCCAAATATCTAAAGAATAGATCACCAGAGCGTCTCTAATATTAATATTTTGCCAAGCACGCTATTATAAGGGAAAAAATTTCATATTTTAATCATTTTTCTCGAAAAAATGGTCAAGCCTTCTGGACAGAAGCAGCTCACCTAAACTTGACACGTAACAAGTTGAGTCATATTCCGGATGATTTGTGCGATCCTGCCTTATTAAATAATTATTTTTTTCTTCGTGTACTAAAGGATTGAATAACGTATCAGCAAATAAAATGATTTATTATAAATCTAATACTCATCCAAAGGTAACAAATGAAATGAAATTCAGTTTTAATCTAATTACCGAGGAAGAGTTGTTAGCCATCATAAATAAAATCTCTACTAATGCCATAGGAGAGGATGGTATTTCTGTTAAAGATCTTAGACTCTGTCTTCAATACTGCACTCATCCGCTAATAAATATAATTAATTGCTGTATACTGGAAAAAGGCTATTATTAAGCCATGTGCCAAAATGACAAACCCCATGGAACCAAAGGACCTACGACCAATTAGTATACTCCCTACTTTATCAAAAATTCTGGAGCGACATGTATATCAGCAAAGGTTTTTATATATAAATAGTAAACAAATAATACCCAATTGTCAGTCGGGATTTCGACCTTATTTTAGTACTACTACCAGCTTGGTTAATTTACTGAACGATATTCGTTTCAATGAAGATAAGAATGAAACCACCTGCTTAGCTCTTTTGGATTTTAGTAAGGCGTTCGACACCCTAAATCATGATCTCTCTTGGCAAAGCTTTACTATTTTGGCTTCTCAGATCAGTCAGTTATTTTTATGGAACATTTTCTAAAAAATCGATCACACTGTGTAGAAATTAGAAAAGATTATAAATCCATTAAATCTAATTACATACCGCTTACTAAAGGAGTGCCTCAGGCTCCTCCATCTTGGGTCCACTATTGTTTTCTCTTTATGTGGCAGATATTGATAAGGCGATAGAATATTCCAAAATGCAACAGTATGCCGATGATTCTCAAGTATATATGCCATTTCCTTTAAATAAGTTACACACTTCTTTAGTCTATTTTAATAGGGACCTAAATAACATATATAATTTTTGTAATGATCATAGCCTCAAGCTTAATGCACAGAAGTCTTGTTTTATCCTGTTTAACGGTAATAAAAATGCAGAGGATATACTTTTTGATACCTTTAGACCTTCAATTGACAATACTTTTTTGCCTTTAATTCATGAGGCCAAAGTATTAGGAGTAATTTTTGACAAATCTCTTTCATTCCAATCACATATTAATATTAAATTAAGGCAGCTTATATTCGTTTAAAAAAACTGTATAATCTAAGGAATCTTCTGCCATCAAAAACCAAATATTATTTATGCAACTGCTTGATCTTATCTTTATTTGATTATGCTGATGTTGTGTATGGCGACTCTTTGTCAGCCCAGTATATTAGAATAATCCAGAATATACAAAACTCTTGTATGCGCTTTTCTTTTAACATTCCATTCAGAAATCGAATCACACCCTATTTAAATAACAGCTATATTTTAAATATGGAAAATCGTAGAAGGTGTCATTTGTATAATTTCGTCTATTGGATTTTTAAATTTGACAACCCCAATACCTCAGAGAACAATTTAGTGTTTTTCTGCATCCGCACGATATGAGAAACATTAATCCTTGTAGAGTTCCTCAACACAGGAAGGCAGCCTTTCAAAAGTCCTTTATTTTTGTTGCTGTGCATTTGTGGAATTCTTTGTCACAAGCGGTTAAACAATTATCACCAGGCAAGTTTTCTTCCTATGTAAAACACCTACTCATTAACCAGCAAAAGAATTCTAATTTAACGTAATATTTACCTACTTTGTATATAATTTTTTGGGATCCTTTTAGAGGTGGTACCACTTACCCACCATATCGTTTTATGAAAAATTTACTCTGTTTATTCATATACATCTCTCCCCGCGCCTCCGCCTCCCCTTTCGCTGCGTGCTCGCCGATCCCTCTTTACGCTCTGCTAGTTTTAGAATTTTTTTATTTTTAGAATTTTTTCAATTAGTTTTTTTTTATTTATTTTTAAGGTATAGGTTCGCCACTGGGTGGCACTACACATGCCCAAATAGTGAAGGGCTTGTGGTATCGGCTATTTATAGTCGCTGTGCCATCCTTTTTGTCGTATTTCGAGCAAATTTAATTTCTGTCACTTTATGAATTTGTAGATATTGGCAAATAAACTGAATTTGAATATATATATATATATATATATATATATATATATATATATATATATATATATATATATATATATATATATATATATATATATATATATATATATATATATATATATATATATATATATATATATATATATATATATATATATATATATATATATATATATATATATATATATATATATATATATATATATATATATATATATATATATATATATATATATATATATATATATACATATAATCCCTTGAAATTTTATCGTGTTGGTTGTCACTATATACTTTTAATAAATCATGTCATTTAAAATATTTAATTCATGGTCACTTTACTTATAGTTATATTACACAGGGTATTATGATGATAATTTTGTTTGTTTTGTTGAACAAATGGAGATAAATTAATACTGTTTTTTAACAGTTTTTAATGCCATCTAAAATTACAGTATATAATAATTCATTCTCGTAACGACACTGATATCACGTGATGGATAGCATTTAAGACGAAATTAAATTGCGCAAACGCACCTTTAAGTAAACTGTCACAGCCCCATATCCAATAATTTATTTTTTGCATTCGTGTGATATTAAAAATAATTTTTTATGAGTATTTATTGATTTGTCATTAAAAAGAGTGTGTTAAATACAGTGGTAATTTTTTTTTTAGCATTGACTTTAAACATTACCCGGAAATAATGTTTTTTTACTCATATGTGCCGGACGAAACACAATAAATTACTAGAATTTATGTATTTAATCCTTTACTTTGTAAGAATTTTTACGTCTAAAAAGTATAGGTCTACTTTCTTTTTCCTTATTTTGATACAAGGAAATAATAAAATACTAGTCAGTTAATTTTCCCAACTGGTAAGCTATTAACGTTAAATATATTATGCTCAGTGGCAGCGCTGGTTTTACCTGACTTCAAAGATTCGTTGAATTAAAGTTTCTGACTTACTTTTAAATGGCGTCATTTATTAGTATTAATGCTCAGCTCCGTTCGGTACTAAAATTTGCCTGTTTCAATATACTGAACTATTTTTATAACATCCTGTATTTATTATTAGATAAAGTTTAAAAAATTTAAGTTTACTCACCATAACCATTCATTATTCCATGAGTCACATACAACGGTGCCCTTCCAGTAGTTGAATCTTTAGCAAACAAAGTTTTGATAATTTTTGGATCAGTAAGTACTATAGTACAAACACTGCCAAGAGATAAACTGTAAATTGGGCCATATTTTTTTGCCAGTTCTGTTAAGGTTAAATATGGCGCTCTCGGATTGAGCCATGGAAGGTAACCAACTATTGGAAGACCCCATGGTCCCGGTGGTAGATTCCGGATCTTCCATAATTTATGAACGAGTAAGATAATTAATATTGCGAGTAGTAGATAGGGGATCATCTGAAAATAAAAAAAGATGTTTCTAAAAAAAAATAGTAAAGTGATTTATCCAATCCTTCCATCGCAAACATGCGGTTTTAAATTAAATACTGAATTTGACCTTCTTACACTAAAAAATTATTTAATTTAAGCATTACAACTCTACTAAGGTGGGAATGTGGAATCTTTGGCACAATGACACTACTCAGTATATATCACCACTACACTAAACACTTTATTTTTGCACTCGACGCGGTTTCGCTAACAATGCTAGCTTCATCAGGAGCGATGATTGACTACTACGTTTTGTGTACAAATTCCTAATTTCTAAGTCAAGCCATTTTTGTTTAGCAAAGAAAGAAACTCTTTCTGCAATGTTTGATTTTGGTAAATTAACCTTAATAAAATTAGGAAAAGATTTAAACTTCTTGCCAGACTTTCAGTCAATCATCGCTCGTAACGAAGCTAACATGGTTAGCGAAATTCGCGTGGAGTGCAAAAATAAAGTGTTTGGTATAGAGGTGATATATACTAAGTAATTACAACTCTATATAATAAACAATATGTATGTGAAATATTAATTATAACAGAAAGTTGTTTAGAAAAAGAGCTTCATTCATTCATTCATTCAATACCGAAATTCTCTTTATATGTTATTGTTATTGAAATTGGAAATAACGAAAGAACCACATAATTCGTAAATATCTCAACCCTAAAAATTTTAAAACGAAGGTATACGTGATATATTCGAAGTAACCCTCCCACGAAGCCACTTCCCCACTATTTAATTTCCTGTATTATTATCTATTATTAACAATTAGGCATAAAATTTGTTTATTATCTCAAACAAAAATCAAAAAAAAATTCTCAAGATACCATCAAAACTATATAATATTTATTGACCGCCACCCTCATCGCCCTCTTTACTTAACGCAATATCGCTGGAAACTAGTCTCTTTTCTAATTTAAAATCATATGTGTCAAAAAAAATAGTACCAGCAGTCTGACTGAGAAAACAGACAAACCGGCGGCAATTGGAAACTGTTTGTTTTTTTTCGTGATCTAGGAATATTGGAGCGGGAAAAATTATAAAAATCGTTTTTGCTCTAAACGTCAGGGCGAAACGTCAAGGTGGTGTTTCTTTTAAGCAAACGAACCAAAACATTTCAAGAAAAAGAAAGATATAGAAAAGTGATTCAAAATTATAAATATATATATATATATATATATATATATATATATATATATATATATATATATATATATATATATATATATATATATATATATATATATATATATATATATATATATATATATATATATATATATATATATCTATATATATACTTATATATATATATATATATATATATATATATATATATATATATATATATATATATTTTATATGTTCTTGGAATTAGATTTAAAAATATTCTTGGATCTATTATATATTTATTGACGTTTCGACCTTCGGAAGAGGTCTTCTTCAAAATTTGCTCTTAGAAAGTACTTCATTGTGTGGGGTGTTAATTTTAAATCACTGTCAAAATCACGTTTTTACTTTCTACAAACAAATCACTTAACATGAAGGATTTTATATGACTGGTGACACTAGTCATATTAAGTCCTTCAAGTTAAGTGGTTTATTTGTAAAAAGTAAAAATGTGATTTTGACAGTGATTTAAAATTAACACCCCACATAATGAACTACACTCTAAGAGCAAATTTGAAGAAGACCTCTTGCCGAAGGTCGAAACGTCGACAAATATATAACAGATCCAAGAATAGTTTTAATGATCTAATTCCAAGAATAAGTAAAATATAATATATATATATATATATAATATATATATATATATACATATATATATATATATATATATATATATATATATATATATATATATATATATATGTATATACATATACATATATACATACATATATATATATATATATATATGTAATATATATATACATTACATATACATATATACATACATTTCAGTTGTGATCAGTATCAGTACCTTTCAGCTGTGAGTCATAAAAATCTTCTTTACTAATTTGATGCTTTGCTAAAAATTGGTTTGTGTTAATTAATAACTTATGAACACATAAATATTTATTATCCAAGGACTATAAAACTATTTTTTTTTTTAAATTTTATTTTGGTTTTGACAATTCTGCCATATTGGAACACTTTATACTAAATTTTCAGTTTACCAAAAATTATTTGTGGGGATTGAGCCGTTCCTATTTATTATAAAATGATATAAAAAAAAAGAAAAACGAGTTTCTCTAACAGGAATATAGACAGATTTACATTCTTTCCGCTCTGGGTCAATCACGGCATTTTAAAACCAATAGATAGGCCCAGATTAACATATAAATTTGGGATTACATGAGAATTTTACAAGCCAATTTACAAAGAATAGTCAAATCCAGAATCAAAATATATAGATTAACGAACAAATTAGACAGTTATCAACTACATGAACAAGCGGGATTTAGACAGAGATACAGCACTTTGGACCATCTTCAAACAATTAGATTACTGTTGGAAAAAGCCAAATGAATATAAGGGCAATTTGTGGATAGCAATGGTGGATTACGAAAAAGCTTTTGATTTGGTAAGATATGGGCAGGCCTTAACGCCTTAAGTAACAGCATAGTCGAAGAAAGGTATACAACTTTTCTCGAATAAAAATTCCACTACACAAATAATGCTTGAAGAAAAAATAAATGAAATCAAAATTAAAAGAGAAATTAGACAAGGCAACCCAATATCCCCAAAGTTGTTCACTCTAGAAGACATGTTTAAATCGTTAAAGTGGGAAAATAAAGGAATACTAATAGACAGTGAACGATTAAGATTAGCACTCTGATTGCCAACACAAAAGAAGAAATACAAGAAATGCTGATGGAATTAAATAAAAAATCTCGAGAAATAGGTCTCAAAATAAACCACCAAACCAAATATTTCAACAACAAAAGTGAAGATAACAGCCAGAAACTATTAATAGAAGGTGAAAGAATAGGAAAGGTACAAACATTCACAAATTTAGGACAACAAAATCGAAATATCAGAAAACAATTTAAAAGCTGACTTGGATAGAAGAGTCTCGTTAGCTTGGTCTGCGTTCGGAAGGTTATAACCTACATTTAAATTGGTCATCCCAAATACAATAAAAGCCAAAGGAGGCTTACATTCGATTGTGGATGGAATAAGCTAATAATGATGATGAGTGCATGACGATCCTTTGAGTATACTGATCAAAAAAGTCGAAGAAAGAAATGATACAAAAAAGACTACTTTTTTTTTTCGCGGGAAATTAATTTTGATATGTCAAAAATTTGTGTATAATTTCAATATCATTATAAGAATATTTCTTGGACTTTGGTTCAAATAATAAACAAATTTAAAGTATAGTTATATTGGGTTTTCAAGGGATAGGGAAGAGAGTTACAAAGAGTTACTTAGAATATATCATGTTTCACATCATTTTCAAGGTTCTTGAAGTCGAGGAATTTAAAAACTATTTTATATTTTTATTATTTCTAATGTGAACAGAAATAGTAAAGACAGGGAAGAGTTAGTTTTCTGTTGGAAATATCTCTGAAGACGTTCCTCTGATCAGCTTTTCCAAGTGATTTTTAGCTTACTATAAGGTTTCTGTCAATTAAAATATCGAATTGTAATGATTGGATTGAGGTATTCTTAGTGTGAGACAGTCATACTTAATATTTGCTGAGATACTATGTGATTTTTGCGAGGAAACTACTGTTTAAATCGCTTTTATGTTTTTTTTTTGTTTAAAATTTGAATGACCGTTTTAACATGCAGTTACCTCCATTATTTATTTAATTTTAAGAACTATTACATTAATCGTTTCTTAATTGTAAAAGATTATTCAAAGATAAACTTAAAATATTTGTACATTTTATGAAACGAGATTATTATTTTAATATGGCTGATTTGGAAAAAATAATTAAATTATATTGATTTACAAAGGTAAAGTTCAAAATTAGAAGACAGGCGAAATCATATCTGAGTTATAAGGTGACCGACCAATTTTGGCTTCATATTTTAATAAACAAGATTAACATATTTTTACATAAACATTACCACTTAGTGATAACCAATGGTGCAATATGTATTTATAAGTGCATTTACTTTAATTATGTATTTATAAATAAAATTTTACTAATTTGATATCAGAGTGGACCGGTGCCGGTGGTCCAAAGCGATAACAAAATTTGCACAAATTCGACTTTGAAAGTTACAGAGGAGACACAAATTGGCCTCTACGATAAATAAATTTCTATGGAATAGCGGGAAATTTTGTTAAGAGACATGGCTGCAACTCGTAATTGCTTGTTGACAGCTAGCGTTTCGTAGAAATAGATAAGTCGAGTATCGCGCAGTGATAAAACATCTGTAATTAAAAAAATGGACTACAGCCCAGATCGAAACTGAACTAAAAGAAGTTCATGTGCCGCCACTCAAGACCATTTATTACTGGATAAATGAATTTAAACCGATTTTTTCGCATTTAATGGAGTACTCATATATAGAGGGAGCCATTTAAAAAACATTCTAGTTGGCTTTGTAACTGCCAAATTTGACAAGTGACAAACTTTATGTTATCATATTTGGCTTCCCCACAAAAAAAATAAGTTTAATATTAAAAGAACTTTCTTAACACCCCAAATCGGAAAGCAGTAAATCGGGTGTGCCACTTAAATGTTAAAATTCAGTTAAGGGGTAAGGCCACTCCAGGCCCCAGGAAAAAAGGCTAATTTTGGGAACTTTTTTCAAGAGTATAATAAAAGCAGTCCTCTGGCAATATCTTGAGTACGTTTGCCAGTCTGACATAATCGAAAGCTTTTGTGAGGTATATTAAGCACATATAAGCGGAAGTGTTGAATTCTATTGCTTTTTCTGCTACCTGTCTGACCATAAATATTGCATCCGTTGTTGACCTATTTTGTCGAAAATCTTGTGGCTCTTCGGTACATATTAGTTATTACTTTTGTCAGTAATTTAAGACCTGTGTTTAGTAAAGTAATAGTGTGATAGTTAGAAGTATCACCTTTGTCTTCCTTTTTTATAAATAGAAATTATGATACTCTCTTTCCACTTCGTTGGCACTTGCTCGTCGTCAAAAATCCTCTGAAAAAGATGTCTTATATTATTGATTAATGCCTTTCCCCCATATTTGATCAGTTCGTTTAGTATGGCATCGGGACCAGAAGCTTTTCTGTTCTTTAACCTTGTTATATTAATTTTAACTTGTTCTTTTGTTATTTCTATTTGTTTTCCGTAGTCGTCAATGTCGTCTGTCATTAGTCGACCATTCGAATTATCGAGATTGTCAGTCCCTTCTGTAAAGTGTAAGACATCCAGCGTTCTGTATTTATTTTGTCAACAATGGTATATTCGTTTATTGGTTTCCTTCTGGCTTTAATCATTTTCCAAACTTTTCGTTGACTTGCGTAAAGATCTCTCTCCATATCGCTTGTAAATTTTGCCAAGTACTCTCGTTTTAACTCTCTTATGCTTGCATTAGTTCGGTTTCTTGTAGCTATGTATTCTTGACGGTTTTCTGGTGTTTGATTACCGCTATAGTTAAATTTGCTTTTCGTTTCTGAGATGCTAGATCTTTAACTTTGTTACTAAACCACGGTTTTGATTTTTGAGTCCCGTTAATGTTAACTTTCTTAGTTACGATATTTTCTTTTGCAGCCTCTTTTTTTTATGGATCTAGCACATGTGCTGCAGGGAAGCCCCAAAAGCGCTACAGGAGCGACACGTGTGCGGAAAAAGCTCTGTAATGTTTTCTTCAATCTTTAATTTAATAGTTATCAAAATTATCAAAATAGTTTAAAAAAAACCGGCCAAGTGCAAGTCAGACTTGCGCAATTAATATTCCGTACGGTGATTGCTTTTATAATAAAATATTTTGTTATCCTAAAAGGTTTTCAACAAAGTTTGTTTCCGATATTTGTTGCAAACTGATAACCTTGAAATTTTCGTATTTTTTTTTTATATTTCAGATAAATCAGAGGTAATGCACTCGTGATATTTTTCGTTCAATCTACACCTTGTGGAGAATATTTCAGAATTTTTTCAAAATTTTTTGGTCAGTACTTTTCGAGATAAAGGGGGGACAGACATTTTTGCAATTTTTTTCAAAATAATACAAAGGAAACGGCGCGCAAGTATTACATTGAACTCGTGTTTTTACAAGCTTTCATTTCACATAACTCGAAATCTGCCCATTTTTGAAGGATGTGCCCAGCTTTCGTTCAGGAAGCAGAACTACAACATATCAAAAATTCAGCCATTTGACCGAAACCACTTTTC
This sequence comes from Pachyrhynchus sulphureomaculatus, assembly GCA_019049505.1. Lineage (NCBI taxonomy): Eukaryota > Metazoa > Arthropoda > Insecta > Coleoptera > Curculionidae > Pachyrhynchus > Pachyrhynchus sulphureomaculatus. The sequence goes on from CM032456.1 coordinate 60,582,357, forward strand.
TATAAGAAAAGTACGATGATATGTCTATAAAATAATGTAAGCAATAACAATTGTTTAGTTTCTGGTAATCTATATTTTTCCACTAATAAATTATAACCGAAAATGTTATTTTTAATTTTAGAAGTCACTTAATAATTTTGAAACTAAAAAAATTCCGATATTTACTGCCAGACTTTAAATTATCAAACAGTTTGAAAAATAGTCAATAAAATATGAAAAAATTTTATTTTTTTTTTTATTTTACGTCTGTAAAATATTGCAAGTAATAATAATTTAAAAACAATGTGATAAAACTTCACAAACATCGGTGTTTTTCTTTAATCTTAGACGCCTCTTAATATTTTTATTAAACTACAAAATTTCCAGTATTTACTGCCAGACCTTAGAGTAATAAACAATTTTACGAATGAGGTAATTGTTTATATGTTTGGCCAACAAAATATGATAACGACAGATGCACTTTCGTTCAGCTTGTGATATGTACTATCTTATTTTTTTGAATATTGGATTCGTAAAGATCGCTTCACGTAATATATTTTGACACTTAAATTTTGAATATACTGGGTAAGTAAAACAACTTACTATTCCCTGCATAAAATGGTTTTTAAATAATTAATAAAGTGATTTACTTAGTAAGTCTCTAGTAAAGATGCAGTTCTAAAATAAATACTAAATTTAACTTTCTGACATTAGAGAAATACTTAAGTCTGGAATTACCACTCGATATTTTAATTGAGAGTTGGTTGGTTGTAGGCGCTTGTGCACTGCAGCCTCTTAGCTTATTGTGCTTTCCTTCTTACAAGAGCATCGTCCCTTTAAGAAGTTTTATGGTATTAACTTCTTTTAGTTTCTTTACTAGGTCATACAGTGGGGTGTGTGAAAGCTTGTAAAAACACGAGTTCAAAAATATATATAATATCTTACATGCGCACACTTTTCTTTGTTGTATTTTGAAAAAATCGCGAGAAATCGCTGTCCCTCCCCTCTGCTCGAAAAGTACTAAACCAAAAATTTTGAAAAAATTCAGAAATATTCTCCACTGGGTGTAGATTGAACGAAAATGATCACGAGTGCATCTTTAATAATTTATCTGGTATATTAAAAAACAAAAATTTCAAGGTCATCAGTTTTCAGTAAAGATTTTGTGAAACAAACTTTGTTGAAGCAAAACGGAACATTAATTGCGCAAGTTCAACTTGCACTTGACCGGTTATTTAACTCAGTTCTATCACGCACCCCATTCCTTTTATTACAAGACTGGACTTAAACAAGTTTGCACTTACACACAACATTTTTTATTAATGAATAATCCACGATATCATTTTTATTGTATCAGACATTACTGTCACAATAGTCAAGTCCTGGAGACATTTTGACAGAAGTCGAAGAACGAGAATTGAGAATCTCATTACTGGAAACAAAGGAGCCGAGTATTGCTGGACTTACTGTCTCTGGGTTTGGTATGGATTCTTCCTTTTTACGACAGAATCCCCTATGTTCTTTAAAAACTGATATTCGAACATATAAAACAATAAAAGAGAGAAGAGTCGCAAATCACTGAGGTAGCAAGTACACACAAATCATATACAAAACTTATCAATTGAAAACTTGTTGCGTATAGTTATAAGAACATAATGGATTCTACTGTTCTAAACTCTATAGGAGAACAGAAAACTAAGAAACGGGCGTGAAACCCACCCGGTTTTTGAGAAATCGCTTGTCCTAAAACATCACGTTTTTTGAGACACAATGTTCTTTTTCTTAGCTATCGTAGTAGATAGAGTTAGGTTTTTTTTTTTTTGAGTCATTATGGACATGTCCCTGAACATTTTGAGCGGCACGGATTTTTCCGTAAGTCAAAAATTCCGAAAAAAAAATTATCCGATGGAAAAAAATTGAAACGTATTTTGGTACTTTAGTTTTTTTTGGAGCAGTAATTGGAGGAAGCAAAATTTTTAAAATCTACCACGCTCGAATTGTTTCCTGATAATCGAGAAATAGCTAGAAAAAAGAAATTGATAATCAGAGCAGTAGAATTGTAGAAAAGGAACATTATGTGCAAAAAACACAGATTTTCACATCCCTTTTGCAGTCAGATGTATATCCTAAGTTACCACCACCAGAGTTAAATCAAAGCTTAAAATACAATGATTCACACAAAAAAAATTGTTAGGGGTAGTTTTTAGACAATCGAGAAAAAGAAATCGGGCATTTCCGGCTGGAGAACCAAGCGGAAACGGTTAGAATCCCCTTCAATTTTCCTAAAAAGCTTTAAATTAAATATATTTAAAAATAATTAAACTGTATGTTTATCACAATTTACTTTATTAGGAAAAAGAAATTATGATAATGAAAATGTTTTTTGAATTTTTTAGTTCTTTGGTTATTTATAAAAATAAATTGAACGTGTCATAAAAATTATTATAATACAAACAAAAAATAAGACCTACAATTAAATCTATAATATATATAAAATGCAACGCCTCTCTGTCTCTCTGTCTGTCCGTTAGTGCGCTTATGACTTGAGAACCACTTATCCGATTTATTTACGTACTTTTTTTTTTTAACACACATATGTTCTCTGGCCAGGTTATAGGCTATATTTTATTTTGTTAAGTAACATAAGGAATAAGCAGTGACGATAATAGTGAATCAAATCGGAAAAAAGTTTGCCGCTAGCGCATTCTCTTTAAATACACTGAATAAATCAAATATGGAACAATATCACGTAGCAAAAAATATCTATACCATATCTATAATAAATATATATAAAATGCAACGTCTCTCTGTCTGTCCGTCTGTCCATTAATGCGCTTATCGCTCGAGAAGCAGTTATCTGATTTACGTGTTTTTTTTTTTTAAATTCACACATTTCTTTTCTAGCCAGGTTATAGGAAATATTTTATTACGTTAGGTAACATAAGGAGTAAGCAGTATCGATATAGTGAATCAAAAAAGTTTGCCGCTAGTGCGTTCTCTTGCAATAGACTGCCTAAACCATTAAATATGGAACAATATCATGTAGCAAAGAACATAATATATGCAACATCTCTCTGTTTGTCTGTCTGTCCGTTAGTGCGCTTATGACTTGAGAACCACTTATCCGACTTACATGTTTTTTTTTTAATTCATACATTTGTTCTCTGGCCAGGTTATCTATAATCTTCTATAATATATATATATATATATATATATATATATATATATATATATATATATATATATATATATATATATATATATATGATGCAACGTCTCTCCGTTTGTCCGCTAATGCGCTTATCACCCGAGAACCAATTATCAGATTTACGTGTTTTTTTTTTTAAATTCATACATATGTTCTCTGGCCAGGTTATATAAGAATAATAATGATTTATATAATATATATATAAAACGCAACGTCTCTCTGTCTGTCCGTAAGTGTGCTTATCATTCGAGAACCACTTATTCGATTTACGTGTTTTTTTTTTTTAATTCTTAACTTAATATTTATCAAAAAAATCTATAATATATAAAACGCAACGTCTCTCTGTCTGTCTCTCCTTTAGTGCGCTTAGCACTCAAGAACCACGTGTTTTTTTTATAAAATACATATGTTCTCTGACCAGGTTATAGGATATATTTTATTACGTTATATTACGTTAGGCAACATAAGGAATAAGCAGTGACGATAATAGTAAATCAAGTCCACGCGAGGGGACCCGCGGACACGGCTAGTATGTTATATAAAATGAGTTAAAGCCTTCTTTCCTCGCATTGCTGTATTGTTTTCGTGAAAAAATTAACCTCCGAGATTATTGCTTTTTTTCACGTTTTAGGGTTCCTTTAAATTTGGTATACTTGTAATAAATAAGAAGGGAAGAAACTTATAGTTTTTAGGCAATATAGTTTGAGGAGAATGGGTTGAAAGGTATGGAGAAATTTTGTAAGGTTCTATTAGTAATATGGTAATTTTTCCCGATTTCTTGTGGAGCTAATAAACAGATTTTATGCATGGATACTTATAGTAAAACATACAAGAGTCTAAAAGAATAAGGGAAGGGATTACCGGATTCATCCCGTTATGTATCCTTTTTAAGGTCGTCGAACAAAAAAGTTAGGTTAATATCATTGTGAGGATGTTTCCAGATCTTTTTAGCGATGTAATGGATACATTTTAAGTATATTATTTATAGTAAATTATATTAGGAGTTAGAAAAGTACTTAGAACGGTTGGCTCGTGTATATTGAATTGTACGTCCTCTTTAAGATTCTTGGAGTGTACGAATTTGAAAATTAAGTTGTTTTTTTTTTAATTACTTTCAATTTTAACGAGTAAAATGGTCGAAATATACGGGGGTCGTTAAATATTTTCTATAGTTAACTAGTATTATGACAATTTCTGTAGGTTATTGGTTGGGATATTGGACAAATTTGCAGCATAATTATTTGTACTAAACCGTACATGTGGTTAAGCGGTGGGCAGGAAATTAAATTGTATAGTTTCAACAATATTATGAGAATGTTTCTTGATTTTTGTTTAGAGGTGTTGGTTGGTTGGTTGTAGGCGGGATAGGAGATTGTGCCTGTTGTATAGGGTGAGTCAACGATAGAGTAAAGTTCATTATCTCATTTGTTTCTGGAATGACGAAAAAATGTTAAATACAATAGTTTTAGGGAATATTAAGGTGCACAGTTTAAAATTATTTTTGAGTATACAGGGTACTTCAAAAACGTGTGGCCGATATAACATATGTTTATTTTAATAATGTTATATACCTAACGCTAGTAGTTTTTCTAATATTTCAATTTTTTTTTTTTTAAATATTAGTTTTCAGTTTTGCAAAAATTGCCAGTAGCGCCATTGTTTCTGAAGGTGGAATACTCTTAATTGGTACGAGCGTTCTATAGAGATAAAAAAAAAGATATTTGTAAAGAAATTTGAATTAGATACTACAGGGTGTTCAAAATAAATTTATATATTTCGACTATTTTAAATTAAAAAATCTCAAATTTTTAAATGGCACACTCAGTATATTCTGATAGATTTTACAAAACCTTCCAACTTTTATTAAGTATGTCATATACCTATTTCTAATAGTTTTCCATTTATATTGAATTTTTCAATTTTTACCCTTGTTTTTAAGTTACGCTATAACATCACAGTTGCCAAGACAAAACAAAAATGTAGGCATTGTCAAATTTTGACATGTCTATTAAGCAAGTAAAAATAGTTTAATTTGTTGTAGTAAGTGATGCATAAAGGTAATAGTTATGGATTTTCTTAAAAATGAATTAATTGATATGTTTTATATAGTGGGCGAGGCGGAGGGGAAAAAAATTGTCTTTTGGCAGTAACCCTTTACGGAGCGAAGTACCCTAATAGTAATAATACCATCTAGAAAATCTTTTCAGTGCTTAATAGAACGATTTGATGGTAGTGGTAGCGTTGAGTATATGAAACGGAAAGTAGTAAATCAGAATGCTACCAATGAGGAAAAAGAAATGGAGAATTTACTTCATGTTGAAGATATTCCCCAGGTCAGCAGCCCTCAACTAGCTGACTTATCTGATACATCCCAATCTACAGCTAATTGCACCACGAGAAAATACAAGTATCATCCCTTTCATATGGAACTATACCAAGAACTTCAAGATCGTGATTTTGAGCGGCGAGTAAACTTTTGTACCACCATGAATGGAGCAATAGAGGCCGATCTAAATCAAACAATGTTTTCTGATGAAGCTGCTTTTCGCAGTAATGGAGCAGTTAACACCCATAATATACATTATTTTTCAACAGTTAATTCATTTTGGGTCCGGGAAGTTCAAAACCAAAACCATTGGTCATTTAATGTATGGTGTGGAATATTAAATGTTCGATTTATTGGTCCATATTTTTCCGCGAACCGCTTAACGAGCCTAGATATCTAAATTGTTTGCAAAACGAATTACCCCAGCTTCATCGCTATAGAACGCTCGTCACAATTATGAGTATTGCACCTTCAGAAACAATGGTGCTACTGGAAATTTTTTACAAAACTGAAAACTAGTATTTTTTTTTAGAAAATTGAAATATTAGTAAAACTACTATGTTTAGGTATATAATATTATTAATAAAAAAGTTATATAATTTTACGCAGAATTTAAAAATAAATTAGAAAATAGGATCACATTTTTTTGAAGTACGCTGTATACTCAAAAATAATATTAAACTGCGCACCTTAACATTCTCTAAAACTATTATATTTAACATTTTTTCGTCCTTCCAGAAACAAATGAGATAATGAAATTTACTCTATCGTTGACTCACCCTGTACACTGCAGCTTTTTGGCTTATTGTGGTCCCCTAGAAAGGATATAGTGTATTTATCGTAATAAACGTCTATTTAATGTTCTTGTTTTTCATTATTTCCAATTTTACCAGAAATAGTTTGTTGAAGGAATTTAGATCTGATTAAAGAGTAAAAATTTTTAGATCTATTAGAGTAGATACATTGTTTTGCTAAAGGGAAGTATTGTTCATGAAAATATTCCTTTCCAAAATTTTTGGTTTTCTTCACACTCTAAAGTCCTTAGATTACGAAAACATAGTTTTTTTTTCCATTTTCTATCAATCTGTCTACCTGTTAGTCTAGTGGCACAGTAATGATAATATACTACTTGCGGTAGGGTCGAAACCTATAGTTTTTGAGAGACATCGCTACAGAGAAATGGGCTAAAATGGGTGCGTGACAATGTGGTGTATCATTTTAATAGTATTATAGGAATTTTTCCGAGTTTCTTCATTAAGATAACGAACAAATTTTATTTATGATTATTTACAGTGAAATATACCGGGATTAAAAGGGTGGGTTACTGAGAACTTATTTCTTTCATATTTTTGGTGAGGAACAAGATATCACCCTACCATTTTTAACATTATCCTTGGATATTTTATCTACTGCAATTATATTATGCAAATTTTAAGACAAACTAAAAAATCCTATGATTTACTGGATATCAATCAATTAACAACAGTTCTTTAATCTGAAATTACTTGTTTTAATATGCCAGCATTTCTACAAGAAAGACGTTTTCAAACGAGGCCAGGTTTGTCATACGGTTAATTTCATGTACTAGGGTAGAAAGTTCCAAAGTTATGCAGAGTCCTTGAAAATTACAACAATGGTTATAGGTTAAACGCCGACGTCTAACTGCAGCCACTCTTGCATAATTTTTCTTATTGTAAAACTTTACAACGAACCGTTACTGAGATATGGATATCTTATTTGATATACCTAGTATATTGAAATGGTGTCATCCTCATCATACACTATGTATACCAGCAACAACGGCTGCAAGTCTGCAAGTTCTATTTTTACTTTACTTTTTAGTTATTTTGCTAAAGGATGTCTAGTATTCGTGAAAAAACTCACATTTCAAAATTTTTACAATTCCTCACGTTTCAAGATCGCAACAGCACGAAAAATATAGCCTTCAATTTCCGTATCTCTGGCTGTCTGACTCGTCTCGAACGAAATCAGATATCAGGTAAAAATTTGGTACACCTATGGTACTTGAAGTAGAAATGGAACTTATAATTTTTTAGCGATATCGCTTCAAGAGGAGGGGGAAACAGAGGTAGGAGTCAATAAATTTTTGTGTAGTTTGGTATTTTTTTTATTGTTCACTTCCCCGCCGACTAGGGATTTGACTCTTTTTCATATCCTGAGGATTTCGGCGGGGATGTCGTAATACCCGTCAACGTTGTCCAAGTGCCAAAACGTACATTTTTGTATTTCGCGGTACCTTTTAGACAACGCGGTAGTGCTGCCACGGATGTTATTGCATTTCTGCAAACAACTACTAGCTACGTACATAGCCAATCCATATATACTTAAATAAAAGTATACCGACCTGCCGGGATTGAACCCGAGACCTTCTGCATCGCAAGCAAATACTACACCACGGAGCCAGGGGCCGCCACTGGTATAAACTTTTAAAATCTTTTCCCGGTTTTTGTTTACGTCAATAAAAAAACAAACAATATTGTTTAGTGTCAAACATATGTTATAAGGAGTTAAAGGGGTAGTGGAGATGGTTAGAGTAGTTGCTTCAAATATATTGTGTTATACTTATTTCTCAGGGTTCTCAGGGTCAAGAAATCGGTTGATTATGTTATTTCTCATTATTTTCGATCTCAACAAAATAGGGACTTGATTATAGAGTGTCCTCAGAAAAACATATTAACTTTATTTTTTACTGGATAAATAACTATTCCATTTCTTGTTACCGAAAATTTATTAGAAAAAATTGATAATTTTCCGCGCATGTAAATACAAATATATTGTAAACTGTTTCTGTCAACTACTGTTTTAACAATGAGAATTATATTTTTATAAGCGTTACGTGTCATTAGTCTCAATGTAAAACTGGCATGATATAGAGCATTATCCTTTACCCGATAACAACGAGAATGTTACATACACTCTGAGAATCCAGGAATAGTTATTATTGATATTGCCGACGTTTGACTAAGAGGTTAATGAATTCCACAGTAATTTGTATTTTTTGTACCTCGCAAAAAAAGTAAATAACATAACATGTTGTTTAAGATTGATGGAATCTCCGGTCTGGATATTCACTGAAGACGAGTTCAATAACACTATAACGATTAAAAGCAAAATGAAAAGTATTACTTTTTGCATAATAAAGAAGACTCACATATAACGTTTCTTTTTAAGAAAGATGATAATACTTCTGAATCGCAAATTTCGAAAAGGGCTCATCAAAGATTTTTCAAATTTTTCAGGACACACAAACAGTTTCAATTAAGGGAGCCGTTTTTTTTCTGAAACTGCTATTATTGTGTTACATCTTAACATACTAAAATGATGTCCTGGAATGAAGATGTGTCTGGGAGAACGACGGTTTTTTTCGAAAAATGGTGCATATTTGAACTTTCTTTTAAAATGTGCATCATTTTTCGAAAAAAACGTTATTTTCAAATTTCCATACATTATCCACTAGTTTTTGATATACATTAACGAAAATTTTTTGGTGTCTTATTCTAGGTTGAAAACTAATGCCAAGATGCCTTGTCGTCTTGGATTCTGAAGCGGCCATTTTGAAGTAAATATAATATTTTTGTACACTTAAATATTTATTTAACAAAATACTTCAAATAAATTTTCGACTGCTTTTATTATAATCTTGAAAAAAATTCCCGAAATTAGCCTTTTTTCCTGGGACCTGGAGTGGCCTTACCCCTTAAAATAGAGAGATCATAAATTAAACTAAAGTCCAACTATTGTTTCGAGGAAGACCTCTGTGTAAAGATAACATGAAAGAATGTAAAAACAGTTGTATGAAAAACATCAAATGGTCACAGAAGTGCCAGAAGTAAGAAATAGGAAAGAAAAGCTAAGACCCTTTTAGGTGAGTCAAGGTGCTTCAAATAATTTTAAAATAGTTTAGAAGAAAGCAAACAGGTGATTAAATCAAAGGCTCCGAGTTGGATTCTGTATGAAGAATAGTAGAATCAGCAAGCAGCAAGAATAAATAATGAAATAAAATAATAAATAAATAAGTAAGCGAGGAAGCTTACCCAAATGATCAACAGAGTTAAGAACGTTATTTTAAAAAGCTTTTAAAAGAAGAAGAGCCTTGGTCGATCTTTGATTACGGCATTCCAAACCATGGTGTAACGTAGACGCATTGAAGAAATTAGATCCAGAAAATAATGACATACCCACAGATGCGACCTAAAGGTGTAGATAATATATAGGATTTGATGTAACAAATTTCCAAATAAGCACATGTTGTATTTTATTTCTAAGGAGGGTAAAGGGAAGAATAAATACAGGATTGTGGAAATTATAAAAGAATATCAAGAGGAAAGTAATTATTATAGGATCCAAAGTTGTAAAGTTATCGAAGGCGCCTGATGATAAGGAATAATGATTATGTTGGCAGGAGAGTGTAGTAGTAGTGGAAAAGGTTCATAAGATAAGTATCGAAATGTCAAGAAGAAGATAAACGATTGAAGATAATGATGACTTCAGGCAAGCTTAACAGAAAAAAACATAGGATAGTGTCTTGTTCAAAAAACTAGTCGGAAACCTCGACTTAACTTAGATAGGTATAAACGTCGATAAAAAAATCTTAAATTTAGGCAAGATACAAAAAACAGAACATTGAGAGCATTTCAGAACTGGCACTGCAGAAATATAAAAACTTGAAGACACACACTAGGGAGTGCTAAACGGAGTCAAGGACGATATAGCCCTTTGAGAAACGTTAAAAAAAAGACAAGAGAGAGATCTAACACAGTTAATTGTTACAGAAAGTAGACCTAATCGAACAGAACCTAGCGTTAATTACTTGGATTAAACAATGAAGACTTTAAGTGAGGAAAATTAGAAAAAGATTTAGCGGAAAATCGCTAAAAGTGTTAGCTTCAGCCATATCTTTTGTTAGAAGAACAAGTTAAAAGGATTTGGTAATTAAAGTTGAAAGAAAGACTTCTTAAATAGTGAATGCCTCTTGGAATTAATTATTGATCCAAGTGATTTCTGTTTTTCATTAAAAACTTACACAAACTAAATTCTCAATAACAAGAGTGAGGCAACAATATATATATATATATATATATATATATATATATATATATATATATATATATATATATATATATATATATGTATATATATTATATATATATATATATATATATATATATATATATATATATATGTAAGAGTGTAGGTGAACAACTTTGGACCTTGCAAATTTCTTTAGGTGCTCGAAGATATATCCCAGATATCTAACACTTTTCAGAGTATACATTGCCTTTACCCAGTATCTTAAAATTGTGCTTCTGAAATATCATAGATTATTATTTATCGTAATTAGTATTACGTTTACAGTATTTATAAGAATTATAAATCCACTTCCGTATATCATAGCTTTAAGCCTTATTAGCGGGCCACATGATATTTATTTTAAGTCCCAGGATTTTGCTTTTAACATATGATCATGTACGTACATAGTTTTAACCTAATAATCCCGATTTTGTTAGCTTATGTTTGATAGTAGTAGACTTCCATAAAGCACCCTAATAAATTCCCATAGCAATGGAAAACCTAATGTTCGACAATAAATGTCGAACGATTTTAAATTTATATTGCTATTTATATATTAAACACTAATTAATATGCATTCTAATTACTAATATTTTAACACAGTCAAGAACACCATAATTGTAACCAATATAATTTAATAAGATCCTGATTATTTCCATAAAAATAAAATAATTCAAACCATTTTAAGAGCATTAAACTTTAATTGGGTTAGTACACCTAATTTTTTGATACGTCTTGAATGCGTTGAACCCTGTTGAAGTGGTTGTCCTTAGATTTTTAAAAAAATTAAGGCAATTCACCTACCGGTAATTGACCCTTACCGGCTATGGTGCAACTCACTTCTTCACAAGATCATTGGTAGGTAGTAAATTATTTGCAGTGTTGCCTATTGTTCATAAATAAGTTTTTTTAATTGCATTATGTTTTAGTAACCACCAAAAAGAAACCAAGGTAGTACCAACGCAGACTTTCTAAAAACTCCAAAAATCTTTGAGCAAAAAGTAATTAGCCAAAAATTTTCGCGCTTTTATACCTGCCTGATATTTCTCTTTTGTATAAAGACTAACAAGTAGCTAATTTATAGGGCTTAATTTGATGCTATTACTTTTAAAAAAAACCGATCAAGTGCAAGTTGAACTTGCGCAATTAGTGTTCCGTATGTTGATTGCTTTTAAAACAAAAAATGTTGTAACGGAAGTATAAAATGATCAGTGACTTCACAAAACACACCCCAAATGAGTTTTCAACAAAATTTATTTCCAATCCTTACTGAAAATTGATGACCTTAAAGTTTCTGTTTTTTTTTTTTTATATACCAGATAAATTATTACAGGTAATGCACTCATGATAATTTTCGTTCAATCTACACCCGTGGAGAATATTCCAGAATTTTTTCAAAATTTTTTGATAAGTACTTTTCGAGATAAGGCGGGTGGACAGCGATTTTTCGCGATTTTTTAAAAATAATACAAAGAAAAGTGCGCGCAAGTATTACATTATATATATATTTTTTTACTCGTGTTTTCACAAGATTTCATTTGACACCACACTCGATTACCTAGTAAAAAATTTTTTTTTTCACTTCCGATTTTACCCCCCAAAACTAACCCCTTAAGTCAAAATTTAACTTTCAAAACTACATGGCTCTGATGAGGCCATCAATTCCTATATTATTACCAAATTTCAACTTTCTATGACAAATAGTTTCGGAGAAAATTGGGTGTGACAGACGGACAGACAGACAGACGAACAGACGGACAGACACCGAAGTGATCTTATAAGTGTTCCGTACGCAACACTAAAAAATGATAGATTCTTTTTAATAGCGTTAATATGATTTGGTAGATTACATATGAAATAACTAGAGTAAAAATGGTATACTTGGGAAAGTAACGTAATAAATACTAGGCATTTCGTTCTCCCGAGAACACGTTGGGCATCTGCCTCATTTTAGGATTGTGAAAGGCCAATAGCCTTTAAGTAGGAGAGGCGCTTTCCTGATTAAATCCCTTTCATACTACCCTAGCCCCTAATTATTGGGGATCCCAGACGAGCTTGCCTTGCTTATGTGCCTACATGGTGGGGCATAATTAGATGAGGAGTTGTCTCTTTCTCCTCCTACCACCCTCTACAATTTCGATAGTTTTTGATTCCGATATGAATTAGATGATGCCACTTGAAAGGTAGTATCTTTCTCGGGTCACCGTCTTTACGAGTAAGTATTTCCTTAATATATTAGTTCGTTTTATGAGACTTTTAGACTCTCTCATCCCTAATGATTCATTTCAGTCTTGCATAAATTTATCGTTGAATATATCTACGATCGCTACCTCGTCCACGTTGCCAGAAACCTCCAAAAAGAGTTTTGTAAGGCTGGCTAGAGCTGCCTTTTTAGCCAACATGTTGTTAATCCATTTTCCTGAAAACCTGTGTTGCCAGATATTTAGACGAGAAACAAGTTGTTGTGTTTAGGCCGCAAGTCTCTACACTTTCTTACTCTGCCTGTTTTAAAACCATCAAAGTGCTGTACTGTCTGAACAAATATACATAGGCCTCCGCGTTATATTTCTTTTAACACAGCCACACATTGATTCGGTAAACCGAAGCATAACTTCCCAGGGACATAGATATCTTTGTGTCTGTCTATAGACAGTCTCCGCCTGCTTTCACGCTCCCTTTCTGTTGAGATCCATTTGTGTACCAGATAAGTTATCTCGTTGGAAAGACAATACTGTTAGTCGAGTCTTCCCTTTATGTTGTTAAAACCTCGTGAGGCTTATTGTTAAGAACTTTTGAGGATTGTTTATCCTCATCGGTCGTAGAGAGCAGTTTTTTACTGGTCTGATCCATAGGCTGCGTTGTGTCTGTCTTTTACTGTGATGTTTATTACTTTTGCTAGAGTGATTGCTTTTTTGGAGGGGAAGTAGAACAATCTTAAGAACGTATTACCAAAAGACTTCATAATTGTTACTTACTATACTTAACTTCGTTTAGGTAATTTAAGGACAATAATTAGTAATTGCTTTTTGGTTTACAGTTTTTCGTATAGGCTCTGCAAAGCGCGAAGACTACACTATTAACGACAATTTCAACACTACCTCTCCTTTTTTCAGAAACTGCGGAGATCTGAAAGGTTTTCCCTCTAGAAGGATGGACCACAGTTTTCCAAGCAGAAGTTTTTGTATTTTAATGGCTTGCACCGTGGAGGAAGAGATTACGTGTCACGAGCGGATGGAATATATCTGCTCTGACAGTCAAGCGCCACTAAAGGCAAGTGCTAAATGCAGGATGAACTCGCTACTGATACGAAAGTGCAGAAATACCCTGGATAAGTTGTCTAGAAGGACACATGTTGAGCTATTGTGTATCCCTGGACATCGGAGAGTACAGGGCAACAAGGTGGCAAATGCACTCGCCAGACTTGGGACCCGAAACTCGCTTTAAGAATATTCAAGAGATAGGTCGCTGTTAAGGAATGGGCCCATCGATGCTCGAAAGAACCGGGGCCCTAGATACGAACATTTTGTGTAACCGAAAGGGCGCCCCTCGACTTGTTGCTTGATAGAAGTAGATGTATTCTGAATCCCCTTGTGGAGTTTTTCTCACGAGGCATTGTAGATTGAGAAGTCATCTAACATTATTGGATACGAATTGCATACCCGGATTATCCCGAAGACGACTAGAGGGCGCTCCAATTTGTCTGCGCTTGCAAGACGCTGGAAAAACTGAGGTATGAGCTCATCGATGACTGCAGTGCTCACAAGCGAGCACGCATGACTTTTATTATCCACAACTACTACTACTACTATTACTCTTTTCCTTTTTCTGATTCCAACGTTTTTGGATTAATTTCAGTCTTTGAAGTTCTTTTACATCGAAAAATAAATTTATCGATAATTTAAAACTTTAATTGTACTTTAGTAGTAATTTTTGTGTTGCCAATAAGTAATATTGGCAACATGGAATGTGGAAAACCTCTTTTACATTTTAATGCGGTATATTTATAATGCCATTAACAAAGAGCACGTGTAGTTACGAAATGCGAAACGAATTCACAAATTATAAATCCTTTATTTTATAATAGTGTATTTACGTTATTCTAAGTTTTTACTTATAAAATTAAATAATAATCAGGATAATCGATAAATCATTTCGTTTTTACGATTATTACTTAATTGCGACATACGATAGCTCATAGCCTTAATATATCAACATTTTCAACAATTCAACAATTATCTTTTGAATATTTTATTAGTCTTGATTTAATTAAAATGATTTTTTTTGTTCTACTATCAGAGCAAGTGCTCTACTAACTCTGTTTTTTTTTGATATCTGGCAGCCCTACTATTGACGTCGCCGCTCCACAAAACAAAGACAGTTTCACTTGGATCTGAAAGTTATTATGTTGCAACCAAGAAGGCGAAGCAACTACTAGGCAAACTCTATCCCATCTTGAACCTCTCCAGTAATTTGCTGCCACGGACCAAGCTTCTGGTTTACAACACCGTTGTAAAGGCAGGCCACACGTACGCCTGCCCTACTTGGTGCCAGCTCTCCAAAACAAGGAGAGCTTAGCTTCAAGCAGTGCAGAACAAGGCCCTGAGGATGATCACGGGAGCCCCATGGTTCATGAGGAACCGTCAACTTCATAGGGACCTCGGTGTGCCTATCGTAAAGGCACACATGAGGAAAATTCAACAGAAGTTCCTCGAGAAGGCATCCCAGCACCCCAACCCGTGCATCAGGAACGCCTTCCGACTCCCACCTCAAGCCAGCCGCCAGTTCCCAAGACCGTCGGACCCGCTGCTGCTCTCGGACGAAGATGATGACCCCTCACGCCCGCCGTAACAAGAAGATTGTCTTTCTAGGTTAAGTTTAAATTAGTCCTAATTTAAGTCATTGTTCCGTCCTAATTTAAGTTAGCGTAAGTCTTAGTCTAAGGTAGTTTTAGTCTTAGTTCTAAGTCCTAGCATTAAGAAAACTCATGTATATACCAAACACATTTCCTAGGTTAAGTTAGTATAGGATTCCTATTATAAGAGCTTAGGTTAAGATAGAATAAGTACACATTCATTAACAGAAATTTTTTATACTTTCAAAATTGTGAGAAAGAGGCACGGCCTATCTTGATTTCCAATAAAGACAGTGATACTTATTAGGTCTGTAAAATACATATCTTTTGGTAGTATGTCTTTAAAAGGGTATCACGGTTTTTTTAAATCTCAAAAGTGCACTAAAAAGAAGTATAACATAATATATGCAAAGAAACAATTTTTTTTACTCATTATACGAGGGTCATTCAATAAGTAAAGGGTCGCTCCATTCTTCTAGAAGTGCAAGTTATGATGAGTTTTAATCAGCTATCGGATCATGTAATGTAAACATATTCTCAAAATATTCGGTTTACCATGGCGAGTCCATTGGAAAACTGAACTTTAGAAGAGCCATCAGGTTTTTAGTAGCAGAAGATGTTAAGCCAAGTAAAATAGAATCTAGAATGTTATTACAGTATGGACAAAGTTGCATGAACCGTGCGAACGTTTACAAGTGGATAGCTCGGTTCAAAAGTGGCCAAACAAGAGTGTGTGACGGGCAGCGAAGTGGACGTGTAAGACTGACGGACTTATTCGTGATAACAGAAGAATTATTGTTGAAATGCTAGCTCAGGAGGTCGAAGTAAGCGTTGGAAACTGTTCACGAATATTATTCAGAACCATTTAAAAATTCTTGCCTTTTTTTTTTGCACATCCCGTGTACAGCCCAGACCTGGCTCCATATGATTTTTGCGGTGACATCGACAATGAAGAAGTGAAGGAAAAACTGCAAGAGTGGCTTCGACGTCAACTCAAAGAATTCTTTGCCACAGGAATCAAGAAGCTAGCAAAAAGGTGTGACAAGTGTATTAACGTTGGGGGAGATTATGTTGGAAAGTGGGCCAAATTTTGTAGCAATCCAATAAACTGTTCTTGAGCTAGAGCCATTTGTCTCTTTACTTATTGAATGACCCTTGTATGTTTAACTATAAATAATTATGCTTAAAAATTTGTTATTATCGAACGAAAAAACTAGAAGAAAATTTTCATAATAAAAGCTTCCTAAGAAGTATCGCTCTCGTTTTTTTTATTTCTCGATCGATCGCAATCAATTATTCTGTTCTGTAGTTTGTGAATATCAAACTTACATTTATGGAAATGCGTGGGGCCACATTAAATATGAGAATGCTCAGTGCCAGACTTGTGAAATACTACAAACATGCAAAAAGAGAACTACGCGTTTGAGATAGTGGATAATTTAAAAAAAAAAGGACTACTGTGTTGGAACTTTATGGATATTAGTATGAGGGCTGTAAAGATCTAGCAACGAATAGAAAAAATCGATAGCAAACGTAATTAACCGACACATGAAATCTATTCGTTAGCCAAGTCTGTGCTATAATCGGGATCCAATGTTAACACTACGTAATTTTGTAAATACGATGGACGTGCAGAATAGTCAAATCCACGGTAATTTTAAAATAGATTCCTTACTTTGTTATTGTCTCATTTTATACATATTTTTACCTATTTTGTGCTAGATTTCGAAGAAGATAGTTATCAGAATAAGCTCTAAAGAAGTCCGTAGGATGAAATTTATTCAATCGAGAAGGAAAAATCCAGAAGGATTCCACCTATTGACTCTGCCACCTGTTTCCTATCAAAATTAATATCATATTTTGTTAGTAAGTTATGTCAATAGACCGGACTTCGGAAGCCGTTTTTCGTTATCTTTGAAATCACGAAACGTAAAGGTATAAGAAGAATCGGAGGTGATTTATTCACGAATACAATATTTCCCTTGGGTATGATAGCTAGTGAGGAGGTACTGGGAAAGAGAAGGAGACAAACTAAAGAGTGGATATCAGATGACACCTGGCAGAAAATAGACAACCGGAGAGAAATCAAGAACAAGCTAAACAGTGGTGATAGAGAGAGCGAGAGAGACACCTTAAGAGACCAATATAAAGAAGCCAACACTGCCGTCAAAAAAGCAACCAGACGTGACAAACGAAAATGGGTAGACAATCTGGCCCAGTCAGCACAGTCTGCAGCTGAAGCAAGAAACAACCGGGAGCTATATAGAATAACTAAGCGTCTGGTAGGTAGAAACTTTAAACACGCCACAACAATTTTACATGGGAAAGATGGCGACGCAATTTTCAAATCCGCTTGATCAACTGAACAGATGGGAGGAGTACTTTGGCGACAGCCTCAGCACCTTACCAACCAACAGAAACCTCTCCCACTTCTAAACCACAAGAAAACCCACTGAATATTGGAACCAACGACCCTACTCAAAGCGAAATCAAAAGAGGAAAGCGTCAGCTTAAAATGAGAAAAGCTGCGGATCCAGACAAAAACATCCCGGCTGAACTAATGAAGCATGTCCAGCCACCGTAAACCCGCCTTTTAATTCCAGTGATAAAAAACTGCCTGGAACACCAAAACTTCTTCCTGATAGCTGGAAAGAAGGGTACATTATAAAGCTGCCAAAAAAGGGCAACCTGAAAGAATGCCGCAACTGGCGGAGCATCGCCCTTCTTAACACCGTCAACAAAATTATAGTAATCATTATTCTAAACAGGCTTAGCAATACTATAAAACCGACCTCTACGAGCAGAGCAAGCAGGTTTCCGCCCCCAGAGGTCGTGCATAGACCAGAAAAAAATGCTCTGCGAATAGTCATCGAACAATCTTATGAGTTTAGATCAGTCTCTACCTGATCTTCGTGGATTTTGAAAGACATTTGACACCTTGAAGCACACGGCTATATGGGCAGCTTTCATGGAACGAGGTGTGCCGAAAAAAATAATAAGAATATTAAATTAAAGCACTTTATCATGGAAGTAGCTGTAAAGTGATACACAGTAAGATGACTAGCAAGCAATACCTATCAGAAATGGAGTTAAGCAAGGATGCGTACTATCCCCGCTTTTATTGAATATCGTTCGTAGACGAAGTCATGAACCTAACTAGAACTAGAACTAACAACACTCAAAAGAGGCATAAGATGGGGCCTGATGTCACGTGTTGGAAGACCTAGACTATGCGGACGATATCTGCCTTCTATCTCACTCATTAAAGGACGCAAAAGCCAAACTGACTCGATTAGCAGAGGAGGCAGAAAAAGAGGGGCTGCGGATTAACAACTCCAAAACAAAAGAAATGAGAATAATGAACAATAAAAATACAACCTTAACTCTAAATAATCGCCCAATCGAAAGGGTACACAGGTTCACATACCTTGGCAGTGTGATAGATACGAACGGAAGGACAGAGGCTGACGTCAAACAAAGAATACTCAAAGCACAGCAAACATTCGGGATTCTCAACAACATCTAGAGGTCTCCCGCATACTGTCGCCAAATATAAAAATAACGCCTCTTCAAACACAAATATCAAATCGGTGCTTCTGTACGTCTGTGAAACCTGGAAAGTGACTAAAAGTATTTCCAATCAACTACAAGTGTTTACGCAAAATCTTACGAATGGCCGGACCAGATACCAAACACCGAGTTATGGGAACGAGCGAAGCAAACACCGATAGAGTACAATATCAAACACAGGAAGTGGGGGTGGCTGAGCCATACCCTCCGCAAACCCGCAGGCGATATTACAAAACAAGCTCTCGATTGGAACCCACCGGGCATCGTGGCAGGGGCAGACCGAGACAGACATGGACAATTTTGGAAGAAGCCAAGCAAGCTGGTAAGTCATGGGGCGAAATAAAAATTCCTCGCTAGAAACAGAGTCAAGTGGAGAAGTTTTGTGGAGGCCCTTTGTTCCCCAGCGGGAATAGCGGGATTATATATATCTATATATATATATATATATGATATAAATATATAATATATATATATACATATAATATACATATATATATACATATAATATACATTATATATATATATATAGTATAAATATATATAGTAATATATATATATATATATATATATATATATATATATAAATATATATAATATATATATATATATATATATATATGATATA
>CM032456.1:60602107-60752107 GCA_019049505.1 Pachyrhynchus sulphureomaculatus
AAAAAAGGCTAATTTTGGGAACTTTTTTCAAGAGTATAATAAAAGCAGTCCTCTGGCAATATCTTGAGTACGTCTGCCAGTCTGACATAATCGAAAGCTTTTGTGAGGTATATTAAGCACATATAAGCGGAAGTGTTGAATTCTATTGCTTTTTCTGCTACCTGTCTGACCATAAGTATCGCATCCATTGTTGACCTATTTTGTCGAAAATCTTGTGGCTCTTCGGTACATATTAGTTATTACTTTTGTCAGTAATTTAAGAGCTGTGTTTAGTAAAGTAATAGTGTGATAGTTAGAAGTATCACCTTTGTCTCCTTTTTTATAAATAGAAATTATGATATTCTCTTTCCCCTTCGTTGGCACTTGCTCGTCGTTAAAAATCCTCTGAAAAACATGTCTTATATTTTTGATTAATGTCTCTCCCCCATATTTGATCAGTTCGTTTAGTATGGCACCGGGACCAGAAGCTTTTCTGTTCTTTAACCTTGTTATATTAATTTTAACTTGTTCTTTTGTTATTTCTATTTGTTTTCCGTAGTCGTCAATGTCGTCTGTCATTAGTCGACCATTCGAATTATCGAGATTGTCAGTCCTAGGGCTGATGTCCTGTAAGCAGTAGAGCTCTGTAATGTAAGACATCCAGCGTTCTGTATTTATTTTGTCAACAATGGTATATTCGTTTATTGGTTTCCTTCTGGCTTTAATCATTTTCCAAACTTTTCGTTGACTTGCGTAAAGATCTCTCTCCATATCGCTTGTAAATTTTGCCTAGTACTGTCGTTTTAACTCTCTTATGCTTGCATTAGTTCGGTTTCTTATAGCTATGTATTCTTGACGGGTTTCTGGTGTTTGATTACCGCGATAGTTAAAATTTGCTTTTCGTTTCTGAGATGCTAGATCTTTAACATTTGTTACTAAACCACGGTTTTGATTTTTGAGTCCCGTTAATGTTAACTTTCTTAGTTACGATATTTTCTTTTGCAGCCTCTTTTTTTTATGGATCTAGCACATGTGCTGCAGGGAAGCCCCAAAAGCGCTACAGGAGCGACACGGGTGCGGAAAAAAGCTCTGTAATGTTTTCTTTCAATCTTTAATTTAATAATTAACAAAATTATCAAAATAGTTTAAAAAAAACCGGCCAAGTGCAAGTCAGACTTGCGCAATTAATATTCCGTACGGTGATTGCTTTTATAATAAAATATTTTGTTATCCTAAAAGGTTTTCAACAAAGTTTGTTTCCGATATTTGTTGAAAACTGATAACCTTGAAATTTTCGTATTTTTTTTTATATTTCAGATAAATCAGAGGTAATGCACTCGTGATATTTTTCGTTCAATCTACACCTTGTGGAGAATATTCCAGAATTTTTTCAAAATTTTTTGGTCAGTACTTTTCGAGATAAAGGGGGGACAGACATTTTTGCCATTTTTTCAAAATATTACAAAGGAAACGGCGCGCAAGTATTACATTGAACTCGTGTTTTTACAAGCTTTCATTTGACATAACTCGAAATCTGCCCATTTTTGAAGGATGTGCCCAGCTTTTGTTCAGGAAGCAGAACTACAACATATCAAAAATTCAGCCAATTTGACCGAAACCACTTTTCTATAAGAAAAGTACGATGGTCTATAAAATAATGTAAGCAATAACAATTGTTTAGTTTCTGGTAATCTATATTTTTCCACTAATAAATTATAACCGAAAATGTTATTTTTAATTTTAGAAGTCACTTAATAATTTTGAAACTAAAAAAATTCCGATATTTACTGCCAGACTTTAAATTATCAAACAGTTTGAAAAATAGTCAATAAAAATATGAAAAAATTTTATTGAAAACAGTGACCTGTACGTCTGTAAAATATTGCAAGTAATAATAATTTAAAAACAATGTGATAAAACTTCACAAACATCGGTGTTTTTCTTTAATCTTAGACGCCTCTTAATATTTTATTAAACTACAAAATTTCCAGTATTTACTGCCAGACCTTAGAGTAATAAACAATTTTTACGAATGAGGTAATTGTTTATATGTTTGGCCAACAAAATATGATAACGACAGATGCACTTTCGTTCAGCTTGTGATATGTACTATCTTATTTTTTTGAATATTGGATTCGTAAAGATCGCTTCACGTAATATATTTTGACACTTAAATTTTGTAAGTAAAACAACTTACTATTCCCTGCATAAAATGGTTTTTAAATAATTAATAAAGTGATTTACTTAGTAAGTCTCTAGTAAAGATGCAGTTCTAAAATAAATACTAAATTTAACTTTCTGACATTAGAGAAATACTTAAGTCTGGAATTACCACTCGATATTTTAATTGAGAGTTGGTTGGTTGTAGGTGGGGTAGGCGCTTGTGCACTGCAGCCTCTTAGCTTATTGTGCTTTCCTTCTTACAAGAGCATCGTCCCTTTAAGAAGTTTTTATGGTATTAACTTCTTTTAGTTTCTTTACTAGGTCATACAGTGGGGTGTGTGAAAGCTTGTAAAAAACACGAGTTCAAAAATATATATAATATCTTACATGCGCACACTTTTCTTTGTTGTATTTTGAAAAAATCGCGAGAAATCGCTGTCCCTCCCCTCTGCTCGAAAAGTACTAAACCAAAAATTTTGAAAAAATTCAGAAATATTCTCCACTGGGTGTAGATTGAACGAAAATGATCACGAGTGCATCTTTAATAATTTATCTGGTATATAAAAAAACAAAAATTTCAAGGTCATCAGTTTTCAGTAAAGATCGAAAACAAACTTTGTTGAAAACTCATTTGGGGTGTGTTTTGTGAAGTCACTGATCATTTTATACCTCCGTAACAAAAATTTTTATTTCAGAAGCAATCAACGTACGGAACATTAATTGCGCAAGTTCAACTTGCACTTGACCGGTTATTTCACTCAGTTCTATCACGCACCCCATTCCTTTTATTACAAGACTGGACTTAAACAAGTTTGCACTTACCCACAACATTTTTTATTAGTGAATAATCCACGATATCATTTTTATTGTATCAGACATTACTGTCACAATAGTCAAGTCCTGGAGACATTTTGACAGAAGTCGAAGAACGAGAATTGAGAATCTCATTACTGGAAACAAAGGAGCCGCGTATTGCTGGACTTACTGTCTCTGGGTTTGGTATGGATTCTTCCTTTTTACGACAGAATCCCCTCTGTTCTTTAAAAACTGATATTCGAACATATAAAACAATAAAAGAGAGAAGAATCGCAAATCACCGAGGTCAGGCTCAGGTAGCAAGTACACACAAGTCATATAAAAACTTGTTGGGTATAGTTATAAGAACATAATGGATTCTACTGTTCTAAAACTCTATAGGAGAACAGAAAACTAAGAAACGGGCGTGAAACCCATCCGGT
Organism: Pachyrhynchus sulphureomaculatus; assembly: GCA_019049505.1. Lineage (NCBI taxonomy): Eukaryota > Metazoa > Arthropoda > Insecta > Coleoptera > Curculionidae > Pachyrhynchus > Pachyrhynchus sulphureomaculatus. Next base: position 60,605,488 of record CM032456.1, read on the forward strand.
TTTTGAGAAATCGCTTGTCCTAAAAAATCACGTTTTTAAGACACAATGTTTTTTTTCTTAGCTATCGTAGTAGATAGAGTTAGGTTTTTTTTTTTGAGTCATTATAGACATGTCCCTGAACATTTTGAGCGGCACAGATTTTTCCGTAAGTCAAGAAATTCCGAAAAAAAAATTATCCGATGGAAAAAAATTGAATCGTATTTTGGTACTTTAGTTTTTTTGGAGCAGTGGAGAAAGCAAAATTTTTAAAATCTACCACGCTCGAATTGTTTCCTGATAATCGAGAAATAGCTAGAAAAAAGAAGTTGATAATCAGAGCAGTACAATTGTAGAAAAGGAACATTATGTGCAAAAAACACAGATTTTCACATCCCTTTTACAGTCAGATGTATATCCTAGGTTACCACCACCAGAGTTAAATCAAAGCTTAAAATACAATGATTCACACAAAAAAAATTGTTAGGGGTAGTTTTTAGATAATCGAGAAAAAGAAGTCGGGCATTTCCGGCTGAAGAACCAAGCGGAAACGGTTAGAATCCCCTTCAATTTTCCTAAAAAGCTTTAAATTAAATATATTTAAAAATAATTAAACTGTATGTTTATCACAATTTACTTTATTAGGAAAAAGAAATTATGATAATGAAAATGTTTTTTGAATTTTTTAGTTCTTTGGTTATTTATAAAAATAAATTGAACGTGTCATAAAAAATTATTATAATACAAACAAAAAATAAGACCTACAATTAAATCTATAATATATATAAAATGCAACGCCTCTTTGTCTCTCTGTCTGTCCGTTAGTGCGTTTATGACTTGAGAACCACTTATCCGATTTATTTACGTACTTTTTTTTTTAAACACACATATGTTCTCTGGCCAGGTTATAGGCTATATTTTATTTTGTTAAGTAACATAAGGAATAAGCAGTGACGATAATAGTGAATCAAATCGGAAAAAAGTTTGCCGCTAGCGCATTCTCTTTAAATACACTGAATAAATCAAATATGGAACAATATCACGTAGCAAAAAATATCTATACCATATCTATAATAAATATATATATAAAATGCAACGTCTCTCTGTCTGTCTGTCTGTCCATTAATGCGCTTATCGCTCGAGAAGCAGTTATCTGATTTACGTGTTTTTTTTTTTTAAATTCACACATTTCTTTTCTAGCCAGGTTATAGGAAATATTTTATTACGTTAGGTAACATAAGGAGTAAGCAGTATCGATATAGTGAATCAAAAAAGTTTGCCGCTAGTGCGTTCTCTTGCAATAGACTGCCTAAACCATTAAATATGGAACAATATCATGTAGCAAAGAACATAATATATGCAACATCTCTCTGTTTGTCTGTCTGTCCGTTAGTGCGCTTATGACTTGAGAACCACTTATCCGACTTACATGTTTTTTTTTTAATTCATACATTTGTTCTCTGGCCAGGTTATCTATAATCTTCTATAATATATATATATATATATATATATATATATATATATATATATATATATATATATATATATATATATATATATATATATATATGATGCAACGTCTCTCCGTTTGTCCGCTAATGCGCTTATCACGCGAGAACCACTTATCAGATTTACGTGTTTTTTTTTTAAATTCATACATATGTTCTCTGGCCAGGTTATATAAGAATAATAATGATTTATATAATATATGTTATATAAAACGCAACGTCTCTCTGTCTGTCCGTAAGTGTGCTTATCATTCGAGAACCACTTATTCGATTTACGTGTTTTTTTTTTTAATTCTTAACTTAATATTTATCAAAAAAATCTATAATATATAAAACGCAACGTCTCTCTGTCTGTCTCTCCTTTAGTGCGCTTAGCACTCAAGAACCACGTGTTTTTTTTTATAAAATACATATGTTCTCTGACCAGGTTATAGGATATATTTTATTACGTTATATTACGTTAGGCAACATAAGGAATAAGCAGTGACGATAATAGTAAATCAAGTCTACGCGAGGGGACCCGCGGACACGGCTAGTATGTTATATAAAATGAGTTAAAGCCTTACTTTCCTCGCATTGCTGTATTGTTTTCGTGAAAAAATTAACCTCCGAGATTATTGCTTTTTTTCACGTTTTAGGGTTCCTTTAAATTTGGTATACTTGTAATAAATAAGAAGGGAAGAAACTTATAGTTTTTAGGCAATATAGTTTGAGGAGAATGGGTTGAAAGGTATGGAGAAATTTTTTAAGGTTCTAATAGTAATATGGTAATTTTTCCTGATTTCTTGTGGAGCTAATAAACAGATTTTATGCATGGATACTTATAGTAAAACATACAAGAGTCTAAAAGAATAAGGGAAGGGATTACCGGATTCATCCCGTTATGTATCCTTTTTAAGGTCGTCGAACAAAAAAGTTAGGTTAATATCATTGTGAGGATGTTTCCAGATCTTTTAGCGATGTAATGGATACATTTTAAGTATATTATTTATAGTAAATTATATTAGGAGTTAGAAAAGTACTTAGAACGGTTGGCTCGTGTATATTGAATTGTACGTCCTCTTTAAGATTCTTGGAGTGTACGAATTTGAAAATTAAGTTGTTTTTTTTAATTACTTTCAATTTTAACGAGTAAAATGGTCGAAATATACGGGGGTCGTTAAATTTTTGTATAGTTAACTAGTATTATGACAATTTCTGTAGGTTATTGGTTGGGATATTGGACAAATTTGAAGCATAATTATTTGTACTAAACCGTACATGTGGTTAAGCGGTGGGCAGGAAATTAAATTGTATAGTTTCAACAATATTATGAGAATGTTTCTTGATTTTTGTTTAGAGGTGTTGGTTGGTTGATTGTAGGATCTCAAATTTTTAAATGGCACACTCAGTATATTCTGATAGATTTTACAAAACCTTCCAACTTTTATTAAGTATGTCATATACCTATTTCTAATAGTTTTCCATTTATATTGAATTTTTCAATTTTTACTCTTGTTTTTAAGTTACGCTATAACATCACAGTTGCCAAGACAAAACAAAAATGTAGGCATTGTCAAATTTTGACATGTCTATTAAGCAAGTAAAAATAGTTTAATTTGTTGTAGTAAGTGATGCATAAAGGTAATAGTTATGGATTTTCTTAAAAATGAATTAATTGATATGTTTTATATAGTGGGCGAGGCGGGAAAAAATTGTCTTTTGGCAGTAACCCTTTACGGAGCGAAGTACCCTAATAGTAATAATACCATCTAGAAAATCTTTTCAGTGCTTAATAGAACGATTTGATGGTAGTGGTAGCGTTGAGTATATGAAACGGAAAGTAGTAAATCAGAATGCTACCAATGAGGAAAAAGAAATGGAGAATTTACTTCATGTTGAAGATATTCCCCAGGTCAGCAGCCCTCAACTAGCTGACTTATCTGATACATCCCAATCTACAGCTAATTGCACCACGAGAAAATACAAGTATCATCCCTTTCATATGGAACTACACCAAGAACTTCAAGATCGTGATTTTGAGCGGCGAGTAAACTTTTGTACCACCATGAATGGAGCAATAGAGGCCGATCCAAATCAAACAATGTTTTCTGATGAAGCTGCTTTTCGCAGTAATGGAGCAGTTAACACCCATAATATACATTATTTTTCAACAGTTAATTCATTTTGGGTCCGGGAAGTTCAAAACCAAAACCATTGGTCATTTAATGTATGGTGTGGAATATTAAATGTTCGATTTATTGGTCCATATTTTTCCGCGAACCGCTTAACGAGCCTAGATATCTAAATTTTTTGCAAAACGAATTACCCCAGCTTCATCGCTATAGAACGCTCGTCACAATTATGAGTATTGCACCTTCAGAAACAATGGTGCTACTGGAAATTTTTTACAAAACTGAAAACTAGTATTTTTTTTTTAGAAAATTGAAATATTAGTAAAACTACTATGTTTAGGTATATAATATTATTAATAAAAAAGTTATATAATTTTACGCAGAATTTAAAAATAAATTAGAAAATAGGATCACACTTTTTTGAAGTACGCTGTATACTCAAAAATAATATTAAACTGCGCACCTTAACATTCTCTAAGACTATTATATTTAACATTTTTTTTCGTCCTTCCAGAAACAAATGAGATAATGAAATTTACTCTATCGTTGACTCACCCTGTACACTGCAGCTTTTTGGCTTATTGTGGTCCCCTAGAAAGGATATAGTGTATTTATCGTAATATACGTCTATTTAATGTTGTTGTTTTTCATTATTTCCAATTTTACCAGAAATAGTTTGTTGAAGGAATTTAGATCTGATTAAAGAGTAAAAATTTTTAGATCTATTAGAGTAGATACATTATTTTTACTACTTTTGCTAAAGGGAAGTATTGTTCATGAAAATATTCCTTTCCAAAATTTTTGGTTTTCTTCACACTCTAAAGTCCTTAGATTACGAAAACATAGTTTTTCCATTTTCTATCAATCTGTCTACCTGTCAGTCTAGTGGCACAGTAATGATAATATACTACTTGCGGTAGGGTCGAAACCTATAGTTTTTGAGAGACATCGCTACAGAGAAATGGGCTAAAATGGGTGCGTGACAATGTGGTGTATCATTTTAATAGTATTATAGGAATTTTTCCGAGTTTCTTCATTAAGATAACGAACAAATTTTATTTATGATTATTTACAGTGAAATATACCGGGATTAAAAGGGTGGGTTACTGAGAACTTATTTCTTTCATATTTTTGGTGAGGAACAAGATATCACCCTACCATTTTTAACATTATCCTTGGATATTTTATCTACTGCAATTATATTATGCAAATTTTAAGACAAACTAAAAAATCCTATGATTTACTGGATATCAATCAATTAACAACAGTTCTTTAATCTGAAATTACTTGTTTTAATATGCCAGCATTTCTACAAGAAAGACGTTTTCAAACGAGGTCAGGTTTGTCATACGGTTAATTTTATGTACTAGGGTAGAAAGTTCCAAAGTTATGCAGAGTCCTTGAAAATTACAACAATGGTTATAGGTTAAACGCCGACGTCTAACTGCAGCCACTCTTGCATAATTTTTCTTATTGTAAAACTTTACAACGAACCGTTACTGAGATATGGATATCTTATTTGATATACCTAGTATATTGAAATGGTGTCATCCTCATCATACACTATGTATACCAGCAACAATGGCTGCAAGTCTGCAAGTTCTATTTTTACTTTACTTTTTACTTATTTTGCTAAAGGATGTCTAGTATTCGTGAAAAAACTCACATTTCAAAATTTTTACAATTCCTCACGTTTCAAGATCGCAACAGCACGAAAAATATAGCCTTCAATTTCCGTATCTCTGGCTGTCTGACTGCTGGCACGATAACTCTCGAACGAAATCAGATATCAGGTAAAAATTTGGTACACCTATGGTACTTGAAGTAGAAATGGAACTTTTTAGCGATATCGCTTCAAGAGGAGGGGGAAACAGAGGTAGGAGTCGATAAATTTTTGTGTAGTTTGGTATTTTTTTTATTGTTCACTTCCCCGCCGACTAGGGATTTGACTCTTTTTCATATCCTGAGGATTTCGGCGGGGATGTCGTAATACCCGTCAACGTTGTCCAAGTGCCAAAACGTACATTTTGGTATTTCGCGGTACCTTTTAGACAACGCGGTAGTGCTGCCACGGATGTTATTGCATTTCTGCAAACAACTACTAGCTACGTACGTAGCCAATCCATATATACTTAAATAAAAGTATACCGACCTGCCGGGATTGAACCCGAGACCTTCTGCATCGCAAGCAAATACTACACCACGGAGCCAGGGGCCGCCACTGGTATAAACTTTTAAAATCTTTTCCCGGTTTTTGTTTACGTCAATAAAAAAACAAACAATATTGTTTAGTGTCAAACATATGTTATAAGGAGTTAAAGGGGTAGTGGAGATGGTTAGAGTAGTTGCTTCAAATATATTGTGTTATACTTATTTCTCAGGGTTCTCAGGGTCAAGAAATCGGTTGATTATGTTATTTCTCATTATTTTCGATCTCAACAAAATAGGGACTTGATTATAGAGTGTCCTCAGAAAAACATATTAACTATATTTTTTACTGGATAAATAACTATTCCATTTCTTGTTACCGAAAATTAATTAGAAAAAATTGATAATTTTCCGCGCATGTAAATACAAATATATTGTAAACTGTTTCTGTCAACTACTGTTTTAACAATGAGAATTATATTTTTATAAGCGTTACGTGTCATTAGTCTCAATGTAAAACTGGCATGATATAGAGCATTATCCTTTACCCGATAACAACGAGAATGTTACATACACTCTGAGAATCCAGGAATAGTTATTATTGATATTGCCGACGTTTGACTAAGAGGTTAATGAATTCCACAGTAATTTGTATTTTTTGTACCTCGCAAAAAAAGTAAATAACATAACATGTTGTTTAAGATTGATGGAATCTCCGGTCTGGATATTCACTGAAGACGAGTTCAATAACACTATAACGATTAAAAGCAAAATGAAAAGTATTACTTTTTGCATAATAAAGAAGAAGACTCACATATAACGTTTCTTTTTAAGAAAGATGATAATACTTCTGAATTGCAAATTTCGAAAAGGGCTCATCAAAGATTTTTCAAATTTTTCAGGACACACAAACAGTTTCAATTAAGGGAGCCGTTTTTTTCTGAAACTGCTATTATTGTGTTACATCTTAACATACTAAAATTATGTCCTGGAATGAAGATGTGTCTGGGAGAACGACGGTTTTTTCGAAAAATGGTGCATATTTGAACTTTCTTTTAAAATGTGCATCATTTTTCGAAAAAAAAAAAAAACGTTATTTTCAAATTTCCATACATTATCCACTAGTTTTTGATATACATTAACGAAAATTTTTTGGTGTCTTATTCTAGGTTGAAAACTAATGCCAAGATGCCTTGTCGTCTTGGATTCTGAAGCGGCCATTTTGAAGTAAATATAATATTTTTGTACACTTAAATATTTATTTAACAAAATACTTCAAATAAATTTTCGACTGCTTTTATTATAATCTTGAAAAAAATTCCCGAAATTAGCCTTTTTTCCTGGGACCTGGAGTGGCCTTACCCCTTAAAATAGAGAGATCATAAATTAAACTAAAGTCCAACTATTGTTTCGAGGAAGACCTCTGTGTAAAGATAACATGAAAGAATGTAAAAACAGTTGTATGAAAAACATCAAATGGTCACAGAAGTGCCAGAAGTAAGAAATAGGAAAGAAAAGCTAAGACCCTTTTAGGTGAGTCAAGGTGCTTCAAATAATTTTAAAATAGTTTAGAAGAAAGCAAACAGGTGATTAAATCAAAGGCTCCGAGTTGGATTCTGTATGAAGAATAGTAGAATCAGCAAGCAGCAAGAATAAGTAATGAAATAAAATAATAAATAAATAAGTAAGCGAGGAAGCTTACCCAAATGATCAACAGAGTTAAGAACGTTATTTTAAAAAGCTTTTATAAGAAGAAGAGCCTTGGTCGATCTTTGATTACGGCATTCCAAACCATGGTGTAACGTAGACGCATTGAAGAAATTAGATCCAGAAAATAATGACATACCCACAGATGCAACCTAAAGGTGTAGATAATATATAGGATTTGATGTAACAAATTTCCAAATAAGCACATGTTGTATTTTATTTCTAAGGAGGGTAAAGGGAAGAATAAATACAGGATTGTGGAAATTATAAAAGAATATCAAGAGGAAAGTAATTATTATAGGATCCAAAGTTGTAACGTTATCGAAGGCGCCTGATGATAAGGAATAATGATTATGTTGGCAGGAGAGTGTAGTAGTAGTGGAAAAGGTTCATAAGATAAGTATCGAAATCTCAAGAAGAAGATAAACGATTGAAGATAATGATGACTTCAGGCAAGCTTAACAGAAAAAAACATAGGATAGTGCCTTGTTCAAAAAACTAGTCGGAAACCTCGACTTAACTTAGATAGGTATAAACGTCGATAAAAAAATCTTAATTTTAGGCAAGATACAAAAAACAGAACATTGAGAGCATTTCAGAACTGGCACTGCAGAAATATAAAAACTTGAAGACCACACTAGGGAGTGCTAAACGGAGTCAAGGACGATATAGCCCTTTGAGAAACGTTAAAAAAAAGACAAGAGAGAGATCTAACACAGTTAATTGTTACAGAAAGTAGACCTAATCGAACAGAACCTAGCGTTAATTACTTGGATTAAACAATGAAGACTTTAAGTGAGGAAAATTAGAAAAAGATTTAGCGGAAAATCGCTAAAAGTGTTAGCTTCAGCCATATCTTTTGTTAGAAGAACAAGTTAAAAGGATTTGGTAATTAAAGTTGAAAGAAAGACTTCTTAAATAGTGAATGCCTCTTGGAATTAATTATTGATCCAAGTGATTTCTGTTTTTCATTAAAAACTTACACAAACTAAATTCTCAATAACAAGAGTGAGGCAACAATATATATATATATATATATATATATATATATATATATATATATATATATATATATATATATATATATATATATATATATATATATATATATATATATATATATATATATATATATATATATATATATATTGTAACATTCATTTTTTCCTGGATTTTAAGACCATGCAATGTTACTGATTCTTCACTTCAAATTGTATTTATTTTTATTTTAAAATATCGACCGGTATATTAAACAAAAGTTTCAGGACATTCAGTATATACTGTGTGGTGCGGGTTGCTGATCGAACCTACCGCCAGGCCGCGATTGGCGAAATGTTTGACCCGGAGTTTTGATTCGAGCGTCCGGATATTACCGGTAAAAATCGCACGATTATTTAAGGGCCTGAGAAACTACCAGCAAGGCTTTTTTCGATCGAGCCACAGACCAGGCAGTACCGTCTAGCCGAGAGGCTATTTTCCATCTAGCCGAAGTAGGCTAATTTTCTTCAGAACCTGCTAAGTAAAAGTACCAGTTTCGACCATAAAAGCTGTAGTGAGCTTTCTAAGTGTTAAGAAAAAGTGTGAAATCGGGCGAAGTCCATCACAGCAGGACTGAAAAACAGTAAGTCAACAAAACTCCCTCCAATAGACTTATTTAAGAGCAGTGCATTAACAGCAATGAACAACAGACAAAAAAGTGAAGTGTAAAACACGATGTCTCGCCTTCGGGGGTTGTAAAAGTTTAAAGTTTAAATGTAACAACTACTATTTAGGCTAGAATTTTTTGGTATAACTGTAAAGGTTAGAACTTTTTATTTTCATTTTAAAAATATGAATAAATTCTTTTTTTGTTGATTAAAGCTAGTGTCTCACTGAATAGTTATTTTTCTTTTCAGGATCAGTTGTGCTAGACTAATTTCTTTTTAGTAATATCCATAAAACACTTCAGTTTTTTCTCATTTTTCTTAGCTGAAGTTAAATCCTTTCTATTTTAAAATGAGTGGTGCCCAAAAAAAAGTCGTACAACTGAGGTTTCTTTAGAAATAGAATTAAATTCCAAAAAGACGTACAAAAATTATCTCTTACCCATATCTCTCCACCAAGGAAAACTGAGCTAGTATTTCTTTAATTTCTTTAGTTCTTTTAAAATCAGGTTTCACTCAATTCATTATCAGAAATTAAAGCGGGGCTGCAAGAAAATTGTGCTCAAGCTTGGGGCGTCCAGTATTTAAAAATGTTACAAAATGACGCAGTCTACATGGGGCGAAAAAATAAAGCAAAATTAGCACACCTTACAAAATTACGCCCAAGCTTGGGGAAACATTTTATTCACACGCTACAAAATAGCGCTGTCAACGCGGGGCTTTTGGAATTTTATTTTTTAAAAAAAGGGTTCAGTGTACTAGCTTTCGAACAAAATAAAAGCTCTAACTTTGCAGATATTTTATTTCACAACATTTATTAAACGAAACTACACTATAGCAGTAAGACAAAAGCAGGAAATTTGTAGAATTTTTTTTATTTCAATTTATCTGATATAGATATTTGAATTTTGTTGTTGACTCTAAGATAAGAGATTCCTACTTTTTTTCTTAAAAGCTGGCTTTATAGTTCAGATTGGCAGATGTGTTGGTCGACTTTAATTTTGCATTGTTGATTTATTTTGCGGATAACCGAACAAAAAACTGTTCTTTTTTCTCACCTATATTTTGCATGAATATTAAAAATACTTTGCTGATATACGAAACGATATTTAGAGATTTTTTTATAGGAAATTCTTAAGATAAATTGGTAAAGGAATGTTAATACAAGGCGATACTTAGAAATTTTTTTTGAAATGGTTGAAGATTTTTTTTAAAGTTTGGTAAAGAAGTTTACATATTTTAAGTGCCTTTACATATTTTTTATTTTTGACTATTGGGAGCACAGGAGGAATATTTTCACGGCTTTTTAAACAATTCTTTTAAATTTTATAGTATTCATTTATCATGGAAGCCTTCAATTTTAAAGTCAATCACCTATTGGAATATGAATTAGACTATGAACTAAAAATCCGTCGTACTTTCTCAGAACGTCCGGTCGCAGATAAAAGAAAGATTCTAACGAGGATCTTAAGTAAAGAAATTAATGAGCCGGGAAAAACGATAAAAATAGGGGATGACACCCTGTCTTTTACAGAAGAAACGGCTGGTATCGAAAAGAGTTTAAATTCAATCCAAAACTTAATCGATAGTTATGACGGTGATCCAAATGATTCACTTGTACACCGGGTTAAATCACGTTTATCGCATGTAGCGGGTCGCGTACAAAGAATTCCCATGCCGGATGACGAAGAGGAAGCGTCGAAGCTTTCCAAATATGTTCAGGAAACGATAGCTACGTGTGTGCTCATGGAAGCAAATCTTGCAGAAAAGATAGCTCCTGGCCATGAGTTACCACAGCTGCCTATTACAACCCCAGTTATAAACGTACCAGCTCCAATCGTGAATTGCGCAGCCAGAAATATTCCTGTCAGCGAATGGCAATTGAAATTTAATGGAGACTCAAGGAGACTCTATCCTTTTTTGGAGAGGCTGACTGAAATAGCTCAAGCTAGGAAAGTATCGGAAGATGAACTTTTCAGCTCTGCTGTTGAATTTTTCACTGGCGATGCCTTCATTTGGTATAGAAGCATAAAATCAAGTGTCAACGACTGGCATTCCTTGGTAGATAGGCTAAAGAAGGACTTCTTGCACTGTGACGATGATGAAGAATTGTGGTCAGAAATAAAGAGGAGGCGACAAAAGAAGGATGAGTCCACTGTGATTTTTATTGCCCATATGGAATCTTTATTTGGTAGGTTATCCATCAAGCCTTTGGAATGTACCAAAGTTAAATTTATACGTAGGAATATTCTGCCTAGTTTCGTCAATCGGTTAGCTCTACTAGATATAAATTCGGTAGCCGAACTCGCCGGGTTATGTAGAAAACTTGAAGAGTCCGATTATTTGTTAGGAAAGAGCAGACCAAAAAGCGAAACTAATATACATCAGGTAAGGTATAATCCAAATGGCCGAAGTGGAGTCTCGACAAATAAAGTTGTGAATGTAAATCGGAACCCTAGGAGTAACCAGAAAACGGGTAAAGGAAAAGATAATGACTCTAAAATTAGCGACACTGCAGCTAAAGTGAACGACAAGCCGGTTTCACCTAAGGCAATTTTCACGTGTTGGAATTGCACAGGCCCGAATCACACTTACCAAAATTGTACAGCACCAAAGAGGGTATTTTGTTTCAAATGTGGAACAACAGGTGTGAGACTAACATCATGCCCCAAATGTACAAAAAACGAGTAAGGACGGTATATTACCGAGGCGGATATCCTAAGTCCAACAAAAAAGCCTCTAATCATTCGGCTAAGTCACAAGCTCATGTTCGCAGTAAAGCCCCTAATCCAAGACGTTCTAGAAACACGGTCGAACAAAAATATTCCAGTAGATCGGATTGGACTAAATGGTTACAAAAAGTTTCTGATTTTTTTTAAGTCTAATAAAAATTCTCCTTCTCAAGTTAAAACTCCTGCTTCTCCAAATGGTCACATGTCTCCTTTATTCGTGCATAAATATTCAGATAACAGACCGCATATAAAGATAAATCTATTAGGTGCCCATTTCTCGGCTTTATTTGACTCTGGTGCAAATGCCTCCGTTATAGGTCAGAATGGTATTAAAATTTTAAGTCGTTTAGGTATAAAAATATGCCATGTCAATAATAGAAGTGTTACCACTGCAGATGGCAGCCGTCTAAAAGTTTTAGGTACGGTTGAGTTGCCGCTAGTCTGCAATGGTCATTGTTTAGTAATCTCTGCTCTAGTAGTACCTTCTCTATCACATACTTTGGTTTTAGGATGTGATTTTGCACAAAAATTCGGAATTTTAGTAAATTTTAAAAATAATTCGTGGTATCCACAGTCCCTAGAAGTCAATTCTCAAACAAGTTTTAAAGATTGTTATTCAGAAAGTTCTTTTGAAAACCTTTTCTCGCGTCTATGTACCCTAGATGATCTCTCGCGGACGGAACGCTTAAAAGCAGAAAAAGTAATAAGCTCTTTCAATGAAATAAGTAGTAAAGATAGGTTAGGCCGAACGAATAAAATCAAGATGTCTATAGATACGGCTGATGCCAGTCCTGTAAAGACAAGGCCCTTCGCCATGTCTCCTTATATGTCAAAAGTATTAAATAAAGAGTTAGACGAAATGTTGAAACTCGGAGTGATTGAAGAATCAAACAGTCCTTGGTGTTCTCCAATCTTATTGGTGAAAAAGGCCGATGGACAGTATCGTCTGTGCTTTGACGGAAGAAAGCTCAACGAGGTCAGCAAATTTGATAACTACCCATTACCGAACATCGACAGAATTTTGACATCACTCAGGAATGCTAAGTATGTATCTTCGATAGACCTTAGAAAGGCTTTCTGGCAAATTCCTTTAGACAAATCCTCTAAGGAAAAGACCGCTTTTGCAGTAGTAGGCCGAGGTCTATTTCAGTTCGTCACTATGCCGTTTGGTCTAAAGAACGCTGCTCAAACTCAGCAACGTTTAGTAGACGCTATATTTGGTCCGAAATATGAGCCACATATTTTTACCTATCTCGATGATATTTTAGTAACATCGGAAGACTTCGAATCGCATATTCGCTTACTTAAGGAAGTAAAAGATAAATTGAAAGAGGCCGGACTGACGATAAATTTGAGCAAATGTGATTTTTTCAAAACTTCTCTAAAGTTTTTAGGCTATATTGTAGGCTCAAATTCTTTGCGTACCGATCCGGATAAAGTAGCAAGCATGGTTAATTATGCGAGACCTACTAATACTACGGAAGTTAAGCGCTTCGTAGGAATGTGTTCATGGTATAGACGTTTTATCGAGAATTTTTCTACCTTGTTGTCACCTATTAATGATCTTTTGAAAGGACGGAAAAAAGGACAATCGATAGATTGGACAAAGGCAGCCGAAGAATCTTTTATAAAGATTAAAGAACTATTGGTTTCAGCTCCCATTTTATCCCAACCAGACTTTTCCCAACAGTTTTATATTTCTAGTGATGCTTCTAATACTGGTTTAGGGGGCGTCCTAACACAGAAAATCAATGGTGAGGAAAGGGTGATAGCGTATGCCAGTAGAACTTTATCAAAGGCTGAACGTAACTATTCGGTTGTTGAAAAAGAATGTTTAGCAGTACTCTTTAACATCGAAAAGTTTCGACCTTACATAGAAGGTGTTCCTTTCACGGTCATAACAGATCATTATAGCTTATTGTGGCTTAATTCTATTAAAAACCCTAGTGGCAAACTAGCGCGTTGGGCGATTAGGCTGAGACAACACACGTTTACTTTAATTCATAGAAAAGGAGTCCACAATGTTATTCCTGACGCTTTGTCAAGAATCCCAGATCATACAGCGGACGAAAACAGTCTTAATGCACAGTTTGGCGTAAGAATTGATACAGTAGATGTAGATCGCATTGACCCATGGTACGACAATTTACGGCAGCAAATTAAAGAATCTCCTCAAAATTTTCCACAGTGGAAGGTGGAAAATGATTTCGTGTACAAATTTATCCCAAACCAGTTGCCTTTAAAAATTAATGTACCCGAGTGGAAAATACTAGTTCCTAAACCACAGAGAGAGGAAGTTATAGACATGTGTCACACTCCTCCTACTTCTGGTCATTTTGGCTTTTATAAAACTCTTCACAGGGTTCAGGAACAGTATTATTGGCCAAAAATGCGTTTTGACATCGTAAAGTTTGTGAGGACTTGTGAAGTATGTGGAGCGCAGAAATCTCCAAATACACTACCTATGGGACTGATGGGAAAAGAGAAAACGGTTAATTACCCTTTTCAAGTCATAGCAGCTGATCTAGTAGGCCCATTCCCACGTTCAAAAAAGGGAAATAAATGGCTTCTCGTGGTTTCTTGCTGGTTTACAAAGTATACCATGCTATTTCCTTTGAAAAGCTCTAAAGCTGGATATATAGAGAGAATTTTGGAAAATAATGTCTTTCTAATCCACGGTGTTCCATCGCTCTTGATATGCGATAACGGTACTCAGTTTGCCTCTAAAAGTTTTAAGAGCTTAAGTGAAACTTATGGTTTTAACATCCGTTTTAATCCCGTGTACTCTCCCCAATGTAATTTTGTGGAACGTAATAACCGAACAGTCGGGACCGCTTTAAGAAGTTACGTGGATTCACATGACACTTGGGATAGCAATATTTCCAAAATCCAACAAGCGATAAATACCGCGAGACACGAAGTAACAGGGTTCACACCGTCTTTCTTAGTTTACGGCAGACATATACCTCTATCTGGATCATATTATAAAAACTTAGACTTGGATGTCAATGCTGACAGCGAAATAATTCCGGGTAACAGGGGCGCGTACGCCGAAAATTTAAAGGGTATAAAAGATATTTTCACCGACGTGCGTAGTAGGATACATAAGGCTTATGAGCGGAACAGTAAGTCTTACAACCTTAGAAAAAGGGATTTTTCCTTTAAGATAGGTGATCACGTTTGGCGAAAAAATAAAATTCTTTCCAGTGCAGCTGATAAATTCACATCTAAGTTGGTACCTAAGTATGTGCATTGCGTGATTAGAGAAAAGATTTCAGATTTAGTTTATGGTTTAGTTAATTTAGATGGGACTAAAGTAGGACGATGGCATATTAAAGACTTAAAACCATTCAATGAACCTAACCCTAATGAAAGTTTGTCAGAAGAAGAATAATTTATATTTACACTATCTTAATTGCTTTAGTTTATTTTTTTTTGATGTTGCTCTGTAGAGGTGACGACCTCGTCTTTTTTGACTGTTATAAAAGTTGAGCTGAGGATAGCTTACTTTTATAGTTTTTGCTAAGGTGTTGGGTATTGGCCATATCCCAAACCTAGGTTGATTGTAGTTGATGATTAGCATCGACTCAGCTGTTGCGAGCTTGCGAAAGAGTCACACTCAGGATATATCATAAGACTGGTATGTCGGTGGTCGCGGGATTTGATTTGCTTATGACCCCAAATAATATCCAGTTCTTGACACTTGGAAGCGAAATTTTGATTAGAGGCAATCCAAGGTGATCTTGAGTTAGGACAAGCGCAGGATGAAGCTCGTGTTGTATGATGTAGAGTCAAAATGTAATTAGAGCAATTTCAAAGTTTGCTACCCGAGAGGGTGTATTTTTATTACCTTAGTGGTATATTTTGGGTGCAATTAAGAGTAAATTGATTTTGGTTTATCCAGTAAGCCTAAGACTTGGATTATTTTGATTGAGATCTTCTTCTGAATTGACAAACTAAGGGTATTTTTTTTCTTTTCAGAGCCGTTTTAAACGTTACCTTTGAGTCACAAATTTTTTTAAAATTTTTTTTGCAGAGGCTCATAGGCGTCTGATGAGTTTTTTCGGTTTACTATCAGATTGATAGAAAATTGAAGTTCTGCAGGAGAACTAAAGGCTGATCATTTACAGGAGATGAGAGCAGAGTAAGACAGTCGTTTCACAAAGAAATGATCAAAATCTGATACCGAGATGAGAACCTTGTCAAGAGAGGCTAAGCGCAGTGAAGGAAGATTCCTAACCGAATTTTTAGATTTCCAAGAGGTAATCTAGAAGTTTGGGCTGACAGAAAACGGTTATGCCTGATACCTGTAGCAGTTTCTTCTAGAGGCTATTGTCTAGGGAGACGATTAACACCATGATCGAATATTTTAGCTGTCAACGATGTTTTCTTCTTGTTTCTGATTAAGCTGGAAAAGCTCTTGTCGTCTTCAAAAGTTTTGTTGCGTTGCCACCAAAAATTTGAGAAATTTTTGCTTCATGTAGCTTTTTAAGTTCATTTTCGTTTTTTTAAAATTTCGTTAGAAGCTTGGTTAAGTCAACCTTATAAACCTTTTAGGTTGTATCCCATGAGTTATCTGTTTTTACAGGCTGTGATGCACCGGGTGCTAACAGATGCCGTTACGACGTTTGGCAGGGAGTTAGTCTTCCTGAGGAACAGACTGATTGGAAGGGTAGTCTATGGGGGGTGAACGTTTGACCTTTGGGACCTTTAAAGGTTTTGTTACCCAATGGTTATTTCTATTTGAACCAAAGGAGAGCCTAACTACTGTAGTCGACCTCAGCTCCAATTAGCCTATTAGTGGTGACAGGCTGTTGGCAGTAGTGTATTTCGGAACACCCTATTGATTAATTTTTTTTTTTGACTTATGGTGGTGTGGTAGACACCGTTTTAGTTTAGTGGATGCTATAATCTACTCCCTTTTGTTGGTGGACTCCAGGGTCACCAATTCTGTATTTTTTTTGTCTCCACCATTCAGTATATCGTGGTGAAGTGTTTGTCTCCTGTTGTGTGGGATGGATAGAATGTTTTTCGTTGTTGTTCTAGGGCGAGACCAGTACACGAGGGTTCTTCATGCAACTTGAAGAGGCGCAATGCTGGTTAAGTTTTATTTCTCTGTGTAGCCACCCTGAAGAATGACGGAGAGCGTTTTTTTTCTGGCTCATGTTTCTAGGCAGATTTGTCACTTTGGTGCGATGTGCCGAAGATTTGTTTAGCTTTTGCTAAGAGCTTTCACCAAGCTCAGTATGGAGTTATCATAACCAAGAATTAGGGATTTGAACTCCTGTATATATTTCTGTATATATTACTGTACATATTTCTGTATATATTTCGGTGTATGTTGGTTGCCTGAGGGCATGTGCTCAAAATGCGAGATTTTGAGTCGTTTTGCTTATGGACTCCTATATAGGATTATGACTTTAGGGAGGTCCTATTTCGAGACTTGCTGTCTCGTATAGTTATGTTGGGAATGTTTCCAAGAATGTTAGTTGCGCGCGGACTAATCATTCTGTTCTTAGTGAACATTGCTTTTTGAAGCAGGATCATTCAGTTTAGTGAATTTTAGCTTTTATAGCTATTCACGGTGTTTAGAGTGAATTTTAGCTTTTATAGCTATTCACTGTGTTAAGAGTGAATTTTAGCTTTTGTAGCTATTCACTGCGCTTATAGTGATTTAGTTAGCTTTTATAGCTGCTCACTATGTTCATGGCGAGTTTGTTCTTTTAGAACGCAGACTTTGTGTAGTCGAGGACTATTGACAGAGTGTTTTCTTGGCGAGGAGCCGAGCTTTTTTCTGGCGATGTACCAGAATGTTTTCTTGGCGAGGAGCCGAGGTGTTTTTCTGGCGATCAACCAGAGCGTTTTCCCTGGCGACTTTAGCATGTCTGGATGTCTTAGGACGTCGACATTGCATTATAGAGTGCGATTATCTGGCGATACCAGAGTGTTTTGTTGGCGATGAGCTGACGTGTTTTCTGGCGATCAACCAGAGCGTTTTCCCTAGCGATTTTAGCATGTCTAGATGTCTTAGGACGTCGACATTGCGATATAGAGTGCGATTATTTTCTGAGTGCGACTAGTAGTGATACTAGATTTAGAATGTTCTCTTAGCGATGAGCTAGAGCATGGATAGCGATTTTTCCCGAGCGTTTGTCTGGATATTTATCCAGATATTTTTTTGGCCTTGTGCTAAATGGTCTGACAAGACTTTTTCTTTTTAGTGTAAGTGTTTGCACTAGAATCATTTTTTTATTTTTTTCTTTATTTAAGAATTTTATATAAATTTCTTTTGCTGAAATAAAAAATTTTCAGACAATCCTTAAAAGATTTTAAGGGGGGTGGTCATATTTTATTTCAGTTCACTTTTTTTGATTTAGACAAGTCTAGACAGTTATTTTTTTTGTTTTGGTAACAATAACAGAGCTGATTCTTTTATATAAGAAGACCGCGATTGTTACTTTGAACAGGTATTTCTTATGTTCATGCAAGGATTTTTATTTGCTTTTTGATGTACTTAACCTTAGTGCTTAATTAAGTTAAGTCTAGTTATAAGATTCTTGTGTACATGCAAAAAATTTTCATTTGGTTGTCATTGTACTTAATATTAGTGCTTAATAGAATTAAGTCTAGTAGTAAGGACCGAAGTTTGTAATTTTGTTTTAAGTTCTGACCTTAGTATTAAGTGATAGTGTACCACTTTGTACCTTTTCATCAGTAGCCTTAGTTTAATAGACTAGTGTAGTCTATTTCTTTTTGGAAGGGGGTAAATGTAACATTCATTTTTTCCTGGATTTTAAGACCATGCAATGTTACTGATTCTTCACTTCAAATTGTATTTATTTTTATTTTAAAATATCGACCGGTATATTAAACAAAAGTTTCAGGACATTCAGTATATACTGTGTGGTGCGGGTTGCTGATCGAACCTACCGCCAGGCCGCGATTGGCGAAATGTTTGACCCGGAGTTTTGATTGGAGCGTCCGGATATTACCGGTAAAAATCGCACGATTATTTAAGGGCCTGAGAAACTACCAGCAAGGCTTTTTTTCGATCGAGCCACAGACCAGGCAGTACCGTCTAGCCGAGAGGCTATTTTCCATCTAGCCGAAGTAGGCTAATTTTCTTCAGAACCTGCTAAGTAAAAGTACCAGTTTCGACCATAAAAGCTGTAGTGAGCTTTCTAAGTGTTAAGAAAAAGTGTGAAATCGGGCGAAGTCCATCACAGCAGGACTGAAAAACAGTAAGTCAACAAAACTCCCTCCAATAGACTTATTTAAGAGCAGTGCATTAACAGCAATGAACAACAGACAAAAAAGTGAAGTGTAAAACACGATGTCTCGCCTTCGGGGGTTGTAAAAGTTTAAAGTTTAAATGTAACAACTACTATTTAGGCTAGAATTTTTTGGTATAACTGTAAAGGTTAGAACTTTTTATTTTCATTTTAAAAATATGAATAAATTCTTTTTTTGTTGATTAAAGCTAGTGTCTCACTGAATAGTTATTTTTCTTTTCAGGATCAGTTGTGCTAGACTAATTTCTTTTTAGTAATATCCATAAAACACTTCAGTTTTTTCTCATTTTTCTTAGCTGAAGTTAAATCCTTTCTATTTTAAAATGAGTGGTGCCCAAAAAAAAGTCGTACAACTGAGGTTTCTTTAGAAATAGAATTAAATTCCAAAAAGACGTACAAAAATTATCTCTTACCCATATCTCTCCACCAAGGAAAACTGAGCTAGTATTTCTTTAATTTCTTTAGTTCTTTTAAAATCAGGTTTCACTCAATTCATTATCAGAAATTAAAGCGGGGCTGCAAGAAAATTGTGCTCAAGCTTGGGGCGTCCAGTATTTAAAAATGTTACAAAATGACGCAGTCTACATGGGGCGAAAAATAAAGCAAAATTAGCACACCTTACAAAATTACGCCCAAGCTTGGGGAAACATTTTTTTCACACGTTACAATATATATGTAAGAGTGTAGGTGAACAACTTTGGGCCTTGCAAATTTCTTTAGGTGCTCGAAGATATATCCCAGATATCTAACACTTTTCAGAGTATACATTGTCTTTACCCAGTATCTTAAAATTGTGCTTCTGAAATATCATAGATTATTATTTATCGTAATTAGTATTACGTTTACAGTATTTATAAGAATTATAAATCCACTTCCGTATATCATAGCTTTAAGCCTTATTAGCGGGCCACATGATATTTATTTTAAGTCCCAGGATTTTGCTTTTAACATATGATCATGTACGTACATAGTTTTAACCTAATAATCCCGATTTTGTTAGCTTATGTTTGATAGTAGTAGACTTCCATAAAGCACCCTAATAAATTCCCATAGCAATGGAAAACCTAATGTTCGACAATAAATGTCGAACGATTTTAAATTTATATTGCTATTTATATATTAAACACTAATTAATATGCATTCTAATTACTAATATTTTAACACAGTCAAGAACACCATAATTGTAACCAATATAATTTAATAAGATCCTGATTATTTCCATAAAAATAAAATAATTCAAACCATTTTAAGAGCATTAAACTTTAATTGGGTTAGTACACCTAATTTTTTGATACGTCTTGAATGCGTTGAACCCTGTTGAAGTGGTTGTCCTTAGATTTTTAAAAAAATTAAGGCAATTCACCTACCGGTAATTGACCCTTACCGGCTATGGTGCAACTCACTTCTTCACAAGATCATTGGTAGGTAGTAAATTATTTGCAGTGTTGCCTATTGTTCATAAATAAGTTTTTTAATTGCATTATGTTTTAGTAACCACCAAAAAGAAACCAAGGTAGTACCAACGCAGACTTTCTAGAAACTCCAAAAATCTTTGAGCAAAAAGTAACTAGCCAAAAATTTTCGCGCTTTTATACCTGCCTGATATTTCTCTTTTGTATAAAGACTAACAAGTAGCTAATTTATAGGGCTTAATTTGATGCTATTACTTTTAAAAACCGATCAAGTGCAAGTTGAACTTGCGCAATTAGTGTTCCGTATGTTGATTGCTTTTAAAATAAAAAATGTTGTAACGGAAGTATAAAATGATCAGTGACTTCACAAAAACACACCCCAAATGAGTTTTCAACAAAATTTATTTCCAATCCTTACTGAAAATTGATGACCTTAAAGTTTCTGTTTTTTTTTTTTATATACCAGATAAATTATTACAGGTAATGCACTCATGATAATTTTCGTTCAATCTACACCCCGTGGAGAATATTCCAGAATTTTTTCAAAATTTACTTTTCGAGATAAGGCGGGTGGACAGCGATTTTTCGCGATTTTTTAAAAATAATACAAAGAAAAGTGCGCGCAAGTATTACATTATATATATATTTTTTACTCGTGTTTTCACAAGATTTCATTTGACACCACACTCGATAACCTAGTAAAAAATTTTTTTTTTCACTTCCGATTTTACCCCCCAAAACTAACCCCTTAAGTCAAAATTTAACTTTCAAAACTACATGGCTCTGATGAGGCCATCAATTCCTATATTATTACCAAATTTCAACTTTCTATGACAAATAGTTTCGGAGAAAATTGGGTGTAACAGACGGACAGACAGACAGACGAATAGACGGACAGACAGACACCGAAGTGATCTTATAAGTGTTCCGTACGCAACACTAAAAATGATAGATTCTTTTTAATAGCGTTAACATGATTTGGTAGATTACATATGAAATAACTAGAGTAAAAATGGTATACTTGGGAAAGTAACGTAATAAATACTAGGCATTTCGTTCTCCCGAGAACACGTTGGGCATCTGCCTCATTTTAGGATTGTGAAAGGCCAATAGCCTTTAAGTAGGAGAGGCGCTTTCCTGATTAAATCCCTTTCATACCACCCTAGCCCCTAATTTTTGGGGATCCCAGACGAGCTTGCCTTGCTTATGTGCCTACATGGTGGGGCATAATTAGATGAGGAGTTGTCTCTTTCTCCTCCTACCACCCTCTACAATTTCGATAGTTTTTGATTCCGATATGAATTAGGTGATGCCACTTGAAAGGTAGTATCTTTCTCGGGTCACCGTCTTTACGAGTAAGTATTTCCTTAATATATTAGTTCGTTTTATGAGACTTTTAGACTCTCTCATCCCTAATGATTCATTTCAGTCTTGCATAAATTTATCGTTGAATATATCTACGATCGCTACCTCGTCCACGTTGCCAGAAACCTCCAAAAAGAGTTTTGTAAGGCTGTCTAGAGCTGCCTTTTTAGCCAACATGTTGTTAATCCATTTTCCTGAAAACCTGTGTTGCCAGATATTTAGACGAGAAACAAGTTGTTGTGTTTAGGCAGCAAGTCTCTACACTTTCTTACTCTGCCTGTTTTAAAACCATCAAAGTGCTGTACTGTCTGAACAAATATACATAGGCCTCCGCGTTATATTTCTTTTAACACAGCCACACATTAATTCGGTAAACCGAAGCATAACTCCCCAGGGACATAGATATCTTTGTGTCTGTCTATAGACAGTCTCCGCCTGCTTTCACGCTCCCTTTCTGTTGAGATCCATTTGTGTACCAGATAAGTTATCTCGTTGGAAAGACAATACTGTTAGTCGAGTCTTCCCTTTATGTTGTTAAAACCTCGTGAGGCTTATTGTTAAGAACTTTTGAGGATTGTTTATCCTCATCGGTCGTAGAGAGCAGTTTTTACTGGTCTGATCCATAGGCTGCGTTGTGTCTGTCTTTTACTGTGATGTTTATTACTTTTGCTAGAGTGATTGCTTTTTTGGAGGGGAAGTAGAACAATCTTAAGAACGTATTACCAAAAGACTTCATAATTGTTACTTACTATACTTAACTTCGTTTAGGTAATTTAAGGACAATAATTAGTAATTGCTTTTTGGTTTACAGTTTTTCGTATATGCTCTGCAAAGCGCGAAGACTACACTAATAACGACAATTTCAACACTACCTCTCCTTTTTTCAGAAACTGCGGAGATCTGAAAGGTTTTCCCTCTAGAAGGATGGACCACAGTTTTCCAAGCAGAAGTTTTTGTATTTTAATGGCTTGCACCGTGGAGGAAGAGATTACGTGTCACGAGCGGATGGAATATATCTGCTCTGACAGTCAAGCGCCACTAAAGGCAAGTGCTAAATGCAGGATGAACTCGCTACTGATACGAAAGTGCAGAAATACCCTGGATAAGTTGTCTAGAAGGACACATGTTAAGCTATTGTGTATCCCTGGACATCGGAGAGTACAGGGCAACAAGGTGGCAAATGCACTCGCCAGACTTGGGACCCGAACTCGCTTTAAGAATATTCAAGAGATCGGTCGCTGTTAAGGAATGGGCCCATCGATGCTCGAAAGAACAGGGGCCCTAGATACGAACATTTTGTGTGACCGTAGATGTATTCTGAATCCCCTTGTGGAGTTTCTCACGAGGCATTGTAGATTGAGAAGTCATCTAACATTATTGGATACGAATTGCATGCCCGGATTATCCCGAAGACGACTAGAGGGCGCTCCAATTTGTCTGCGCTTGCAAGACGCTGGAAAGACTGAGGTATGAGCTCATCGAGACTGCAGTGCTCACAAGCGAGCACGCATGACTTTTATTATCCACAACTACTACTACTACTATTACTCTTTTCCTTTTTCTGATTCCAACGTTTTTGGATTAATTTCAGTCTTTGAAGTTCTTTTACATCAAAAAATAAATTTATCGATAATTTAAAACTTTAATTGTACTTTAGTAGTAATTTTTGTGTTGCCAATAAGTAATATTGGCAACATGGAATGTGGAAAACCTCTTTTACATTTTAATGCGGTATATTTATAATGCCATTAACAAAGAGCACGTGTAGTTACGAAATGCGAAACGAATTCAAATTATAAATCCTTTATTTTATAATAGTGTATTTACGTTATTCTAAGTTTTTACTTATAAAATTAAATAATAATCAGGATTAATCGATAAATCATTTCGTTTTTACGATTATTACTTAATTGCGACATACGATAGCTCATAGCCTTAATATATCAACATTTTCAACAATTCAACAATTATCTTTTGAATATTTTATTAGTCTTGATTTAATTAAAATGATTTTTTTTTGTTCTACTATCAGAGCAAGTGCTCTACTAACTCTGTTTTTTTTTATATCTGGCAGCCCTACTATTGACGTCGCCGCTCCACAAAACAAAGACAGTTTCACTTGGATCTGAAAGTTATTATGTTGCAACCAAGAAGGCGAAGCAACTACTAGGCAAACTCTATCCCATCTTGAACCTCTCCAGTAATTTGCTGCCACGGACCAAGCTTCTGGTTTACAACACCGTTGTAAAGGCAGGCCACACGTACGCCTGCCCTACTTGGTGCCAGCTCTCCAAAACAAGGAGAGCTCAGCTTCAAGCAGTGCAGAACAAGGCCCTGAGGATGATCACGGAAGCCCCATGGTTCATGAGGAACCGTCAACTTCATAGGGACCTCGGTGTGCCTATCGTAAAGGCACACATGAGGAAAATTCAACAGAAGTTCCTCGAGAAGGCATCCCAGCACCCCAACCCGTGCATCAGGAACGCCTTCCGACTCCCACCTCAAGCCAGCCGCCAGTTCCCAAGACCGTCGGACCCGCTGCTGCTCTCGGACGAAGACGATGACCCCCCTCGCCCGCCGTGACAAGAAGATTGTCTTTCTAGGTTAAGTTTAAATTAGTCCTAATTTAAGTCATTGTTCCGTCCTAATTTAAGTTAGCGTAAGTCTTAGTCTAAGGTAGTTTTAGTCTTAGTTCTAAGTCCTGGCATTAAGAAACTCATGTATATACTAAACACATTTCCTAGTTTAAGTTAGTATAGGATGCCTATTATAAGAGCTTAGGTTAAGATAGATTAAGTACACATTCAATAACTGAAATTTTTTATACTTTCAAAATTGTGAGAAAGAGGCACGGCCTATCTTGTTTTCCAATAAAGACAGTGATACTTATTATGTCTGTAAAATACATATCTTTTGGTAGTATGTCTTTAAAAGGGTATCACGGTTTTAAATCTTAAAGTGCACTAAAAAGAAGTATAACATAATATATTCAAAGAAACAATTTTTTTACTCATTATACGAGGGTCATTCAATAAGTAAAGGGTCGCTCCATTCTTCTAGAAGTGCAAGTTGTGATGAGTTTTAATCAGCTATCGGATCATGTAATGTAAACATAACCTCAAAATATTCGGTTTACCATGGCGAGTCCATTGGAAAACTGAACTTTAGAAGAGCCATCAGGTTTTTAGTAGCAGAAGATGTTAAGCCAAGTAAAATAAAATCTAGAATGTTATTACAGTATGGACAAAGTTGCATGAACCGTGCGAACGTTTACAAGTGGATAGCTCGGTTCAAAAGTGGCCAAACAAGAGTGTGTGACGGGCAGCGAAGTGGACGTCTAAGACTGACGGACTTATTCGTGATAACAGAAGAATTATTGTTGAAATGCTAGCTCAGGAGGTCGGAGTAAGCGTTGGAACTGTTCACAATATTATTCAGAACCATTTAAAATGTTTGCCTTTTTTTTGCACATCCCGTGTACAGCCCAGACCTGGCTCCATATGATTTTTGCGGTGACATCGACAATGAAGAAGTGAAGGAAAAACTGCAAAAGTGGTTTCGACGTCAACCCAAAGAATTCTTTGCCACAGGAATCAAGAAGCTAGCAAAAAGGTGTGACAAGTGTATTAACGTTGGGGGAGATTATGTTGGAAAGTGGGCCAAATTTTGTAGCAATCCAATAAACTGTTCTTGAGCTAGAGCCATTTGTCTCTTTACTTATTGAATGACCCTTGTATGTTTAACTATAAATAATTATGCTTAAAATTTGTTATTATCGAACGAAAAACTAGAAGAAATTTTCATAATAAAAGCTTCCTAAGAAGTATCGCTCTCGTTTTTTTATTTCTCGATCGATCGCAATCAATTATTCTGTTCTGTAGTTTGTGAATATCAAACTTACATTTATGGAAATGCGTGGGGCCACATTAAATATGAGAATGCTCAGTGCCAGACTTGTGAAATACTACAACATGCAAAAAGAGAACTACGCGTTTGAGATAGTGGATAATTTAAAAAAAAAAGGACTACTGTGTTGGAACTTTATGGATATTAGTATGAGGGCTGTAAAGATCTAGCAACGAATAAAAAATCGATAGCAAACGTAATTAACCGACACATGAAATCTATTCGTTAGCCAAGTCTGTGCTATATCGGGATCCAATGTTAACACTACGTAATTTTGTAAATACGATGGACGTGCAGAATAGTCAAATCTACGGTAATTTTAAAATAGATTCTTTACTTTGTTATTGTCTCATTTTATACATATTTTACCTATTTTGTGCTAGATTTCGAAGAAGATAGTTATCAGAATAAGCTCTAAAGAAGTCCGTAGGATGAAATTTATTCAATCGAGAAGGAAAAATCCAGAAGAATTCCACCTATTGACTCTGCCACCTGTTTCCTATCAAAATTAATATCATATTTTGTTAGTAAGTTATGTCAATAGACCGGACTTCGGAAGCCGTTTTTCGTTATCTTGAAATCACGAAACGTAAAGGTATAAGAAGAATCGGAGGTGATTTATTCACGAATACAATATTTCCCTTGGGTATGATAGCTAGTGAGGAGGTACTGGGAAAGAGAAGGAGACAAACTAAAGAGTGGATATCAGATGACACCTGGCAGAAAATAGACAACCGGAGAGAAATCAAGAACAAGCTAAACAGTGGTGATAGAGAGAGCGAGAGAGACACCTTAAGAGACCAATATAAAGAAGCCAACACTGCCGTCAAAAAAGCAACCAGACGTGACAAACGAAAATGGGTAGACAATCTGGCCCAGTCAGCACAGTCTGCAGCTGAAGCAAGAAACAACCGGGAGCTATATAGAATAACTAAGCGTCTGGTAGGTAGAAACTTTAAACAAGCAACAACAATTTTACATGGGAAAGATGGCGACGCAATTTCAAATCCGCTTGATCAACTGAACAGATGGAAGGAGTACTTTGGCGACAGCCTCAGCACCTTACCACCAACAGAACCTCTCCCACTTCTAAACCACAAGAAAAACCCACTGAATATTGGAACCAACGACCCTACTCAAAGCGAAATCAAAAGAGGAAAGCGTCAGCTTAAAATGAGAAAAGCTGCGGATCCAGACAACATCCCGGCTGAACTAATGAAGGCATGTCCAGCCACCGTAACCCGCCTTTTAATTCCAGTGATAAAAACTGCCTGGAACACAAAACTTCTTCCTGATAGCTGGAAAGAAGGGTACATTATAAAGCTGCCAAAAAAGGGCAACCTGAAAGAATGCCGCAACTGGCGGAGCATCGCCCTTCTTAACACCGTCAACAAAATTATAGTAATCATTATTCTAAACAGGCTTAGCAATACTATAAAACCGACTCTACGAGCAGAGCAAGCAGGTTTCCGCCCCCAGAGGTCATGCATAGACCAGAAAAATGCTCTGCGAATAGTCATCGAACAATCTTATGAGTTTAGATCAGCTCTCTACCTGATCTTCGTGGATTTTGAAAGAGCATTTGACACCTTGAAGCACACGGCTATATGGGCAGCTTTCAGGGAACGAGGTGTGCCGAAAAAAATAATAAGAATTATTAAAGCACTTTATCATGGAAGTAGCTGTAAAGTGATACACAGTAAGATGACTAGCAAGGCAATACCTATCAGAAATGGAATTAAGCAAGGATGCGTACTATCCCCGCTTTTATTGAATATCGTTCTAGACGAAGTCATAACTAGACCTAGAACTAACAACACTCAAAGAGGCATAAGATGGGGCCTGATGTCACGTTTGGAAGACCTAGACTATGCGGACGATATCTGCCTTCTATCTCACTCATTAAAGGACGCAAAAGCCAAACCGACTCGATTAGCAGAGGAGGCAGAAAAAGAGGGGCTGCGGATTAACAACTCCAAAACAAAAGAAATGAGAATAATGAACAATAAAAATACAACCTTAACTCTAAATAATCACCCAATCGAAAGGGTACACAGGTTCACGTACCTTGGCAGTGTGATAGATACGAACGGAAGGACAGAGGCTGACGTCAAACAAAGAATACTCAAAGCACAGCAAACATTCGGGATTCTCAACAACATCTAGAGGTCCCGCATACTGTCGCCAAATATAAAAATACGCCTCTTCAACACAAATATCAAATCGGTGCTTCTGTACGTCTGTGAAACCTGGAAAGTGACTAAAAGTATTTCCAATCAACTACAAGTGTTTACGCAAAATCTTACGAATGGCCGGACCAGATACCAAACACCGAGTTATGGGAACGAGCGAAGCAAACACCGATAGAGTACAATATCAAACGCAGGAAGTGGGGGTGGCTGGGCCATACCCTCCGCAAACCCGCAGGCGATATTGCAAAACAAGCTCTCGATTGGAACCCACCGGGCAGCCGTGGCAGGAGCAGACCGAGACAGACATGGACAATTTTGGAAGAAGCCAAGCAAGCTGGCAAGTCATGGGGCGAAATAAAAATCCTCCCTAGAAACAGAGTCAAGTGGAGAAGTTTTGTGGAGGCCCTTTGTTCCCCAGCGGAATAGCGGGATTTTTATATATATATAAATATATATATATATATATATATATATATATATATATATATATATATATATATATATATATATATTTATATATATTTATATATATATATATATATATATATATATATATATATATATATATATATATATATATATATATATATATATATGATAGTACAAATCATTAAGTTCTGATATCTCAAGCTAAACATACTTAAAAGTATTAAGGCTATACATTTATAGTAATCCAGAGTTGTTATGTAAAAGTAAAATTTTCTAAAAAGTTATAAGCCCCATTATACCTAGTGGTGCTAGCAGATTAGATTTTACTAACCCAAGAGTAAGAAGCTGTTGATGAATGTGATGTCATATTGCGCTTGTGTATGCACCTTTAACATGGAAAGTAATGTGCGTTACTTCGTTTGAAAGTAATTTTATGATAACAAAATGTACAGAAAGTATTATATATGTTGTTTCTTTAACATAAAATATTACAATATTTTTTTATAATTTTTTTAAAAAAAGTATTTTGAGTAATGCTTGCAGGGCCGT
The DNA here is from genome assembly GCA_019049505.1 of Pachyrhynchus sulphureomaculatus. Lineage (NCBI taxonomy): Eukaryota > Metazoa > Arthropoda > Insecta > Coleoptera > Curculionidae > Pachyrhynchus > Pachyrhynchus sulphureomaculatus. The sequence goes on from CM032456.1 coordinate 60,634,461, forward strand.
TTTTTACAGATTTAATTTTATTCGGAAGCTATGTACTTAATACTTTTGCACAATTTCTACCGTTATGTTTTTCATAAGTTATTATTTCTTGCAGCCTTTATTGAGAAAGATCAGTTTTAAATTGCTGTAAACATCATTAACAGAAATGATGTCATCAAAAACAACCAATTAGCATATTTTTTTATCAGATTCAAAGTTCGGTTTAATCAGCATAAGTATAGCAGGTCTTGCGATTTTTGTGCAAAATAGAAAAAATAAATATTTCTTTTCATAGGCGGGTCTCAAAATAATTTATTTACTAAGAAAAAAATGTCATAATACTATTGAAACTATATAATGTTTAACAATCGCCATCCCTCTCATCCCCCTTCTTTACCTTTCTTCTTCTTCTTCCGACTTATAGCTAGGCACTATTGCCTGTTTTCTTTGTTCCATGCTCTATAGACCGTCGCTCCATCTCTTTCTCGGATGTCCCATTGATCTTCTTCCATTAGGTAACTTGTCTCTTGCTATCCGTACTATCCTGTTGTTTGCCATTCTTCCTAAGTGTTGATCCCATTTCACTTTTCTTCCTCTTATCCTGGTTGATATTTTCTGTATTACATGTATGTCTTATGTCTTCACTCCTTTCTCTATCCCTCAGTGTCCTGTTTGTACATCTCCTAAGTATTCTCATTTTAGTTGATTCCAGCATCCTCTGTGTTATACTTGTATCGGGTCTTGTTTTATTACTGGTCGTATTACGCTCTTGTATATTTTTGTTTTGGTCTCCACGGAGAGGAATTTATTTCTAAATATGGTATCATTGAGGCATCCCGCTATCCTATTAGCCTTGTTGACTTGATGTTTTACTTCTTCTTCGATTTTTCCGATATTAGATATTTTGATGCCCAGGTAATTGACCTCCATCACCTGTTCTGGTGATTTATCTTCCACCACCAGCGTGCACCTGATTGGCTCTTTTGCTTTTAATACTGTCTTGGTTTTTTCAGTTGAGATTGACATATTATATTGTTTTTCTGCTATGTAGAATTCATATAGCTGCCTTTGCAGATCGTTCTCGGTCTCAGCCATTATTATCTCGTCATCTGTATAACATATAATTTCTCTGTTACCCATTCTATATTCCTTCTCTCTTTTGACATTCTTTATAATTTCATCCATGACAATATTAAATAGAAAAGGACTTAAAGAGTCTCCCTGGCTGATTCCAGATTCATAGTTGATTAGTTCTGTCATTCCCTCTGCTAATCTTGCGACTACTTTATTGTCTTTTATTCTCTATAGTTTTAATTAGGTATAATGGGATGTTCCTGTTATATAATAGATTAATAACGTCTTCCATTTGCACATTGTCGAAAGGTTTTTTTTGAAGTCTATCAGGCACAAGTATGCTGGAATGTAGTATTCTATGGATTTTTCTTATACGTGTCTTACAATGAATACAGCATCGGTGCATGAGTGCCCACTTCTAAATCTTTGTTGCTCTTCTTCCAGTTGTATTTTCGCATTTATTTTTGTTATAATAACCTTTATTGTTAATTTCAGTGTATAGTTTAGTAGATTTACGCCTCTATAGTTTCGTTTTCTCTCTTCTTGTGCATTAGTATAACTGTCGCTGTGCTCCATTCATCTGGAATTCTATTCGATAAGTGTCTGGGATTGCTTAACCAGAGAGTGTCCCCCATATTTAAGTAGTTTATTGCTTTTTAGCTATTTGGTCTTCGTCAGGAGATTTACGGGTTTTTAATTTTTCCAGTGCTTCTATTACGTCTTCTTCCTGGTGTTTGTGGCAGTGTAATATTCTGTTCTCTTTTAAATAATTGTGTAAGATATGTTATCCCATTCCTTTCTTCTCGTGTGTGTACTCTATTAGTTCTTTTATCTAACTTCTCTGCTTCCTTATGAATCTCCAAATTTGTTTTTGCTGACCATAAAATATAATATTAGAATTGGAAAAAATGAAAAAATAATAAAAACACTAAGAAGACTAAAAAGGACGTATAACACGATATACGTGAACGCAGTCCTATAATCTCGTCTCCTACCCCTCTAGCACCTTGAATGCTTTACTATAAATAATTATGCATTAAATTCTTTCAATATTACATAAAAAAATATCCAGAATCAAAAATTCTTATATACTACACTGGTGAGCAAAGAAATCGACTCAAACTATTTTGCTTCATTTAACACGGATCCGAGAATTTAGTGTTCATATATTTTTTCGGATTTTAGTATCATTTAAAAGCCAATCCTATTATCTTTCTAATAATGCCAAACTGCATAGCATACCTCACGCTTTTTACTGATTAAAGTGATTGAAATTGGAAACAAGGAGAACAAGAATTGAAAATAGGGTTAAGAGAAAGGAAAAATTAAACAAATTTTAAGTTTAACAATTAAATTTATGGATAAAAACCAAAGTCAATATTTTGCATTACCCCCCTAGCCCTTATTACTGTTCCAGCCGGTTTTTCATGGAGGGGTGAGCTTATTCACCAATGTCTATGGGATTCTTCCCCACTCTTCCGCCATTGCAACCTTTAAGTTTGTCCGCGATGAAGGGGCTGGATTTCTGGCTCGAACTCTTATTTTGAGCACATCCCATACGTGCTCGATTGGATTGAGGTCAGGCTAGTTTAATGGGGGTATTCCCCCTTCCGCCAGGTATTATCACACCGATGTAGCAGCATGTGGCCTCGCATTGTCGTGCATTAGCACGAAACTAACGCCAACAAACCCAACTTAAGGAACGACGTGTTCCTGCAGGATCTCCTCGATGTACCGGTGGGCAGTTAATCCACCACGACGAGTTTCATCAGTCACGAAAACCAAATCGGTTTTTGCATCCAGTGAGACACCTCGCCACGCAGAACTTTCTCCGTCAGCGACCGTTTCAGTAATGCAGCACTACGCATAGCGCTCCCCAAGCATCCTATAGACTCGTCTTCTTCCATCATTGCAATGTAGGTACATTCGGGACGGGAAGAATAAAACGGAACGCCACTACTATAGGGTCCAGTCGACATGTTCTCGGGCAAATCTGACTCGCGTTTGTCGATAAGCTGCTGTCAATTTGGGTCCGTTAGCTGGTCTCTTCGGAGTGACTGTCCAATGACTGTCCGACCACAAACTTGTCGGAGCTCCTGCTGGACCTCAACGCCGGTCAAGTGACGATTTCTTAGAGTTATGTTGATAATGAACCGGTCGTCTCACTTCGAGATACACTTTCTTCTTCCTAATCCTGGTCGCCGTGTAAAAGCGTTAGTCTCTTAGTAACGTCTGTAGACTCTGGAGACTGGTGCAGTTGCGCAGCGACTACACATTGGCTATGCCCTTCTTACAATAGAGCAATAACTTCCGTGCCGTTTCTTCCGGGGTGGTATACATTTTCCGATGACTTAATTAGTGAGCAGGTATAGCAGAGATGTTGACGGTTCAAGCTCCGATAAAGGAATGATAGGAAAATGCAGTTATATGTGTTTTTATAGGGGTGAATAGCATGTAACGAGTACATTACTGAACGAGTAAAAACGGTGCTATTAAGTAAACCGTTTTAATCAGTAAACTTTTTTAGAAATCTAATAATACCGAAAATAAAACTACTGTTTAAAAATTAAATTCAAGGATGGGTGTTAAAAGAAGCAAAATCATTTGAGTCGATTTTCTTGCTCACCAGTGTATTAGAACCAAATAAAATTTATTGACAGCTATGTTTTCCCAGAAGAAATATCGCTCAATAACTATGTACCTTACGTGTTATTAATGTACTAAATTTCAAATTAGTTGTGCCAACATAGATACGATAAACAGACAGCTATGCTGACTAAAATGGAAAATTGTGATTTTTTATGTTCCAGAAAAAAAGTAATTATTTCTTGAAAATTATAGAGAAACTAAATATAGTGCTAAGTTAAAATCACTCCATACACGTACATAGAATTACAACACTGCTCTTTATTTTTTTTATTATATTCCAAGTCAAAAGTTTTAACGTAGGTAAATATAAGCAGGGTCCATATAGTCAAACAAGATTATGTCGGACAAGAAACTAGAAAAATAAGAATAAAAATAAATTATAGTTATTTACTTAATAAGTTCAGAAAATGGTACTTCGCATGACGAGTCGGTACATTTCCGAACGACGGCATAGACGGAGTTTTGGAAACTTGCGAGTCCTGCGAAAACATTACAATTTACTAAACGTAAATCATACAAATTTTTTTCGTGCATTTATATGAGTAAATAGAAAAGATAATAACCTAAATTATTTACAAATATTTCAAAATGTTGACAAAAACATGTTGTAGTGTCTAGCAGAATCGTATAATTTTCTCAATAGTTCAGAAGATGAGCCAGTTTCTAAAGAACACGGTACCAAGGAGTGATAGCTGAACCTCATATGGATGTGATGTATTAGCATAACGTGTATTCCTAGTAAGCATCGCTCTTTCAGGAACTAAATGGGCTATATTCCCATAGAAGCATTAATAAAAGAGATTCAAGTCACCAACATTTTTCCATGTACCAAAGAACATGGAGGCAGTATTCCATTTATATGCTTCTGCTGTTAGCTTCGAGCAACAAGCGGGAGCAGATTTTGGCGAAACATCGTGCAAATTCATTGTTGGACGAACGGATTGAAACCCATATATATATATATATATATATATATATATATATATATATATATATATATATATATATATATATATATATATATATATATATATATATATATATATATATATATATATATATATATATATATATATATATATATTATATATATATATTAATTTGTGTAGGAGATAAGAATACAATAATGGAAACCAATACAACCGACTTTTAAAATATACCAATATCAAACTAATTAGACTGTGAAACTGTTAAAAATTTGACCTTGGTATGGAAGATAAGAAATTAAGAAAAAAACATTTCTTGCAACGTGGATTGTAAGAGGGAAATTGTAGATACTAGAGCGGGAAATGCTGAGATGCTGGTGGATGTATGTGGAATATCAGAGACTCACTAGAAAGATAAGGGACACTTTGAAGCAACAGAATACAAAGTTTACAGAAAGTGACAACACAGGACAGAAAGATGTTACAATACTGATCATAAGAAAATATCCCAATATGTTCATGAGTATGTGCCAGTGAACGACTGCATAATAAAAATAACATTCAATGCAAAACCCTCTAAATTACATATTTTGTAAGTATACATGCCAACCTCGGAAAGTGCCGGCGATGAAATAGAGGATATGTACAGACGGATAGAAAATCTCCTACCAAATACTCCAAAGAAAGAATCAACCATAATAATAGGGGATCGGAATGCGAAAATTGGGAAAAGAACAAAGGAAGAACATCTGAATGGAATTGTTGATACTCATGGACTCGGAGTACAGAATGACAGAGGCGAATGCTTGATGCAATTTTCCAGTAATAATAACTTTTCAGTCATGAACACTATGTTCAAGAAACATGCGCGACGACTACCGACATGGACCTCACCAGATAGACAACACAAAAATCAGATAGATTATGTATTGATTGGGAAGAGATGGAGAACTTTCATCACAGATTTTAGAGCGAAATTCAAAATTAAACCACATGCCTCTTTATTAATAGCCAAAATACCCCGGAAATTACCAACTGACCCGGAGAAATACCGAGCAGCTCTCACCACTAGTAACATACCACATCCAACAAGAGACCCTGCTCAGACATGGAACAATACGAAAAATTGGATCACAAAAACCATAGATAACACAAATCCAACAAGAACAACCTTATTGAAACAGAATCACTGGATGACGGAAGAAACGCTACAACTAGTAGAACAAAGAAGGAAAGTCAGATGTGAACTGAATGATCAAAATGAGAAACAAACAAAATTATCCATTTTAAACAGACAGATTAAACAACGCAACAGGAGAGACCAGACCAAACACATTAATGACATAATTACAACATGCGAATCGCCATGAATCCCGAGGGTTGTATGCCAAGGTGAAGTACCTAACCAAAGAATTCAAGCCACAAACTCAGATCATAAAGGACACACAAAGACGAATCATCAGCAACCCTGAAGGCATTGTAGAAGTATAGAAATCTTATTGTCAATCATTATATACTAGCGGGGATAAGGAGAATACTACCAATATCATTTGAAAAAGGACCCGATAGACTTAAAATTTAAGTCACCTCCGCGCTGAGAAAATTAAAAACTGGGAAGGCTAGTGGCACAGATGGCCTAACAGCAGAAGCGCTAAAAGAATTACAGGACAACGGAACAGATCTGGCGCACACAATATGTCAGGAAATTTGGAGAATTGGAATATGGCCAACAGACTGGAGCAAATTTATCTTCGTTCCAATATATAAAAGAAGGTTCTCCTATGGAATGTGGAAATTATCGAACGGTCTCTCTAATATCTCATGCCAGCAAAATCCTCCTGATTATCATCAATGAGCGGTTAAAACCATTCCTACTTCCTCAAATCTCAAGGGTACAGTCAGGCTTCATACCTGGAAGAAGCATCCGCGAACAGATCCTCAACGTTCGTCAAGTCGTGAAAAAATCCAGAGAATTCAATTTAGAGACATATCTTTGCTTTGTGGATTACTCGAAGGTATTTAACACTATAGAGTGGAGCGCTACTTGGGAAGTTTTAGCAGATATACGGACACCCTATCACTTAATTTGGCTTCTTCAAAATCTATACGAACAAAATATAGCCACCATCCAGGTGAATAATACTTTTTCGCAAGACTTCAAACTCGTAGCGGAGATGTATCGTATCGCCTATATTGTTCAATATATATAGTGAATATATCATGAGAGAGGTGTTTGACTACTGGCAGAGCGGCATACCAATAGGTGGTTCTAAAATAAATGATCTAATATATGCCGACGACACCGTAGTCTTGGCGGTCTCGAAAAAAAGAACTCCAGTACATCATGGATAGACTTAACATCGTCAGCAACAAATACGGGCTACAGTTGAATAAAGCCAAGACGAAAATAATGATCATTGACAGTCCGAAACAATCAACCTTATGTTAGAAACATTGCAGGGTATGAAACAGCCAGTCACCTCAATTACCTCGGCTCAGTAGTAACAGACAACAGCGGATGTGAGAAACAAGGGTGACTACTACAGTCAATAGAAACATACTGAGATACTTTGGAGGGAGGGACACAGTAAAGCGGTTGAATGTGGAAGGTAACGTCGAAGGCAAAAGACCGAGAGGACGGTCTCCCACACGGTGGTCGGAACATATTAAAATAACAACTGGTCTCGCATTCCCGGAAGCATCACATCAAGCCCAAGACCGAAAAACATGGGCTTAAATAGGAGCACAAATGCCATGATATCACCAGGTCCTTACGTAGGATGAGGGATAGAGGAGGAGGATGGTAGATAAAAACGGACTTTATAAATTTTCCATATTTCCTATTCACCGCCCAAATAGTTCTTGAAAATATCGACTGCTGTATATGGGTTTCGGTACTCGGTACTAATTTTCATTCTGTTTTTACTTACAAATGAACGAAGCACTCAAAATCAGAAAAAAATTGCATACACAATTAAAACGACAACGTTAAAACTCAGCAATCTAAATTGTAAAATTTAATGCTGGCATGAATTTTTTTACCTTTTTAGTTTCAAGTTGCAGAGGCATGCAATGTATATCGTAGAAAAAAACATTGTGAGTATCATTACCTCAAAGTGCACCATACATGAAAGAATTGTGACTCACCAGCAGGGACTCATTCATCGATTAGAATTTCAAGTTAAATAGTTTGATTGAAGATGAGAACAAGAGCAAGTCGAGCCATAAGAACCGATACTCAAGTCAAGTAATTCATAGTAAAGTTAATTGAGACTTGAACTGCTGGAAGCATGAACATTTTCTATTAAAACATCCAAAAGCAATTAATAACCATTAGGCAATGGCTGGTACTATATTTGTTGTATATTAATAAAATTAAATTTTTTAAAACCTAATTAAAAAAATATATAAAACAAATTCTCTAAATTACTAAGAACAGCGCGAAAGAAGTTTAGTAAAAATATGGTCAAATTCCTTTCTTGCCTTACAAATCGACGCCCCTGTTTCTTGAATTTAATATGCACAAGAATAAAAGGTTATTGTAATCATTTTGATTTTTTTCATGTAAAGGTTACTTGTCAAGTAAACGAATTAAAATCGTTTTAGCGGTCAGTAGCCATTCCCTAAGTTCGTTGCCATTTGGGTAACTTATTTTATTTCATTAATTTAGAGTCATTATACTGTAGATAGTTTTATTGATTTCTCGTTCAGCAGCAAACTAAACTTGTTTTCGTGTATCGTCATAAATTTTCTATATTTTATATTTCGAACAGAAAGCTAAAGCAAAGTATAGCCAGTCGTCATTCCAAAAACTTTCACTATATTTTCACCGATCATGGTACCCAGAACTTCATATTTCGATTTGAACAGAATCATGCAATATATCATTAGCTAGTTTATAGTGCCCCAAAATATATTTTTTTCTAAAATATAGCGAAAACTGGAACAGGAATTCCTTATTAATGAAATAAGTCAGAAAAAGATAACAGCTACTACTTATACTATATTATCATATCAGCTGTAGTAGCTGGCAAGTTGTAAGTTTCGTGAGTACAATTTAACGAGACGCTGTTATTGCCAACGTTATCATACTATTTAGATAAAAATTCTTGTCAATTTTGTAATATATCTTTTTAAAATTTATAAATAAACTAAGTAGTTTATTTATAACCTTCTAAGAAATCATAAGGTTAATTTACCATATGTATGCCATAAAATATTTGTTTTTAATATATATTTTAAATATGAATATCATGGCAAATAAAAATAATTTAAAGCAATATTTAATTATTACCATGGCTAATTATATTTGCCATTTTCTAAAAATAATAAAACCATAATTTATGATTTTTTTTTCAAATTGTGCTAGCTACGTTTATTTCTGGGTAGAATATCATCATCAGCAGCTTATTCCATTCATGGTCGAATGTAAGCCTACCCAAGTTGTCTCCAATGAGCTTTGTTGTTTGCTTCTTGTATCCAGTCGTCTCCAGCTAATCTTTTTATGTCGTCCGTCCATCTTGTCTGTGGTCCACCTCCGTATCTTTTATGTTCTCTAGGCCACCATTCAACTATATATCCATCTGTTATCATTCATTCTTGCGATATGCCTCGCCCAATTTCACCTTATATATATATATATATTCGTTGTATTACATCTGTCACTTTTGATCTTCTTCGTATCTCGATGTTAGGAATATGATCTTGGAGTCTAATATTTAGTATTCTCCTCTTCATTGCTCTTTGGGTTACCTTGAGTTTATTTATTTTACTTTTAATTAAAGCACATATTTCAGTGCCATATGTTAATAACAGCAAAACAGTATATTTGGGATGTCCAATTTAAATGTAGATTTTAACCGATCAGAGTGACATCATCTGCGAACCATAAGTGATTTAATCATTTACCGTCCGTTAGTATTTCTGGGTAGACCACATTCATATAAATGTATTGTTTTGATTTAGGCATTGTGCATATGGAGCATCTCATGATAAGCACGTATTCGAATCACCTTGCAATGGTGACGCTATTATTTCATTAAAGGTCTTCAGAATCAACATTTTGGATATGTAATTAAATATGATGGACATTAGTTAAAAATTCAGAATTACGAATCTTTTTAGTAAATATATAAATCAATGAATTATTTCAAGAGAATATACAACTCCACATATAAGCTCTTTACAGTGACGACAAGGATCGAAAGAAATAAATTAAATTAAAATAAATTCTCTACTTAGCAGGTTACTTCAAAGGACATTACAACAACATCTAAAAGAGGCTATCATATGGCCGTCGTCGATCTAATGAAAACTTATGACAATGTGCCAAGAAATAATAATAATAAAAACAGAATGTTAGTAGGTTATATTTTGAGGCTCATGCATTGGAACACAGTGATCTATTGCAAGTCAACTGGAATATCTAGAGTAATGGAACTTTTCGTAATAGTGAATTGTAAAAATCATGGAACGTGAACACTACTGGATTAATGGATATTTTTTGACTAATAAAAAGTAAATAATTTGAAAGTTTTGAATCATCTTATGCTCCTTTCAATGATGTAACTAGTTTTAAAAAACAGGGAGAGGGGAGAAGTATATTCATACAAAGGGTGATTTTTTGGGAAAACAAGAGAACACTAAAGACTGAGCTATTTATTACGTCAAACTTAATGAAAACAACCCCTCAATGTGAAAATTTAAAAGTTTAGGCCCTTCTCAACAGGTGGGAATTTTTGTCAAAAAAAAAAAGAGAACCCTGTCGGACAGTGGAAACTTTAAAGGCTTAAACCCAATTTAAACATTAAAAATCGAAGGTAAGACTTCACAAAAAAGTTCCTCCAATATTAAAAAAAAATCTACTTCTAAGAGGGTACTTTTTTCTGTTCTATAGGGCGAGGGACATATGAATACCTGACTCTCCTTGGCTACGCCACAGGCTTAAATAACCTCAATTATAATTCAAGAAATTGCATTAAATAACCTTACAAATTACGTACTATGTTGGGACGAGACAATATTCTCCGCTTCCTCTCAACTAAATGACATTTTTAAACTCATACCATCTCTTGTACTTATGTATGTCTCCTGGCTGTATTTTAAAGACTGTTATGGATCTGGCTGTTGATGTCGTCACATCCTACCGTTAAAATCCGATACTTCATCTTTATAGTTATGCATTTCATGCTTGCCTTTTTGGATTGGTTATAGCTCTACTAAGGAGACCATAAGGTGATGTTTCTCTTTTGGATCGAAGAAAGAATATGTAATTTATTTGCTTGTTCCAGCATATTAAGATTTTAACTACCTCGTGTTCAAATTTATAATTAATGACTTTTAATAAGCAACTTGAATATTCCCCTTTTAAAGTACCATCCAGATTGCATACTGTTCTACTTAAAGCAGCTTCCTGGAGTGATTAAAAGTCCTGAATTCCCGTCCATTGGGAATATTTCGGAGCTAAGATAATTTTTTCCTTCCTATATGTCACTTCCCACCTTCCAATTTTCCTTGTAAAATAAGGAGCTTGAAATGATATCGTTCACCACGTAAAATATGACCGAGCTAGGATATTTCTCTTTTCTTAATATACACGTAGAGCATCCTTCTATCCACATTTCAAATGCTTCAGTTCGATTAATTGATATAACTATGAGCGTCCATGCCTCCATACCGTACAGATGGACCGATCATTCTGTACCTAAGCTCTAAATTAAGATTTTGGCATTTTTAAAGCTTTAGAAAAGTCGTTCTAGCCTGCTCCATCATACATTTGATCTCGAATACTGGATTCCGCTTGTTCACCAGACATCAAAATATTAAAACTTATCAACTTGCTCTATTCACTCACCAATGAGCTGAAGATTTATGTCACGAGCAATGTTTGCAGACACAACAATAAGTTTTGTCTTGCTGATATTAATTTTTAGACCTTGCTTCATCAACAGCAGTTTAACAGGGTTTGCATGTCGTTCGTATTATCAATTATTATTACAGTATCGTCTACATAATATATATTATCCCATTGTTCTTATGAGAAGAATTATTTTCAACAAGGCTCAAATGATCGTGGAACCGGCTGGTTTAGGATAGATTAGAAAGACGTAGAATCGAGAGGGAGGGAAAAAGGAAGGGGAGTCCTATATCCGACACTAGATGAAAGAAAACTTATTAGATAGACAGATAGGATTCCATTAACTTTACTAACCATGGAACTCAACGAAATCGCCTCAACCAAAGTTCTCTCCACATACAAACTTCAGTATATCATTATTTAAAAAATATTGATCAGGAATACTCTGCATGGTGCACGGATCTTTTTGTAACTTATTAGAGATTCCTTTGTGTTAAGCTTAATTGTCAGAGATTTATATAACTATATAAAATGTCTCCTTTAAGATTTTATAATTAAACTTATTTTCATTACCCTTAAATACAAAATTAATTAAACTTATTATTTAAAAAATTCAGTTTCTCTCAATCTAATAATTATTTTCGTTCCGCACTACTTACAATTCGCGTCGTTTCATTTAGGCGCCGATACGCCCTTGACACCGGTGCACCCTTGACACTGCCTACGGCGATGACGAGAAACGGACTGACCTCGCGGCGGTGACCCAATTCGATGGCCCAAGTGGGTCACCGACCCAGATTCCGCGCTCAGAAAAGCACTTTCTTGCGATCGCAGCACGGCTTAGTGCACTGACCTCCTGATTTCACTGTCACCGTGTGCCATCCTCATGATCATACCGACCTTTCTCCGAGGGCCGTTGCTCCCCGCGTGTAAGATGAATACAAGAAAAACATATTGTGATTAGCATTAGTTTTTAATTATTTTTCATTTAGGATAAATTCGGTATATACGAGGAGGTCGCAATTCTTATGATGGTTTCAAGTTTTTTTAGTATAATCAAGTAAAAGAGTGTGTTCCAAAGTCTTTGTGTTCGAGAATAATGGGTTTAAATTTTTTATTGCTTCCAACTTATCTGGACATTTATATTAATTATTATAATTATCTTTATAAAAACGTGACTCTTGAGATCAGGCTGTATCAAATTGGAGTGACTTTTAAACGTTTTGCCTTCAAATGCACGTGGCATCTCTAAGTATCTTTTCTAGATTAGAACAATGAATAAGCCCAGAGAGGTGCAAGCCATTTATACCTGATTAATGATCACCAAACTGTTGCACAGTATAATGATATGTATGAATAAACTTCATGGGCCGCAATGACTTTATTTGCCAACATTTTTCAGAGAAGGCTTTGAAGAAAATACCTAAAGTTTATTCATGTAATCGCAGGTGAAACTTCGGATAAGCACACCAATTTGAACGGTCTAAGCCTCCATATAATGCCAATAAAGGCCGTGTGTTGCAAGAGTTTTATGCGTTCTAAAACGGTGCTGAAGTCCTTCTATACAAGCACGTCTAAGAAAGGCAGTTGGTTGTTTTCTTCCAGTTTCAGTGTAAATTGGATCCTCTATTGTAAGGGGCGCTATAATCTACGGTCCAGGCAGCGACTAGTAAGCACTGATAATGCCAAATGAGATTTGGGCGAAACATCTGCGATTCACTAGTCAAAAAACAACACTAATCAACGGACACACATATATATATATATATATATATATATATATATATATATATATATATATATATATATATATATATATATATATATATATATATATATATATACATCATATATATATATATATATATATATATATATATATATATATATATATATATATATATATATATATATATATATATATATACCCAAAATTTGTTGGTGTCAGTCAGGACGAACAGTGCCGGATAAGGTTGCTGTGCATTCAGGACAAAGGCCTCGAAGAGTTGCTGCTGAGGCTATGATTCATGACGAAAATTAATATTTTGATTATTTTTGTTGCAAGCAAAAGTAGATCATGTATTGTAAGCAGATTTATCTCAAAAATATTTTCTTCTCTTTAGAAATGATGTAATTTTAGATTGGATGCCAACTTTAAGTAAGTAAGGGAGTTTTACATAAATATTTATTTTTACCGAGAAAAAAAACTGGAATTCAGGGGTAAAGTTACAAATTATTTATATTTAAAAAATTCCATTGCACTACTACTACTCTGATTAAGTTACTTTTAGCTATGAAAAAGTCGAATCCAGTATTTGCAAAGGAAGTACGAGGTACGTCATATAACAGTTAGCAAATATATGTATATATATATATATATATAATTATATATATATATATATATATATATATATATATATATATATATATATATATATATATATAATTTTAATGATGTCGAAAGGTTTAGTTTGTTTATTACTAAATAAAGTTAACAAAAGTCTTCACCATATAAGTTAATTTCTATTGAAAAATTTGTACGTGTTCCTATCAGGCTTGTATAGTAAAGATATTGGTTTAAAAATAAGTTTTATGATAGTAAAAATATTTTTAATATCAATTAACCTACTTTTTATAAATCAGTAAAGCTTAAAAGTTGATTGTTTATATACATATCTAACCTATATAAATTATCTTATCATTGTAACCCTGAGAAAAAAAATGTTTATTTAACGATTTTTTCGCCCTTGCATCCGTTGACGTCACTAGCTGATTTCCAAATTATATTTTTTATTAATTGCGCAGTAAAATATTAGTATAAATTATAACAAACAAATAATAAATAGATTATTGCCATAATTTTCGGATGAAAAGCATTCCAAGGCAAGTGATATAAACTTTTTATTTCAAAGAAGCCAAACATACATTTATATATATATATATATATATATATATATATATATATATATATATATATATATATAGGTCAAAATAATAATGAGATACGCATAGTTTAGATGCGATGATGATTTTATCCTCCTGAGTTTTGGATCTCGAAAAACTTGTACTCTTTTGTTTATAAACAATTGAAGTTTTCAAAACGTGTTTTTTGAGCTTAAAATGTGAAATCCGGTTATATCAGTCGGATCGAAACAAACAAAAAACCAAACTCTTCGTAATAAAATTTCCAACAAACTCACGTTGATTTTAACTCGCTCAAATATGTACATAACCTACAAAATTGAAAAAACAGGCAAAAATCTGTTTTACTCTTAATTTTATTTTACAGGTCGACTAAGTGAACCGATCAGCTTGAAACTTTCAGAACATATTCCTTTTCTTATAACAAAAGTATCCTGAAATTTTGGTACAGAAATATTGAACCCAGTGGACACAATTGAATTTGTTTTTTAGAATTTGAATTGCCCGCCATTTTATGCCATTTAGTCCAAAATGGATCTTTTTTTTTCAATATTTAGGTCTCGACGTCAGGTTTCCGATGCCATTGAAAATTTTTTTTTGAAGCCATTTTAACCGTTTTTTTTTTGCATTTATTTATTAATTAAATAACAACAATTGACATTTTGAAAAACGCGATTCTCTACCAGATGTGATAAAAGTTTTTCAATTTTTTTTTCCAAATGGCTGAAAAAACGCAATTGTTTTTATTTGATTAATAAACAAATTAAAAAAAAAAATGGTTAAACTGACTCTACAAAAAAAATTTAATGATGTCGGAAGGCTGCGTCAAGACCTAAATTTTGAAACAAAAAAGATCCATTTTGGACCAAATGGCATAAAATAGCGGCAATTCAAAATTTAAATGACAAATCAATTGTGCCCCCTGGGTCAATATTTTAGAACCAAAATCTCAGGGTATTTTTGCTATAACAAAAGGCATATTTTCTGAATGTTTCAAACCGAACGGTTCACTTAGTCGGCCTGTATAATAAAATTAAAAAGAAAAAAACAGTTTTTTGTCGGTTTTTTTCAATTTTGTAGGTTATGTACACATTTGAGCGACTTAAAACTAACGAGGATTTGTTGAAAATTTCATTACGAAGAGTTTGGTCTATTTTTGGCTCGATCCGACATATGTTACATAACCGAAGTTATTCGCATTTTAAGCTCGTTTTGAAAACTTAAATTGTTTATAAACAGAAGAGCACAAATTTTTCGAAGTCCAAAACTCAGGACAATACTCCTGATGATACCCCAGAGCGAATAAAATCATAATATTGCTGTATTTAAACTGCAATTTCAAATGCTTTTTTTACTGCTTTAAAAGCGCAATTGAACATTTGGGAGAATCTGGAGACATTTGACAGTGTTAAGCATGATAGATTGTTGACTAAGCTACGCTCTGTACATCTGAAGAGTTTTGTTAATGGCTCTCGTGTTTCCTCAGCGAGTGTTCTTTACGAGTGGAAGTTGGGGCAGATTTCTTTCTAATACCTTCACTATCAACGTTGTGCCCCAAAGCTCAATATTCTCTCCAGTTCTTTTTCTTCTTTATATTATCGATCTGCTGGAAAGGACCAGGAATCAATTCTACAGCTTTCCAAATGACCGTACGCTTATTTCTTCAATTATTTTGAACGACCGAACATCGGTGTTTACACAAATATCCGCAGACAACAGAAAGTCGTTAAACTTAACAAAAATCTGGAAGACATTCTATCTTGGAGTAACAGTAACCAAGAGGAATTTAATGCTTCAAAATCTCAGGCGCCAGTTTTTTTCAAAAAAGTGAACGTTACATACCCGACATAGTTAGGTCGGGATGCTTAACACCGAATACAAAAGTAGTTGGGTCATTTGGAGCATTCAAATAATTCTTTATACGTATATGGAGAACTAAGTTTTCAAAATCAACGGCGAAATTGTACCTTGCAATTAACTCTTTATCTTGACTATTTTGGTTTTTCTGTTCAAGACAAATCCTGTGTCCCACATGTCTGCTTTATAACGTGTGTTAGACGTCTTATAGGATGGGTTAAGGAATTCCAACAAATGTTCTTTACTGGGCCAATAATTTAGACGGATATTAAAAATCACGTAAGTGATTGTTACTTTAGCTTAATTAACATAAAAGGCATAACTAACAAGTCGAAACACGCCAATGAATATCCAGACATATTGTCCGCAAAAAGGCAAGTCGGTCATAATGCTGAATTGCCTGTGCCACCTAGATTAACGTCTTCTAAATCTATAGAAACCTAAGAATTATTTGCCATCCATCAAACTTATGAAGCAAGTACATCCGAACCTCCAGCAAACCATCAAACTTATGAAGCAAGTATATCTGAACATTATTTATTAACATCAGAAGATACTGACTTGGGAGGTAATTTGTCCAAAAAACAGGAGGACGTTTTATGATCTCATTTGAATGAATATATAGATTCTTTCCACATTTATACAGACGGCGCAAAGACGGACATAACTAACAAGTCGAAACACACCAATGAATATCCAGACATATTGTCCGCAAAAAGGCAAGTCGGTCATAATGCTGAATTGCCTGTGCCACCTAGATCAACGTCTTCTAAATCTATAGAAACCTAAGAATTATTTGCCATCCATCAAACTTATGAAGCAGGTACATCCGAACCTCCAGCAAACCATCAAACTTATGAAGCAAGTATATCTGAACATTATTTATTAACATCAGAAGATACTGACTTGGGAGGTAATTTGTCCAAAAAACAGGAGGACGTTTTATGATCTCATTTGAATGAATATATAGATTCTTTCCACATTTATACAGACGGCGCAAAGACGGACTCTGGAGCTCAGTGGTAACAGGGAATACCATTAAGAAAATTAAGCTAAACCCGATTACAGTCTTCGCAGAGCTAAAGGGAATCAACCAGGCTCTAAGATGAGCCAAAACAACTAAGACTAGCAGAAAATATATTATAATCACAGCTCCTTAAATTCACTACAAGTATTAAATTGAGCCAACTTATCTAATCCTATTGTACTGGACATTTCAGACTTACTATAAACGGGATTCAACAAAGGCATATATTCTTCCTTCCTGTGGGTACCCAGTTACACGGCTATCAATGGAAATGTAAAAGCAGACCTCAATGCCAAATCTGCCATCTCATCAGGTACTTTGTTAAACCCCATTAATTCTCCCAAGGACTTATCAAACTACTTTAAGGACATCTTCGATAATCTATTTCAACTAAACTGAGATTTGCAAGAGGGATTTAAAAACCATTGGTTTTTCCTTTTTTTCATCTCTCGTTACTGTCGCAGAGAGAATGTAACATGGAGAAGAATTACCATAAGATATACCTTCATTATACATTCTCACTTACTAAAAATGAGCCACCACCAAGTTTCACAAAATGCAATGCCACCTTTACAATGAAACGCATATTCCAATCAAACGAAAACATAAATAAATAACCGGTCAAGTGCAAGTTGCATTATAGTATCCTTTAGATGGATTGGATGAAAGGTAGGGTGCAGCAGAACCTTTAATTATCGATATATCACAAACTATTAATTTTAGCTACAGGAAAATATCATTCTATTAAAATTATTAAAATCATTTAACCTTAAAAATGGATTTCTGGTATTCTTTCGATTGAATCGGGAGTAATACGTAATTAATACGTTTAATATAAGCACTAATACCGGTTTTATTTTCTTCATTTGTTTGATGTCAAAAATTTTCATGCATTATTCGACATTTTCCACTATCATTTTTCTAAAAACTGTCAAAAAAAAGTATAGGAGATGATATATATTTTAGTATTCGTTTTCTCCGTAAAATTCAAAAATGTACAGGATATTCCATAAGAAATAATAAAGTTGATTTCGTTTACCGTTAAATCGGGAATAATAGTTACTTGTTTTTACGGTCAAATTATGTACTTGTTTAAACCATATAAATCTCTAAAATTTGAACATTTTTTTTTATGATAAAATAGAAGCTTGGCTAGGCTAAACTAACCTGAATCGGTCTATGCCTTGTATATGTTTTTAACCATAGTACTAACCTAGGCCCTTCAAGTTATGGTTTTCGTATATATACATATATATATATATATATATATATATATATATATATATATATATATATATATATATATATATATATATATATATATATATATATATATATATATATATATATATATATATATATATATATATATATATATATATATATATATATATATATATATATATATATATATATATATATATATATATATATATATATATATATATATATATATATATATATATATATATATATATATATATATATATATATATATACACATATATATATATATATATATATATATATATATATATATATATATATATATATATATATATATATATATATATATATATATATATATATATATATATATATATATATATATATGACTTCAATTTTCGGAGATATTTATCACAGCGTATTTGCCATATTTTGGATGTTCAACAATTTTTTACTCAAAAACTAAAACTTTTAGAGAATTTATGTAAGAGGTAAAAAATAATTGTTTTTATTCGTAAAATTATCATGAATTTTTTTAGAATTTTTGAAGCACTTTTTAACAATTTGTTATTTTGACCTATATGCACAGGAAAATTGTTTTAGAACGATAAAATCGTAAAAAAATAACGAATTGTCAAAAAATGCTTCAAAAATTCTGAAAAAATTCATGGTGGTTCTACGAATAAACGCAGGTATTTTTGTCTCTATTTTTCTAAAAGTTTTAATTTTCGAGTAAAAAATTGTTGAATATCCAAAATATGGCAAATACGCTGTGATAAATATCTCCGAAAATTGAGGCCACAAAAAAAAACTTTTCCTACAAAAGCTGAAGCTTTTTAGGGTAGAATAAGATTATCAGAAAAAACTTTTGGTTATATTAGGAAATGACATTTTTACTTTAGTTTTTTCTGAATTTTTTAAATCCATTTTCTGATTTGCCCGGTATTGAGACCAAATCAGCACAATTTTTTAATATGCCACTCAAAATTCAAAACTACATATCATAAGCTTTAATCTGGACCGACTGTGTCCTCATGAATTGTGTCAATTTATGGACTAATGGGAGGCGGGTCCGGCAACTTTCTCGTGCGTGCATTTAATCTCATCTAGTAAAATATATCCCGTTATTATTAGTGCGAATTTTATTTACTTCTACTCATAAAACCGCACGTTGCTAATCGTAGAAAAATATAATCATTATTTCATGAGTATTTAGTGGAGAGTAGACGTAAGAAACTTAGTTGCTGTAAGTGAGTCTAGTTGCACCAATGTCCAAAGACATTGATGCAACAGACTAGGATTTTACCTGTCAAAATATCACACCATAATTGGATGGGTTTTTGTAGATTTAGAATCCGACTTTCGATATTAAGATTTTTAAAATTGACCACCCATCATTCTTGCATTATAGTATATTTGTTTAGAATAGCTAGATATATATATATATATATATATATATATATATATATATATATATATATATATATATATATATATATATATATATATACGTATATATATATATATATATATATATATATATATATATATATATATATATATATATATATATATATATATAACGTATATAAATAAATATATATATATATATATATATATATATATATATATATATATATATATATATTACTTAGCTTCGAGCGGCAAGATCACAGTATCGAGTAGCGGCAGCAGCGGGAGCACTTGAAAATGCCAAATGAGATTTTGGCGCAACGTCGTGCAACTTCATTGTTAGACGAACGGATGGAAACCCAGAATTTTATTGTATTACATTTCACCATCCTTAAAAACCTCTATTGTAACATATATATATTTATATATATATATATATATATATATATATATATATATATATATATATATATATATATATATATATATATATATATATATATATATATATATACTTTGTTAAACAATTTAGTTTATTTTATTTATTTATTACACAAGAATACAAAAAATAATTATTCGGTCTTTTAAAGCCGGGTTTCCACTAAACGAACATAGCACGAAACACAAACAAAAACTGTTTTTCTCAACAAAAAGAGTCATGTTTTGTAAAAAATAAACAGTTCCGAAAACATGTTTGCCGGGGAACAGTGTTTTTAGTAAACAAAACACTTTCCCATCTCGAGTCGGTATATCAAAGGAAAACAAATTTGTTCGTGTTTTTTAGTCTCTTTGATTGAAACACCTGAATTTTTTTTTTTTTTATTGGTCTAGCACACGTGCTGCAGGGAAGTCCCTAAAGCGCTCCAGGAGCGGCACGAGTGCGGAAAAAGCGATTCACGTTGTTCTTGAATCGCTGTAAATAGTACTCGGTGGGAAACACAGCGCTGGGCAAATTATTCCAAAGGGATGACGTTCTCCATATAAAAGATTGCTTGAAAAGCGTCGTACGCGGACTAACAAGGTGAACCTCATGCGGATGCGAAGCACCAGCGCGACGTGTATTTCTAACATGCACCGCTTTGGGAGGAGGAATTAAGCGGGCTACATCCTTCGAACACTTTCCATGAAAATACTTGTAGAACAGACTCAAGTCGCCAACCGTTCTTCGATGTTCCAGCGAATCAAGGCCGCGGTCAATTCCGGGTCAGACGGACCGCTCTTCTCTGGACAGAATCCAACAAATGCAGTGTATGTTTGGGAGCGGAGCCCCAAACGTGGGAGCAGTATTCCATAGTTGGTCGAATTTGGGCTTTGTAAAGAATTAACAGTTGCTGTGGGGTGTAAAGCTTTCTGGTTCTAAATAATATTCCCAATTTTTGAGAAGCTCTCCTTGCTATGCCTGCAACATGTTCATGCCAAGACATATTTGCTCCCAAACTAACGCCCAACAAATTGAGCGACGATGCTAGGGGAATGGAGTGCCCCGACATAACTATGTCGGGTTCAGCAACGTTAACTTTTTTAGAAAAAACTGCCGCTTGGGTTTTTGTAGCGTTAAATTCCACTTGGTTACTGTCACCCCAAGATAAAATTTCTTCCAGGTCTTTGTTAAGTTGAACGACCTCCTGCCGTCTGCGGATATTCGCCTGAGCAGCCGACGTCCGAGCGTTCAAGGTAAATGAAGAGATAAGCGTACTGTCATCTGCAAAGCTATAGATTGGATTCCCGGTCTTTTCCAGCAGATCGTTAATGTAAATGAGAAAGAGAGTAGGAGACAGTATGGTGCCCTGGGGCACACCGGCGTTGATAGTGAGGGTGTTAAAGAACGCTCTCTGAGGAAACATGAGAGCCACAAACAGAACCTTTCAGACATACCATAAGAGCGCAACTTAGCCAACAGTCCATCGTGCCAAACACGGTCGAATGCCTTGGATATGTCAAGAGCAACCGCTCGAGATTCTCCAAAGTGTTCAATTGCGTTGTTCCAAACATGTGTTACATAAGTCAGAAGATCTCCTGTTGATCTATGTTTACGAAAACCATATTGGTGATCGTTAATAATATTGAATCGTTCAAGATATTTTAGAAGATGCTCATTGATAACCTTTTCCATGACTTACGATATTATTGAAAGCAGTGCAACTGGTCGGTAGTTATTTGGCAAGGTCTTCTTACCTTTTTTAGGTATCAGCTGAACCATGGCACATTTCCAGCAGGACGGAAATATTCACTTTCTGTAGGATAGGTTAAAAAGTCTACAGAAAACTGGTGTTAGTTCCCTTGCACAGTTTTTGAGAACTATGGCAGGTATTCCGTCAGCGCCAGAAGCCTTCTTGGTGTCTAGCTTCATTAAAATACGCTTTATGATGCGCTGTCTGAAGACAACATCGGGCATCCTTGACTGCAATATGGGAATAGTAGGTGGTGTTTTTCCTTGGAAATCGACAGTAGAATGTGAAGCAAAGAGTTCAGCCAACAAGTTCGCTCTCTCAACAGGTGTGGTTGCAATGGAATTATCTGGCCGTGTGAGTGGTGGTATGGTGGATTTGGTAAAATTTTGACTAACTGCCTTAGCGACTCCCCAAAAGGACCTGGAATTGTTGGGACAAGCGAGAAGTTTGTTTCTAATTCGTTGATTGTGTGCCTCCTTGGTTTCGTCGATAATTCCCTTGCATCTGTTCCGGGCATGAACAAAGATGTTTCGATTTAAGGTGTTAGGATTTTCACGCCATTGTCGGTAGGCAATATGTTTAGAAGCAACAGCTTCTTTGCATTTTCGGTCGAACCAAGGCTTGCCGTTGGAGGAGCATTTCTTCGAAAGTGTAAGCTTCTATACCAGCCAAAATAACATCGGAGACCTCCCTGGCGCAGTCAGATGGGTTATCGGATCGAAAACAAACGTCCATCCAAGGGAATGTTGTAGTTTTGTTCTCTGCGACATTTGTACTCTACTCTTTCAACTAGTTATCAATTTTTTATTAAATGTATGCAATTTTTTTATGAAGTAAGTATTTTTTATATATATATAGTTATACTTTTATATATATATATATATATATATATATATATATATATATATATATATATATATATATATATATGTATTTAGTTACAATGATGATTAAAAAAGTTGACTGGCAATTTTAGGTCCTAACAAATTAATTAACAATTCAAAATCGCTACTTAACATTCTGATAAAATTTTGGAAGGAAGACCTCAATTCCCCATTTAACCCAATATCGCCCGTGCTTAAATCAGCCAATAATTCTGCTGTGCCGTAATTAACTCTCCTTTTTAATAGAGAACTGACCCAATATCTTGGTTTTTTTTCTGTTTTGGCCATTAACTAAAAACAAACTATAGCTAATTTTAGAAAAATCGTCGTCGGATGACATTCTTGCGGGACTAAACAAAATGGGAAAAAGGGAACAAACACTAACAACAAAACTCTTAGAACAGTCTACAGAAACTGTTTGAAAAAAACAAAATATATTTTGTTTTGTTTATTAAAAACAGAACTGGTTTTTTAAACTGTCTGTTTGGTGGAAACCCGGCTTAAGTGAGACACGTGTTTTCTTACGTATTTTTTTGTGCTGAATCCAAAAAAATCATAAAAAAAAATTCCACCTTGAAGTTTTTTCAGAAATCACACTTTAAGTTGCCAGAAAACTATTAAATTGAAAAAAAATAATTTTAATAAATATTGTAAAACGGTATAATCATTAAAACTATGGAATACAACTATTATTTCGGACATCTTGAAATTTCCGAATCTGCATTTATCATAAAAACTTAAAAATATTAGGTTTTAGTGTTCATTTTCCATTATCATTTTCCTAAAAACTGTCAAAAAAATATAGGACATGATATATATTTTAGTATTCGTTTGCTCCGTAAAATTCAAAAATTTACAGGATATTTAATAAGAAATAATAAAGTTTCGGTTAAACCGGGAATAATAGCTACTTGTTTTTACGGTCAAATTCTGCACTTGTTTAAACCACATAAGTCTCTAAAATTTGAACATTTTTTTTTATGATAAAATCGCTAAATTAAAAAAGTTGTTTTTAATGCTTATTAATATTGAACAAAACTATTATTTCATTGCATTTATTTACTTAAAAAAAGCATTTTACCAACCACATAGCACCCTTGTAAGTGTTACCAGCGAGTTTCTCGTTGAAACTGAACATAAAACTTTATTTTTTGATGTCAAGTCAGAATCAGAATCAAAAAACACTGGAAATAACAGTTTTGTTCAATATTAATAAAAATTAAAAACAGTTTTTTTAATTTAGCAGTTGCACATATTTATTTTAAACAGCATTTTGCTACGTAGCTGAGTTAAAGGTGTTGTATGTGTGTTTTTTTTTAACATAAACACTAAAACCTAATGTTTTTGAGTTTTTATGATAAATGTAGATTCAAAACATTTAAAGATATAATAGTTTTATTCCATGATTTTAATGATTATACAGTTTTACATTATTTATTAAAATTTATTTTTTTCAATTTAATAGTTTTCTGGCAACTTTAAGTGTGTTTTCTGGAAAAACCTCACGGAGAATGTCTTTTTTATGATTTTTTTTGTATTCAGCATAAACAGATACTAAGAAAACTCGTGTCTCACTTAAAAAACAGATAATTATTTTTTTTCCTATACCTGTATTATTATTCCTTAATAATACAATATACAAAATACAATGTATTATAGTGTCGTCAAATAAAAAGGTGTATCAAAGAAATGTCACAAAATATATAGTCATTACAACATACAAAGTATATAAACCTTTACAGTTCATATAAAATTAAAAAGCATAAAATGAACAATAAACAACTTCTATAGTTATTACATAAGGTTTGGGCTTGGAAGATCCGTTTCATTAAAGAACTCTTCAGGGGTGTAGTAACATCTATTTATAAAAAAAGATTTTAATATTTTTTCGATTTTTTAATTCGTTGTTTGGAATTTCCTCAATGAAATCAGTGGCAATTCTGTTTACTTTATTTAAACATTTTGACTCTACATACATACATACATATTTAGGATTTTTCTGACGCACCAAAAGTCTATAAAAAGGAAACTGAAAATAATTGCTATATGTTTTCTGATCATGAATTTACTGTTTGAGAGATAGGTTTTACTTGTTCTCTATAATAAACATAACCAGAAAGTAAATATACAGTGAAATCACTCTCATTATCTTATAGGATTCAAGATACGCCCTACATGAAATCGTTGAGGATACTTCTGCAATTACTCGAAGAATGTTTTCTTGAGCAACAAGAACTTGTCGCTCTGTACTAATTAGACCCCAATACACTATACCCTTCGAGAGAGTAGACTGAATTAGACCATAATAAAATGTTTCTAATCAGATACCATTACGAGCCAAGTAAGCTCTCGATCTGAGCATTCGAAGTCAATTTCTATTTTATATGAATCACCAGAAACTTAGTGCTTACGAGTAAAGCGCTCTCTATAGATTTTTCTACAATTCTATTCAACAGACTATAATTAATCTTTTTATTCTTTGTTCCAAACTGAACATTGACATTGTTTTGTCAATACTAAGTTGCAAACCATCACCACTGTATAGCCCAAATATTATACCAGGTGTTAAAAACATTTTCAGCACAATCATCTTTTAAAACCGTACCAAATCACCTAACTCTTAAAGTAGATGGGCAACTCCAATCAATTTAATTAAAAAAAAAAACACATTTCGGTAAAAAGCGCCAACCGAAAATCAACCAATTACAACGCTCTATTTTAGCGAAATAATTTACATCAATTTAAGTCAATTGTCTGGGGTTCTACAACTGATTTCGAATTCATATAGTAGAATTAATCCTAGATATGTAGCATTAAAGCATTATGAAGTTTTTGAGTCTAAAAAAGATTATTTTTGCATGGCTAATTCTCCTGTTCACTTTCTCTTCACAGTTCTACTTTTCATCAAAAGAAGAGCTGAGATATTTGAATTTTACGATTCTCTTTTAAGGAGTATTATTAGGTTATCTACTGTTTACCATCTCTATTTTGGTTATATTAATACATAACCATATTCATCACCAAATTCGTTGAGTTTGTTTTAAATTGATTGAAGATATTCAAAGTTGTTAGCTAAGATTATGGTATCTTTAGCCTCACAAATATTATTTACTTGTTGCCATTGAGTTTGATACCTAGCTTTATGTATTTACGTATACTTTCCTAACGTCGTAAATATTAAGCAGAGCCAGTTTGGCGTTTGACTTGTCACAAGCTTTCGAATACTTTATTAAGTGGATAGAAACATCTTGCATATGGTTTAATTCAATGTTCCTTTGTTTGAGCAAAAATGGAGTAGCCACTTGAATATTTATTTTGACTTGTTCCAGTCTACTACTCCTTGGCATTAAAATCGTTCATAATCATATTGCTCTCTTCAGGGTTTAATGATTGCAAAACCTACGACTTATAAAACGCTTATAAAACCATTCAGCTCCAACTTTAGCTTCCGGCATACCCGCTATGGATGAATATACCTCTATTATACGAGGATGAATTGAAAAGTTCGCGGCCTAGTCAAACAAAATAAAATACGTACAAAAATATTTTTAGTTTTCGACGTAAACTCCACCTAGCTCTATGTACTTCTTCCACCTGCTTTCCAAAGCTTCCACACCTGTTTGAAAAAAGGTTCCTCAAGCTCTTCAAAATACTGGTTAACTGCAGCTTTGACTTCTTTATTTGATGAAAATTTCTAGCCAGCGAGGTGCCTTTTTAGGTTTGAAAACAGATGAAAGTCCGAAGATGCCAAATCAGGAGAATAAGCCGGGTGAGGCACCAATTCGAAACCACAATCACGAATTTAAACCATAGACTCAACAGACGTGTAAACGCGTGCGTTATCCTGATGGAATAAAACTTTCTTTCTCAGTAATACTGGGCGTTTCTTTTTAATTTCTCAACGTAAACGACACAAAAAGGTGCAATAGTAAGTCGAGTTTATTGTTTCGCCTTTCAGAAGGTAGTCCACCATAATAATATCTTTAATATCCCAAAAAACTGATGCAATCACTTTTCTAGCCGACAGAAATGCCTTCGCTTTCTTTGAGGTCGGTTCACCAGATTTTTCCCACTGCTTGGATTGTTGTTTTGACTTTGGAGTATAGTGGTGAACCCAGGTTTCGTCCATTGTCACAAACTTGTTAAGAAAATCTTGCGGATCAGCCTCAAACATCTCCAAACAGTCGCGAGCCATCGTGAGTCGAATTCATTTTTGTTCAACTGAAAGCAATCTGGAGACCCACCAAGCGAAAACCTTGGAAAATCCGATTTCGTTGCCAATGATGTTTTGTGTTCGTTCATAAGAGATGCCTATAGTATCTGCAATCTCCCTGATAATTATTCTACGGTCTTTTAATATGAGATCACGCACTTTGCCGATGTTTTTTTCAGTTGTAGACGTCTTGGGCCGGCCGGAGCGAGGGTCATCTTCGATGCTCTCTTGTACACGTTTAAATTTTGCAACCCATTTTTTCACAGTGGTATATGACGGAGCAGATTCCCCAGGGTTGTTTTCATCTCATCGTGGATCTTCTTTAGTGTTAACCTTTTTTTAAACAAGTACTTGATGTCTGCACGTTGTTCAATTTTTTCCATTTTTCCAAAAACGCTGCACTTGATGTCACTTAACTCGTTCTAACCTAAAAACTACTAATGCTACAGCAACAAAATTTTACACCGTGACAACCAAAGAAAGTATGAATTTATTGAGGGTGTTACGGTTCCATTTTTCTTACACCTTCCACTATTTGATCATTTTGTATCAGCTTCATATCACTATCTAGATTGAAATGTCGAGTTTTCCAGCTACCCAGCCACTTTGAGTACTTCAGATTCTTATTCATTTTTTTAGTCTTCATCATATCAAGCGATCACTATTAAAAAACTCCAAACAACATTAAGAGGAAAAAAGGAAATGTTTTATTTTTTTTATATTATTTATTATACAATAATATAAATCAATTAATTAAATGAGAGAAATAAAATGAGAAATTGTGTCCATTTATTAAAACAAGATTTTACTTGGTTTGCAATAATAATAAATAAGTAAAGAATAAACAGAGAAATTATTCTTGCTTTTAAAACAAGTAAAGATGACAATGATACGAAAGAGCAACGAAATTAGTCAGATGCCACTAATTGTGAGAAAATAGGTCACAACACACATTCACTTACCAAATAAAAATTAACAACAAACCGATGGCAATGTTCAAATGACTTCAGATTTCTCCCGATTATAAATAGTAAGTAGTTTATGAAAAAATCTATTGCGGATTTGCGGAAAAGTGCTCTACATTTAACTTTTACTTTGCAGATTTAAAACAAATATTACTTTTTCACTTTCGGCGAACTCCAATCCTATAATAATTAGTAATTAGAAGCATAGTTTTTTAAAAAGGAAAAGAACAATCTACTTATAAAAAATTATATAATTCCTGTCGAATCAATATTTTAATGGGGTTTGAAAACGAAAGGTAAAAAAAGTTTGATTGAATTTATCAGTAATGCTCTACTTTCATAACTTTAAAAACTGGAAGAGTTAAAAGGCAGTTTCTTAAAGTGGGTTTGGAAGTTTTATTTATGAGGGTATAATGACAATACTGACAGATGTCAAGCCTTTTTTATTATTTACTAGCCGTGCCCGCGGCTCGCTCGCATGGACTTGATTCACTATTATCGTCGCTGCTTATTCATTACGTTACCTAACATAATAAAATATAGCCGATAACCTGGCCAGAGAACATATGTATTTTATAAAAAAAAAACACGTAAATCGGATAAGTGGTTCTTGATGATTGCTAAACAAACTAAGGGACACACAGACAGATAGCCAGAGAGACGTTGCGTTTTATATATATTATAGTTTTTTTTTTGATAAATATTAACTTAAGAATTAAAAAATACTCGTAAATCGGATAAGTGGTTCTCGAGTGATAAGCGCACTAACGGACCGACAGACAAAGAGACGTTGCATTTTATATATATTGTATTCTTTGTTACATGATATTGTTCCATATTTAACGGTTTAGGCAGCGTATTGCAAGAGAGGGCGTTAGCGGCAAACTTTTTTCCGACTTGATTCACTATTATCGACACTGCTTCTTTCTTATATTACCTAACGTAATAAATATATCCCATCAAAATATAAAATGTAAAAAAAATGTCAAGTCTCGCAACGCAATTCTTCCACCATAAAAAGTTGTAAGATCTCATGTAAAACCAAGTCAGTTATTTTAGTTAGTATCTATGGAAGCACCTATTCAACAACTTTGTCATATATTGTTATCTATTTAGTTACCTACCAACATTTATAGTGACCGTATCAATATTAGACATCTTTATTTCTATAATAAATATAATGACTTGGCAATCGCACGGCAACAGAATCACATAAGAATAATCTACTATTTCGATTGCTAAGTAAGTCAAAACAGTGCACTTAAGAATAAAGTATTTTAAATAGTAGATTATTCTTATGTGATTATGTTGCCGTGCGATTGCCAAGTCATTATATTTATTATAGAAATAAAGATGTCTAATATGGATACGGTCACTATAAATGTTGATAGCACAGCCTCACAAAAATAAAAAGTGGGGTATACTTTTGATGCGATATATCAGATCCGTAGTATTTTTACCCGCTGATCACGAATCTGACGTCAGAATATCGCCATCACATCTCAATTTTTTTTCTAACCTCAAAAAATAGGTAAAAATTAGTAAAAATTAAGAAAAAATATACTCTTAAAAATTGATTCAAGCTTTTTCATGAATCCAAAGATGTATTAATATGTATCCGGACACGCTAAGGTAATATTCATCGGTTGGATTGAGCCATACAGTTCTGTTTTCTTTCTAACCTCAATAAATCAGACAGATATAGTGCTTCTCGAATGCAAAAACGAATTCAAATTAAAATTCAACCGATCCTTACCAAATTTGGTACACGGGGATTTTTTGGGTCGCTGATCACGAATCTGAGGTTGGATTTGCAAAATTCAAGATGGCAGATGTTTTCGCGCCACTTTGAACGCCGAGAAAATTCATCGGTCGATTTTTATTCTTCTACCTGCATCCAGGGCACCTCCACGTGGTGACGGTGGGAAACGGTGTTACTCCACTAGCCGGCAGAGTCCCTGGATAACGGCTTAGATGCCGTCATGGCAGGTAGAAGAAAGAGAATTACGATGCAGGGACTCGGAAACCCAGTATCGGCGGTTGGTCAGGGTGGGAAAGCGGGCCCGCAGCCGTCGTCATCCAGCGACCGTAGCTCTTCATGTGTGGGTGACTTGGCTCATGTAGAGTATAATGCTACAAGAAAACGGTCTCACGGTACAAGGACTTTTCATAAGTGCGATAAAAACAGTGATTCATTTTGTTATATTTGCTGTCAACACGTATTGAGTAAAATGGGGTCACCGATAACGGATAAGATTAAAACCTTATATAAGGATTGTTTTAACATTGAAATACAGCACCAGGATACAGATTGGGTTCCCCACATCATTTGCAGTTCTTGCAAAATAATGTTGTACATCAATAAGAAGGCGATTAAATATTCCAGACCAGCAATATGGAATAGACCATACAGTGAAAATGATTCCTACTTTTGTATGAATGTTGTATCTAGGCATAACCGAAAAAATAAAAGCACTATTACTTGTAACGATGTTTCGACAGTAACAAGACCAACTAAACTAATTCCGCCTCCTGAACCGCTGATGTTATGGAAACAAATGATTTCACCTTATCAGTTCATGCCGAAAACATTGAGACTGTCGAAAAAGATTCAAACACTGTTACTAATGAATATTCTAGTGACAACCTATCATATACTAGTGACACAGATAAAGAATTTCTACCATACAACCGTAAACCAGAACCAATACTCGTATCACAGTCAGAACTTAGTGATCTAATAAGAGATTTAGGCTTATCTAAAGATGGTTCAGAGCATCTTGCTTCCTTTTTAAAGAAAAGACATTTACTTAAGCCAGAAGCTACAATTTCTTATTATAGAAACAGAGATGAAGAATTTCGAAAATATTTCACAATGGACGAGGAATTGTCACTTTCATATTGTACCGATGTAAAAGGTCTAATGGATGAATTTCAAAATAACTCATCCGATCCTGAAGAATGGAGACTGTTCATTGATTCTTCTAAACGGAGCATTAAGGCAGTTTTGCTGCATAATACCAACGTTTACGCTCCCATTCCGAATGCTCATTCCACAGTTATGGAAGAGCAATATGAAAAAAATGAAGCAGCTTTCGATATAAAATAAAATATGCTGATCATAACTGGAAAATTTGTGGAGATCTGAAAATTGTAACAATATTGCTTGGCCAACAGTCAGGGTTTACACTTTATCCCTGTTATAAATGTCTGTGGAATAGCAGAGACAGGGAACTACATTATAAAAAAAAAATTTGGCCAACAAGAGAATGGTTCACTCCTGGTGAAAATAATGTATTGTTTCCACCATTGGTAGATACAGGAAAAGTTCTTATTCCCCCGCTTCACATTAAGCTTGGACTTATGAAGCAATTCACGAGAGCATTAGATACAAACGGCCCATGTTTCAAATATTTGCATAAAAAATTTCCGAAATTTTCTGAAGCTAAAATTAAGGCAGGCGTATTTGACGGGCCACAAATAAGAAAATTGTTTCAAGATTCATTATTTGTTACTAAAATGAATAAAGTTGAAAAAGCTGCTTGGCTTAGTTTTAAAGAAGTCGCAACAAACTTTTTGGGAAAAATAAAAGTCCTAAGTACAAAGAAATAGTCGAGAAAATGGTAAAAAATTTTCAAACATTAGGTTGCTTAATGAATCTAAAATTACATTTCCTGGACTCCCACATCGATGATTTCCCAGATAATCTTGGTGACTACAGTGAGTAGCAAGGGGAACGTTTTCACCAAGATCTGAAAATCATAGAAAATCGGTATCAAGGACGATGGGATGACCATATGCTAGCGGACTATTGCTGGTCGCTAAAAAGAGAAACAAGTCCTCAAAAGCGTTTGGGCAGAAAGCCTTTGAATAGGTCACTGGCGGACAAAAGAACAAGATACAGCCAAAAAAGGAAAGTTAGGCGCGGGTCTAACCTTCGCAATTCTAGGGCTTAAGGGTCTACTATTTGAGAGTATATGGTTTAAAAGTCCTGGTTTTGAGTTTATTGGGTCTCATTTTTAAAGTTACAGGGTTATTGAGGTCTATTTTTTGAGGTTATAGAGTGTGGGAGTCTAAGGTTTCAGGGTTTAGGGTTTAAGAGTATCAGGTTTGAGGATTCCCCAACTGCATACCAAATTTGGTAGGAATCGGTTGGTTTTCAAAAATTTTGTCCGCCATCTTGGATCCGCCATTTTAAATTTTGCAAATCCGACCTCAGATTCATGATCAGCATCCCAAAAAACCCCCGTGTACCAAATTTGGTAAGAATCGGTTGAATTTTAATTTGAATTCGTTTTTGCATTCGAGAAGCACTATATCTGAGCTTAGCGTGTCCGAATACATATTAATACATCTTTCGATTCATGAAAAAGCTTAAATCAATTTTTTAGGAGTATATTTTTCTTAATTTTTACTAATTTTTACCTATTTTTTGAGGTTAGAAAAAAATTGAGATGTGATGGCGATATTCTGACGTCAGATTTGTGATCAGCGGGCAAAAATACTACGGATCTGATATATCGCATCAAAAGTATACCCCACTTTTTTTTTTGTTGGGCTGTCTAGGAAACTAAATAGATATCAATTTATGACAAAGTTGTTGAATAGGTGCTGCCATAGATACTAACTAAAATAACTGACTTGAGATCACACAACTTTTTGTGATGGAAGGACTGCGTTGAGAAACTTGGCATTTTTTTACATTTTATGTTTTTGATGGGATCTCATTTCTTTTTGTAGGTAGTCCTCTTTTTTTTCTTCTCGGGTAATATTTCTTGTACGTCAGCTATGGATTTTCTTAAAACCCACTCCCTGTCTCTACTAATTTTTCTCAAAGGCTATGATATAACAATTTTTGACAAGTCTGGACGATAAGTGCTTGTAAGTCGATTATATTCAACGATTGCGGACTCCTGAGCTTTGATACTACCGAGGTCGACATTAATTAGATGTAATCCGCCCAGACTTGTTACTCTCGAAAGTGCCACGTATGCTTAACCGCATGTGAACACTGAAGAACCGATGTCCATCAGTGCACTGTTTAGACTTAGCCCCTGACTTTTGTGTATGGTAATAGCATAGGCTATACATATCGGAAACTGTTCGCGATGAACATAAGCTTTATTAATAATTTCAAATTTAGTTTTGACTGGACCAAGCTCGTAAAGCTGATCATTATTAAATGTAATATGTATTTTTTTTTATTTTATTTGAATTTTCAGGATCAATCTTTACCCCTTGTACTATATCGATAGAACCGTTGACTAAGCCAAGACTCACGTCAATATTTCGTCTTAACGTGACTTTTGCTCCTATTTTAATAACTATATTCTCTTCTAGCCCTGCTGTCATGGAAGCATCATCTTCATACTTTTTTTATAATTAAAATATACGTAAAGTATTTCACTTAACAATTTTTTAATTACACGAAGTAGGTAAGTATTATTAAACGAATATATTTGATAAATGAAAAATATTATTAAATATAATATATTAATTAATAAATAATACAAATTATTCATAATTACGGATTTTTAGTGATTAATTAACTTTATACGACGGATTATTTACTGGGACTCACGGTTGACCTTGCATTATGCTATGTACGGCTGAGCGCTGGGCGCTCTATCTCAAAAACGGTTAAGCGTATAAAAAATTATTTAGAACAAAATTTGTAGAGAATTTTATGCTGTACAATTTTTATAATAAATACAAATATCACTGAAACCATAGGAAGCGACATATTTGCGAAAAACCGATTTTTGTGACCTTTGACCTTGAATATCTTAAGACGCGGACACGAAATTGTTTATGAGACTTTTGAGACAACTTTTAGAATGCCAAAGTAAAGTTTTATATAAGTTTACAGCTTATTATCTCTCATTCCGAGGTTGATCCTCTTTTTTGGCTTAAGTGACTGTACCATTTAGAAAACGGAACTGAAATTTCAGGATGTTTCAGTTTTTCCCTCCTTTATAGGCTAAACACTAACTAAATTTGAAGTTTGTGTGTCTGCTAGAAGTACCTTAGAATTTTGATGATCGGTGAGTGTGTCAGTGACAAAATTAAAGAACTTCGACTGGCCATAGTTCGTAAACTATAAGGTATAAATATTAGGTAATTTAGGAATATAGCTAGTATAGTATATCCTCTTGATCACTGAAAATTCAGACTTCTAGCTTTATCCACAACGAAGTTACAGGGTGGTCGAAAGTGCCATGAGTGGCTTCGAGAAAAGGATGCTACGGCTGTGCTTTCTGCTCGACTAGGCGGGGGTACTGCCGTGCCCCCAGATCCTATAACCTGGCCAGCGAATATATGTATAAATCTAGAAAAAAACACGTAAATCGGATAAATGATTCTCGAGTGCGCACTAACGGACAGACAGATAGACAGACAGACAGACGGAGAGACGTTGCATTTTCAATATATATTAGAGGTTATAGATTATTATTATAATTATATAACCTGGAAAGAGAACATATGTATGAATAAAAGAAAAACACGTAAATCGGATAAATGGTTCTCGAGTGATAAGTGCACTAACGGACAGACAGACAGGCATAGACACGTTGTATTTTTATATATATATATATATATATATATATATATATATATATATATATATATATATATATATATATATATATATATTATAGAAGCTTATAGATAACCTGGTCAGAGAAGAAATGTATGAATGAATGAAAAAAAGTTTAAATCGGATAAGTGGATCTCAAATCATAAGGGCACTAACGGACAGACAGACGGACAGAGAGCCGCTGCATTTTATGTATATTATATTCTTTGCTACATGATATTGTTCCATATTTAATAGTTTAGGCAGTGTATTGCAAGAGAAAGCGCTAGCGGTAAACTTTTTTTCCAACTTGATTCACTGTTATTTGCTTATTCCCTATGTTCCCTAACGTAATAAAATATATCCTATAACCTGGCCAGAGAACATATATATGTTTCAAAAAAAAGGACGTAAATCGAATAAGTGGTTCTCGAGTGATAAGCGCACTAACGGACAGACAGACAGATAGAGAGACGTTGCATTTTATATATATTATAGATTATAGATGATCACATGATACCAACATCTAGACCGTAAGTGATGTAATTTCAAATTTCTCAATTAGTTCTAAAGTTTTTACTGCTAGGTAGGAGGTATCTACTATCGCCTAAAATTCAAAAATCATTTGGTTTTAAATTGCAAAATCAAATGGTGTTTGAATTTTGGCGATAAAAATTGTAAAAGCGATTTTGAAGCATGCATATACCTTTTTATAATTTTAACATTGAAAATTTGTGTCTACACAGTTGCATCATTTAGTTTTCTTATTTGATTTGGCTACGATAAATTAACAAATCAACATTAATATTTGGTTATTTCATTTCCAAATGAAATAACTAAATAAGAAAATAAAATGTGTTTTTGGCATCTGAAAGCAATTAAGAAACAAATTTTACCTATGATTAGCTGCGCTAAGAACTCGTGTGCGTTTGCTTATTTATCCACATCATTACTGAAAAATTAACATACTGACCTGAATTTTTGATATAATACTCGCAAATGTATGAAAAATAAGCCGACATAGTTTATTTTAGCAAATTTTTTAATTATTAATGAAATATTTCAACGTAAAGTTTATTTTAAAATCAAATTAGCTCTTAGGCTTCTTCGCCTAACTGATGAGACCCGGAAAGGTCGAAAGCATCCAAAATCCACCTATATATTAATACCAGAAAGGGTTCGATCTTCGTTCCTTTGGTATCGTTGGGTGCAGGTGAAACCCGAATCCCAGTTTACTGCTGTGGGTTCATGACAAAAGCAAAAGAACTTTTGGGATTTCGCAAATCTCCACACAAACTTCGTGGCGCGATTGACCCTTTTGTTCAAAAGCAAAAGTCAATGAATCCAAAGACAGCAAAAGTAATCTTTGGTTTCAAAAACCTGTTTTGTTTGGTGCTTGTTTCGACTTCGGTTCGTCTTCTTCAGTCAGGGAAAGTACCTTGAGACAAGTTGGAATTTCTCTGTAAGAGGTAAAATCTACAGAATGTTCAGATTGAGTTTGATCAAAAGTCTCACGACAAAAGATCGTCAATCAAAGAATTTGTAGAATGCTGAGAATGCCAGAACTGGTACAACCTTTGTTCCTTTGGCAAATTTGAGCAAACTTCGCTCTCCTCATTTGCAAACTACTTCTTGAACCAACAAGATTTAAATTAAAATCAAATTAGCTCTTAGGCTTCTTCGCCTAACTGATGAGACCCGGAAAGGTCGAAAGCATCCAAAATCCACCTATATATTAATACCAGAACGGGTTCGATCTTCGTTCCTTTGGTATCGTTGGGTTAAGGTGAAACCCGAATCCCAGTTTACTGCTGTGGGTTCATGACAAAAGCAAAAGAACTTTTGGGATTTCGCAAATCTCCACAAACTTCGTGGCGCGATTGACCCTTTTGTTCAAAAGCAAAAGTCAATGAATCCAAAGACAGCAAAAGTAATCTTTGGTTTCAAAAACCTGTTTTGTTTGGTGCTTGTTTCGACTTCGGTTCGTCTTCTTCAGTCAGGGAAAGTACCTTGAGACAAGTTGGAATTTCTCTTTTGAAACCAAAGATTACTTTTGCTGTCTTTGGATTCATTGACTTTTGCTTTTGAACAAAAGGGTCAATCGCGCCACGAAGTTTGTGGAGATTTGCGAAATCCCAAAAGTTCTTTTGCTTTTGTCATGAACCCACAGCAGTAAACTGGGATTCGGGTTTCACCTTAACCCAACGATACCAAAGGAACGAAGATCGAACCCGTTCTGGTATTAATATATAGGTGGATTTTGAATGCTTTCGACCTTTCCGGATCTCACTAGTTAGGCGAAGAAGCCTAAGAGCTAATTTGATTTTAATTTAAATCTTGTTGGTTCAAGAAGTAGTTTGCAAATGAGGAGAGCGAAGTTTGCTCAAATTTGCCAAAGGAACAAAGGTTGTACCAGTTCTGGCATTCTCAGCATTCTACAAATTCTTTGATTGACGATCTTTTGTCGTGAGACTTTTGATCAAACTCAATCTGAACATTCTGTAAAGTTTATTTATTAGTAACAAATTAAATAAAAAATTACTATTTTTTTTTTATGAGTCAAGCACACGTACTGCAGAGAAGACGTCCCTAAAGCGCTACAGAAGCGACACGTGTGCGGAAAAAGCAATTCACGTTGTTCTTGAATCGCTGTAAATTGTACTCGGTGGGAAACAGTCCTGGGCAAATTATTCCAAAGGGATGATGTTCTCCATATAAAAGACTGCTGGAAAAGCGTTTTACGAGGAGTAACACGCTGAACCTCATACGGATGTGCAGTATTAGCGCGACGTGTACTTCTAACATACACCGCTCTGGGAGGAATTAAGCGGGCCACATCCTTCGAACACTTTCCATGAAAATACTTGTAGAATAGGCTTAAGTCGCCAACCGTTCTTCGATGTTCCAGCGAATCAAGGCCGCCGGTCAGTTCCGGGTCTCCGATCAGACGAACAGCTCTTTTCTGAATAGAATCCAACAAATGCAGTGTATGTTTGGGAGCGGAGCCCCGATCATGGGAGCAGTATTCCATAGTTGATCGAATTTGAGCTTTGTAAAGAATTAACAGTTGTTGTGGAGTGTAAAGCTTTCTGGTTCGAAATAATATTCCCAACTTTTGAGAAGCTCTCCTTGCTAGGCCTGCAACATGTTCATGCCAGGACATATTTGCTCCCAAATTAACGCCCAACAAATTGAGTGATGATTTTAGAGGAATGTAGTGCCCCGACATAACTATGTCGGGTTCAGCAACATTAACTTTTTTAGAAAAAACTGCCGCCTGGGTTTTTGTAGCGTTAAATTCCACTTGGTTACTGTCACCCCAAGATAAAATTTCTTCCAGGTCTTTGTTAAGTTGAATGACTTCCTGCTGTCTGCGGATATTCGTCTGAGTAACCGAGAACCGGGCGTCATCTGCAAAACTGTAGATTGGATTCTCGGTCTTTTTCAGCAGATCGTTAATGTAAATAAGAAAAAGAGTAGGAGACAGTATGGAGCCTTGAGGTACTCCGGCGTTGATAGTGAAGTTGTTAGAAAGAAATCCGTCGACTGCCACTCGTAAAGAACGCTCTCTGAGGAAACATGAGAGCCACAAACAGAACTTTTCAGACATACCATAAGAGCGTAGTTTAGCCAACAGCCCATCGTGCCAAATACGGTCGAATGCCTTGGATATGTCAAGAGTAACCGCTAGAGATTCTCCAAAGTGTTCAGTTGCGTTGTTCCAAATGTGTGTTACATAAGTCAGAAGATCTCCTGTTGATCTGTTTTTACGAAAGCCATATTAATGATCGCTAATAATGTTGAATCCTTCAAGATATTTTAGAAGATGCTGATTGATAGCCTTTTCCATGACTCTGATATTATTGAAAACAGTGCGATTGGTCGGTAGTTATTTGACAAGGTCTTCTTGTCTTTTTTAGGTATCGGCTGAACTGTGGCACATTTCCAGCAGGAAGGAAATATTCTCTTTCTGTAGGATATGTTGAAAAGTCTACAGAAAACTGGTGTTAGTTCCCTCGCACAGTTTTTGAGAACTATGGCAGGTATTCCGTCAGAAGCTTTTTTGGTGTCTAGCTTCATTAAAATACGTTTTATGATACGCTGTCTGAAGACAATATCGGGCATCCTTGACTTCACTATGGGAATAGTAAGTGGTGTTTTTCCTTGGAAATCGACAGTAGAATGTGAAGCAAAGAGTTCAGCCAACAAGTTCGTTTTCTCAACATGTGTCGTTGCAATAGAATTATCTGGCCGTGCGATCTATATCCATAAGAAGCGCATAAGCCTAAAGAGTGTTTCTACAAAAAAATCAACTTGATTCGTTAATTATTAACAGAGAAAAGACAAGTTGATTATTGCGTTGTAAATTGATTTTGTCCATCTATCGAAACGTTCGCAACGTTGTCGTCTCTCCTGCCTACTAGGGAAACAGAGGTCACGCGTAGAGGCAGTTCTGCCATCTGGTGCCTCAATTACTGGTGTAGTCAAGTTCAAGGGGAGCATATAGATACAACATCGTTTCGTTAAGGAAAAATAAAAAGGCTTTTAAGAAGGTTTTTTTTTTTACAGGAAGGAATCCGCCTTATGGATAATGAAGCACCTTAAGGGTGCTCCGGTGCCCCAGAATACTTCAGTTTTGTGGTGGTTCTCCAGCCGGAGTGGCTGGCATACCCACTAAACTTCCTTGTGAGCTAGGTCTGCGACTCTTTACTCCTCTTACAATGTTACGATTATTCTTTATATAGGGGATGTGGGTTTTAAAAATTTCTGGGTTATTGTCTAACGTGTAGATCTATGCTACCTTAACCTAAATAAGTCTAATTAAAAACTAAAAGCTAAGTTCCCGGCTATTTCGGGAGTCTTGTGTTACAATAGTGTTAGTGGTGTGTGATATTTACATGTTTAGCTTATTTTTTTGAAGAGGAGTAGCTCAATTACACTACAACTTTACGACTAAAGGCGGAGCTACTTCTTAAGGGATCAATGGACAAACAGAAGGAGGCGTTGAATGACACTCAGAGAGTGAAACCCCTCGATACAAAAAAACACTCTCTTGTATAATAACTCTAAACAGGGTAAATTAGAAAGGTCTACCTACAGTGGAACTATAACAACTTAAACCCATCTTAAAGATTTATATCCTCGGGAGAAGGGGGAGAGAGTCACAGATACAGACTAGTAACTAAATAAAATCTTATTTTGAATCTGAAAACGGGTATATCTAGACACAGTTTACCAAGAACTGGTAGTTATTGTTTTTGGTTGCAATATATGATAATAAATTTTGATAGAACTTGTATGTATATCTAACAGCTTCATATTACTGCGAGCCGAAATTTAAACAATCAGTTTCCGTAGTGTAGTGGTTATCACGTGTGCTTCACACGCACAAGGTCCCCGGTTCGATCCCGGGCGGAAACAGTCTATTTTTTTTTGACAAATTGGATATATTTTTTAATCTCTTACACTTCCGCAGATAATCTTACGTATGTATCTGGAAAATCATTTACTTCTAAACATTATTTTGTCCAGAGAAAATCATTATATGTGTTTGTTTATATTTCGTATCTCTCATGCAAATTTTGGTAAATAAATAATCATTTGTATATTATTTTTATATTAATATCATGTCAATGCATAAATAGTTTTATATGTTTCTTGTCTGAAAATTTGCTATCCTGCAAAACATCAGTTTTCAAACACAAAATAACACGTAGGCTGAAAAGTTTTTGGTCTGACACATAGATGTTGCCCTTTTCACAAAATCCATATGATTTTTAGGAAGTACCAACCTTCAAACGATACGTGTCAAAATTTCATGACATTTCGATGATTAGTTTACAAGTTGCAGTGGTTTTAGTGACGCTACTTTTGATATTTTCAAAACAATGGAAAAAAAAACGAATTTCGTGTGTTGATTAAACACATTTTTTGATGGGAAAAAATACCGTTCGAGCAAAGCAATGACTTGATAAGTGTTACGGGAACTCTGCCCCTGGAAAATCACTCATCATTTACTGTTATGCTGAATTTAAACACGGTCGTACAGATGATGCTGAACGCTCTGGACGCCCAAATGAGGTAGTTACACGGAAAATTATTTTGGATGACCCTAAAGTGAAATTGCGTGAGATAGCTGATACCTTAAAGATCTCAAAAGAACGTGTTGGTCATATTTTGCATGAACATTTGGGCATGAGAAAGCTCTGTACGAAATGGGTAAGGCGTTTGCTCACAGTTGACCAAAAACCACAACGTGTTGATGATTCTGAGCGCTGTTTGGACCTATTTAAGCGCAATAAAAAGGATTTTTTCATGCGATATATGACAATAGATGAAACATGGATCTACCACTACACACTGGAATCAAATCATGGTAGACAGGAGCTGGTGAAAGCCGCCCGATGCGACCAAAGACACAACGGTCGGCTGGGAAGGTTTTGGGCTGTGTATTTTGGGATGCGTATGGAATAATTTTCATCGACAATAGCGAATATTATATAGTTAGTGGTGCGTTTGAAGGCAGAAATCCCAATGAAACGGCCCCAAGTAAACAAGAAAAAAGTATTCTTTCATCAAGACAAGGCACCGTGTCACAAGTCAATGTATTCTCTAGATTTGGCCCGCAGTGACTATTACTATTCGCAGACCTCAAAAAAATGCTCGCGGGAAAGAGATTTGGCTCCAGTGAAAAAATTATCGCCGAAACTGGGGCCTATTTCGAAGGCAAAGACAAATCCTTCTACAAGAAAGGTATAGAAATGTTAGAAAAGCGTTGGACTGATTGTATCTCTCTTGAAGGAGACTATATTGATGAATAAAGTCGAATTTTGCAAAAAAAAAATGTGTTTTAGGTAACTAGACCAAAAACTTTTCAGCCTACGTATTAATTATTGTCAAAACTTTATACTTTACGTTAATGAGAGGATTACAAATTTAGCAGTATAAATACGAAAATAATGGGAAACGAACGGCATACACATGATTGCCATAATCCGATCAATGATAGATGTAACGTGCCATAGAGTCTGAAGCAGAACCGTAACGAACCATGCAGTTACTTTCAACAGCATGGACTGTTCGAAAATTCGTAGAAAACTAACGCCACCCAGGACTCTAAAAATTAAACATACCTGGGATGAGACAATAAACCGTAGGGGATGTTTGAAAACTGTATGGCTAAATAATAATAATAATAAAATGACAATATAATTAGAAGTACTCGTCACAATAATCAATATTTCATAACAAAGTACTAAATTACGTAAAATTAAATCAGACATACTTTTTGTAATTAAAATGTAAAAAGTAACTTCCACTTTTAATTCATTCAAAGAAACCAAAAATGTTGATAAAATAAAAATAAAATCAAATAAGAAAGGGAAATGTTTGAAAGAACAATGACTCGGCATTCTTAAGGTATTGAACCCTCTGCAAGGTTCTACGACCGTTAGAGATTCCATGATATCCCATACTGCGAGATGAAGAAAGTTCAAAAACCCTTTTGTGCAGCCTCTATTTTTAGAGCTTTGGACTCGATATATTACCTATATTAAATGATACAGTGTTGTCAAATTGAGTTCTAACTATAAGTATGTTCAGGAACTTGGTACTACTTTGTCTAGATGCAGTTAACTTACAAGGAAACAAACTGATAATACGATAATAAATTTACCATTCATTCTGAAGTTCCAATAATAATTTATACTTTGGGCATGTCTTGTTATGTATCCGTATTTATTTAATTTAATTTGTAATTTTCATCCCTAACAAGATTGTTATAAGAAAAAATAATTATACGAGGCGTATTCGAAAAGTAAGAGCCGTTTGCTTATATTTAAATATTGGCGGGTCTGAAAAAGTTGCACACATGTGAAGCCACTGAAGTTATTGTTTTGATTCAATAGTCGTTTGCCTGTCGGTTAATGCAGACAACAATGTCCGCGAAAATCGTTGCTTCCGCCAGTTACGAAGGGCGTGCTATGATTCGATTTTTGTGTGCAAAAGGATCAACAGCTGCTCAAATTTATCGGAAGTTGTGCCTAGTTTATGGACCTACAGTAATGAGTGAAGGAAAGGTTAGACAATGGTGTCGATACTTTAGAAATGGCCGCACAAATGTGCATGATTAAGAATGGAGTGGCAGGCCCAGTATTCAGACCGATGAAATCCAACAAGTGGACCAAAAACTGCGATCTGATCAACTCACTTGCAATAGTAGCTTGGTGGACAACGGTTTAAAGACGATGAGGAACTCAAGACCGCCATTGTCAACTGGTTCAGTTCCCAGGCGGAGAATTTCTATGCAGAGGGATTAAAGAAGCTGATGCAGCGTTACGAAAACTGCTTAGAAGTGAACGGCAATTATGTGGAAAAGTGAAGAAGGTTTGTAAGAAACTAAAACCGTCAATAAAAAAACTTTTTCTAACGAATATATTTTTTTTATGATCTTACTTTTCAAATAACATAAGCCTCGTAATTAATTTAAAAGGTTCTAATTTCTTATTAATTAATGTTTTAGGACTTCTTTTTTTCAAAAATTATTATTGTAGTCATAAATTTTCTCATTTTAGAAAATAAAGAACCTCTAATCTTCTGTAGAGGATATTGTAGTGAATAAATTCATGTCCTTTCTCCAAATTACTTATTTTACTATGATACACGTTGCTAAAAATTTGAAAATATCAATATTTTTTAACACATTATAAGGATGTCTCAAAGATAATAAATTATAATTTTTTTTGAAGCATACGAAA
The DNA here is from genome assembly GCA_019049505.1 of Pachyrhynchus sulphureomaculatus. Taxonomy (NCBI): domain Eukaryota; kingdom Metazoa; phylum Arthropoda; class Insecta; order Coleoptera; family Curculionidae; genus Pachyrhynchus; species Pachyrhynchus sulphureomaculatus. The sequence continues at coordinate 60,677,957 of CM032456.1, forward strand.
TAAGGTCCTCACTATATGAAGAAAAAAAGGTAGACGTTTTTAGTTCCGAACTAAATGGAATTTTATAATTTTTCGCTTCCTAGGTCAGATCTTGTTACTTTCGAGACACCATATATAATTAATTTAAACTTATCTATAGCAAAAAGGATTTAGTTATATAACAAACAACATTACAATCTTTTTAAATCAACAAATGGCGGACCTTGTACTTTTGGACTGTACTAAAATTTATAAAACAGACAGTGCAACGCCGCAGCATCTTTCTCGAATAAGTCTCGTCGTTAAGAAGAAGAGATAAAAATAGTCCTGGGAAATAACCTTGTGATTGACCATGCAGACGACCTATAAGCATGTGTATACCTGCTGTTTTACAGGTACGCGCGATCTCCCACTTGAATGGGATCAATGCACCACCATGTCAATGGCATTGCCACTAAAAAAAATATTAAGCTGATGAAAGATCCTCCACCGATAAAATATGTTACTTCTTCATGAATGACATTGCAGGGTAGCTTCATGTATTTGTTGTCAATAATAGAAATTCTTTAAGTACTTTTATTAATTCCTTAGTATTAAAGATCTGTAACTTACTTTTACTATTTCGAAAAAAAAAACTATAACTAGTAACATTTTTGACGTCTCTGGGGGGCTATCCGAGATAACATCCTTTAGAACATAGGTTCCCAACAGGGGCGATACCGCCCCCAGTGGGCTTTGGAACCTTCCTTGGTGACGGTAGCGGCTCCAGAATTGGGGGAGGGGGGCGTTAAGTTAGTCAAGAGGAGCGGCCGTACCGTACCTATCTATTTAGGAAATTAATATAATACAACATTTTAAAAATACCTACTATTTTCAAGAATAAATATTTTATCTAGCTATCTAAAGTTTTTAATCTTATTGTCTGTATAAGTTGGTAAGCAAAGACGCGATTCACGCAATCAAGTATGTTTCGACAAAAATATGGGAGCTTGTATTGACCTGTTTACAGAGCAAGTGCACCGGCATCGCAAACAAGCAAAGGCATAGAAGCTGATGTGTGCACGAAATCAAATCTATAAAAGGCAGGGATAGGTCTAGGATTATCTTATTATTTTTGTGTGCTTCGCCAATTATCCATATTCGTGAGTGAAAGTGATAGAAATCATTATAGCCATTATTTTTATAACTATCTATAAATCTGTTAAAAATTTATTTTATTTAAACCGTCGCAAATTTTGTTATTTCAAAATGTCTGAATCTAAGAAGAAATGCCCACAGTACAGGGCGACTTAACGATAGAGAAAAGTTCATTATCTCATTTGTTTCGGGAATGACGAAAAAATAGTTTTAGCGAATGTTAAGGTGCATAGTTTAAAATTATTTTTGAGTATACAGGGTACTTCAAAAAAGTGTGGCCGATATAACATATTTTTTTTAAAATGGAACATCCTATTTTTCTAATTTCTTTTTAAATTCTGTGTAAAATTTTATAACTTTTTTTTTTATTAATAGTGTTACATACCTAAACCTAGTAGTTTTTCTAATATTTCAATTTAAAAAAAAATACTAGCGGAATACTCATAGTTGGTACGAGCGTTCTATAGAGATGAAAAAAAAAAAAGATATATGTAAAGAAATTCGAGTTAGATGTTACAGGGTGTTCAAAATAAATTTATACATTTCGACTATTTTAAATTTAAAAAATCTCAAATTTTTTAAATGGCACACCCTGTATATTATTATTTTTTTTGATAGATTTTTACAAAACCCTCCAACTAATATTAAGTATGTCATATACCTATTTCTAGTAATTTTCGATTTATTTTGAATTTTTCAATTTTTACCCTTGTTTTTAATACACTTACGATATTGTGAAAACATAAACAAATAGTTAATAATAATTTCGATATAGTTTAACTTATCTAATGATTAATTATTATGACGTAATAAATGTTCAAACATAAGCCCATCTACTTGAATACACATGTTTAGTCGTTTTACTATATTTTCTTTCACTTTCCTTAGCATAAAGGGCGTTATTGTCCTGCACGCATGCCGTATCCTATTTTCCATATCTACTAGTATTGTAGGGGGAGTCACATAAACACGATCTTTAATGTAGCCCCACAAAAAGGAGTCCAAAAGTGTTAAGTCACATGATCGAGGGGACCACTGAATGAATCCATCCCTACCGATCCATTTTTGTGGGTAACGATCATTTAAAAATCCTCGAACTTCCCGGTGGTAATGAACAGGAGCTCCGTCTTGTTGAATCCACATTTGTTCCCTTTCAAAGTTATCAACTTCTTCAAGAAGCTGGGGTAATTCGTTTTGCAAAAAATTTAGATATCTAGGCCCATTAAGCGGTTCACGGAAAAAATATAGACCAATAATTCGAAAATTTAATATTTCACACCATAGATTAAGCGATCAGTGGTTTTGATTTTGAACTTCCGGGACCCAAAAGGGGATTAACTGATCCATTACGGTGAAAAGTAGCTTCATCAGAAAACATTATTTGATAAAAAATTTGGATCGGCCTCTATTGCTCCATTCATGGTGGTACAAAAGTTTACTCGTCGTTCAAACTTACGGTCTTGAAGGTCTTGGTGTAGTTCCATATGGAAGGGATGATAATTGTATTTTTTCATGGTGCGATTAGCCGTAGATTGGGATGTGTCAAATAAGTCAGCTTGTTGACGGCTGCTGACCTGAGGATTATCTTCAACATGAAGTAAAATCTCCATTTCTTTTTCCTCATTGGTAATATTCTGGTTTACTACTTTCCGTTTCGTATACTCAACGCTACCACTACCATCAAACCGTTCCATTAAGCACTGGAAAGATTTTCTAGTTGGTATATGTCTATTAGGGTACTGCGCTCTGTAAAGACTTACTGCCAAAAGACGATTTTTTCCCGCCTCGTCCAGTATACTATATAAACCACATCAATTAATTCATTTTTAGGAAAATCCATAACTATTACCTTTATACGTCGCTTACTACAACAAATTAAACTATTTTTACTTGCTTAATAGACATGTCAAAATTTGAGAATGCCTACATTTTTGTTTTGTCTTGGCAACTATGATGTTATAGCGTAAGTGTATTAAAAACAAGGGTAAAAATTGAAAAATTGAAAATAAATCGAAAACTATTAGAAATAGGTATATGACATACTTAGTAAAAGTTGGAGGGTTTTGTAAAATCTATCAGAAAAAAATAATAATATGCAGAGTGTGCCATTTAAAAAACATTTGACATTTTTTAGTTTAAAATAGTCGAAATGTATAAATTTATTTTTTTATAAAATTAATTTATAGCATCTAACTCAAATTTCTTTACATATCTCTTTTGTTTCATCTCTATAGAAAGCTCGTTCCAATTATGAATATTCCACCTTCAGAAACAATGGCGCTACTGGCAATTTTTTACAAAACTGAAAACTAGTATTTTTTAAAAACATTGAAATATTAGAAAAACTACTAGGTTTAGGTATATAACATTATTAATAAACAAGTTATAAAATTTTTACGCAGAATTTAAAAATAAATTAGAAAATAGGATGTTCTCTTTAAAAAAACATATGTTATATCGGCCACACTTTTTTGAATTACCCTGTATACTCAAAAATAATTTTAAACTATGCACCTTAAGATTCCCTAAAACTATTGTATTTAACATTTTTTCGTCATTCCCGAAACAAATGAGATAATGACCTTTACTCTATCGTTGACTCACCCTGTACAGTACTGAGTATTTGAAATATGGATTTACGCACTCTCCTACAAACCAATCATTACCTATGTGTTTAATTTGCGAAAAAGTTTTTTCAAATGAACCATGAAGCCTTCTAGGCTACAAGAACATTTGAATAATACGCATGCTGATAAAAAGGACAAAGATTTATCCTATTTTCGAAGACTGAAAAAGAAATACTTTAAACAGCCAACTATATCAAATTTTTTTGCGTCGTCTTCTAAGTAAGAAGATGATAGACTACAAGCCTCATATAATATTTCATTGATAATCGCAAAAGCGGGAAAACCACACACAATTGGCGAGGAATTATTCTTGCTACCAGTCAAAGAGGTAATAAAAACTTCATCATAAGAAACCGTCGGATATCATCAGAAAAAATCCTCTAAGCAATAATTCGATGCAAAGAAGAATAGATGAAATGGCTAAAGATGTTGAAATATTAATATGCGATTACTTAAAGACTTTCATTCAATTCGATGAATCAACTTTACCAAATAACGAAGCACTAGTTTTATCGTACGTTCAATTCATGAAAGAAGAAAAAATATGTCGAGTTATTATTTCAAATTTTGGATAGTTGTAGCTTCTACTTGATGGAAATTCATTATAAAAATATATAGTAAAAGACTGTTTTTAGTCAATTTCCACTGGTTTATTTAAATGGCGATGACGTGTTTCGCTGTCGATGCAGCTTCTTCAGATCTACATTTTACACTGTCAAGTTAGGTTTAATGTTCACAATTTTATATAATTTTTTAATTATAATATTACACCTAATTAAATTACATTGATAGTATTGGAAAACCCACGCAGATTTGGAATTAGGAAAATAAATCTACCTGGTCGTTGAGTAAAGTACCTGTAGTCCTTAATCGATTTTTTTGCATTGTCTCTAAAAGGTTTAGTTTTAAACCTTTTTGTTGGGTGTGTAAAATTTTGAAATTCTTGTTAAATGTGTGATTTTCTGTTAAAAGACGATATAATTGTATGCTTTACAGGTACGGACAGACAATTAACTCACTTTTTACAGTATATTAATTCTTTACATAGAAATATCAGTTTTACAATGGAAGAAGAAGTCGAAGGGAAAATCAATTTCCTAGACTTAACAATCAATCACAATTCACAATAGTTCTCACCACCCTGACCATCATAAACTCGCAGCTTATCATAGTTTTATACATAGACTAACTAATATCCCCTTATCAGAAGAAAATTTTATTAAAGAATTAAACTACATAAAACAAGTAGCCGTTAACAATGGTTATTCGGTTACTTTAATCAATAATATCGTTAGGAAAAAACATAGAAACAAGGCAATCTCAGAAATATACCCACGTTTTAAGGACGGAAATACCACCTATAAATGCTTACCTATTTCGGCAAACCAATGGAAAAATTGGGAAAATTTTTAAATCAAAAAAATATCAACATAGCTTACAAGAGTAACAATACTATAGGGAAATATCTTAAAAACTACAAACCACAAATCAATAAAGACAATAAATCAGGGGTTTATCAAATAACATGTGGGTCATGTCCTAAAACATACATAGGACAAACTGAACGTACATTTATACAAAGAATTACAGAATATGAAAAAAGTTTCATCCATAGAAAATCTAATTCAACATATGCTTCATTGTCATGGTCATGGTATTGTCAAAAGTGAATTCTGATTTGAGATCTTGCGCCCTTCCGCTGATCTGACTGGCGCTTTCTCTGCTTTTCCTTTTAACAGAAAATCATACATTTAACAAGAATTTCAAAATTTTACACACCCAACAAAAAGGTTTAAAAACTAAACCTTTTAGAGACAATGCAAATAAATCGATTAAGGACTACAAGTACTTTACTCAACGACCAGGTAGATTTAAGCAATTCACCATTATTGAATTTATTCTCCTAATTCCAAATCTGTGTGGGTTTTCCAATACTATCAATGTAATTTAATTAGGTGTAATATTATAATTACGAAAATTATATAAAATTGTGAACATTAAAGCTAACTTGACAGTGTAAAATGTGAAAAGATCTGAAGAAGTCATCGCAATTTAAATAACCCAGTGGAAATTGACTAAAAACACTTTTTACTATAGAGTTATTATTTGCTAAAAATTTGGAAACCGATACAAAGGGAGAATAGATATATAATACCATGAACAAGTTTTTTTAAGAGAAAGAAATTCCTATTCGTAATATTTTGTCAGTTGCTACTGATGGTGCTCCAGCAATGACGGAGGGTCATAAGGGTTTCATAGCGCATTTGAAACAAGCAGTATCAAATGTACTCGTACATTGGTTATTCGTCGTCAGTATTTGGCTGCAAAAAATCTGAATGAACGCCTGCATACGTCGCTTCATTACGTTATTAGAGCAGTTAATAAGATGACATGTTATTTGGCCAATTTTGTAGTGAAAATTACAATCGCTTGCTGCTGCACACTGAAATTCTTCGGCTCTCAAAAGCATTTGTCTGAATCGATTTTTCAATCTATTTGACTCAGTACTGAAAACCTGATTACATCCAAAAATGACATCGCTTATTTGACAGACCTGTTTAAAATATTTAATAAAGTCAATTTACAATTACAAGTTGATGAGTTGAATTTAGTTCTCACTTACGCAGCACAAACTTGGACACTGACTAGGAATATAATGGATAGATTGGCCAAAACACAAGCAATGGAGCGCCAGATATTGAATATAAAGATAAAGAATAGGATACAAAACGAATATATTAGGAAAAAACTAAACTAATAGATGTAAAGGAACATATAGGAAGCCTAAAATGGAGATGGGCTGGACATACAATGCAACAACCAGACAATCTTTGGAATAGGAAGATGAAGGATTGGAGACCCTGGTTGAGAAAGAGATCAGGGCAGACCTCAGACCAGGTGGAAAGACGATCTAAAACTTACAGCCGGCCTAGCGTAGATAAGAGAAGCACAGGACCGAGATAAGTGGAGAACAAAAGGGGAGGCCTATGTCCGACAATGGATGTAAAAAGGCTATGAAGAAGAAGAAGAAGAAGAGTTGATTTTAATTAAAACAAAAAACGTCATAGCTGCTTTTGTGGGAAAACTTCTGTTCAAACGAAATCTAGGTAAAGATGAATACAGCCACGTTCCCACATTACCAGCAGTCTCTGCAAAACAGGAAGATTTATTTACTCACTGCCAATATTTGGACGTGACGTTCTTCATGCTGATTTTACGGAGCGATTTCAGGATATTTTAAACATGAATATACTGAGTTGCAGCAGAATCATCAAATCTAGAAGAGGAATTCGTAGAACTTACAAATAGCGAAAATCTAAAAGTAATATTTAGAAATGTAAACCAAGAGTTATGCCTTCAAAAATGAATACCAGCTCTCCACTCTGGATTGTGGGCAAGAATACAGAAATTTTAAATTGCTCTTCCTTCATCGTATTTGACTGAGCGTGAGTTCAGTGCAGTAGCTAATTTACTGCCTAAGAAAAGCACAGATTGCACATCACTAAACGTGGCAATTTGCGACTGATGTTAACGAAATTGGAACCCGACATTATTGTTAAAACTCCACCATCCTCAACCATTTCGTTAATTATTTTATTTCTTATTGATTGTGTATTTATTTTTAAATTTTTAATAAACAATTTTTTACTACATTTGATGGTCGTTTTAATTAATTTCTACTTTGTGGTTCTTAATAAATAGAAAGACAGATAAAATATGTATAGATAATATACAACAATATTTTAATATTTGGTATAATTAACTATTATATAACGTAATATAAATAAATGGGAAATTAATAGAACAAGTAATGAAATTCCCATATCTTGGAGTACTAATTACTAGCTACGGAGATGTTACAGAAGAAGTGAGACAGCAAACAAATAAAGCAGCAGCAATATCTGGGGCCCTCAGAGATGTAGTTTGAAAAAACCAAGATCTAAGTGTAGAGGCAAAAACAAGAATATATAGAACTTGCGTTAGAGCCATACTGGCATAGAAACACGAGCAGACACAAACAAAACCAAACAGCTACTAAGCACAAATGAAATGAAAATACTGAGAGCAATAACAAGAAAAAGTTTATTAGACAGAGTGAGTAACAACACTATAAGAGAACAATGCAAGATAGAAGATATAGTCAGATGGGGAAGAAAGAGAAGAAGAAAGTGGCGTGAACATGTACAAAGGATGGAAGATACGAGAATGATAAAAATATGCATGAACAAAAAACCACATGAAACAAGACCCAAAGGGCGACCACCAAAGAGATGGAGAGACAGCTGGACATCAGAATCACAAGAGGCTTAATAACGAAGTAGAACAGGTCTATGACTACTCAGAAGAGGAAGTAAGTAAGTAACTATTATGGAATTTTTTTTTTTTTTTTGTGAAGGGGGCGGTGGTCCAGAAAAGGTTGGGAATCTCTGCTCTAGAAGATAAAAAGAAAAAAATTACCTCTATAGTTGAAGGATACTTAATACAATGTTGAATCGTCGTGAATAACTCATAAACCGACTTTCTTTGCAAATATTATTATGATCTATTTCCATAGTAACATATGGAGGCTATCTAGAGATCATTGCTGTGCCACTGAAGAGGACATTGACTCGACTAGTACCAGTGGCAATTAGAATTTGACTCATGGAAGACATAACAAAGTAAAAACATTATGACGATCCATTTCGACAGTAACATTTAGAGGACACATCTAGAGGCAATTGCTACGATACTGAACAGGTCAATGGGTTAACAATTACTCGTGGCAGATAGAACTCATGAAACACATAACAAACTATGGAACCTTGATATTGGGACTAACAGAAATTTTTTCATGAAGTAAAAATGAAAAAAATCACCTTCCAAAGCTCTTGCTTTTTTTTCAAGTTTTGAAATCCGCCTATCACGAAAAATATTGATAAGTTAATATGTTTCTCCATTGGCTCACTAACTCTCGAACCAAATAAGATATCAACGATTTTCTTTGGTACATGTATAAAAACATTTATGGTTTTTGAGTAATATCGTTTCAGGAAAAGGGAAGAAATTTCAAATTATTATCACAATTTTTCCTGGTTTCAAGGGGTGCAGGTGGGCGTTAGAGAATAAGGTCAATTGCAGACTCATCCTGAATCCCCTTGTAAGGATTCTCAGGAGACACTGTAGGTTAAAAAGGCATTTAACACTGGTGTGGAAGATGACCCTACATATCCGAGCTGTCTGAAGGATGAAGAGAAACCGCTTTTCTTTATATACACAAGTAAGTTGCTGAGAAGATTCAAATGTATGGTCCTCGGTACACCAGTACTTCGGGATGAAGAGATCGATACCCTAGCGTGGAGTGATATCCTGATTGTCACGGTAATGTCGCGAAGAAAATAACACCAAGTATGTCTCCATACCATATAATCCGAAATATAGCAAGGGACTCAATAAGGTATTTAATAAGGTAGGCCTCACCTTAGTCTATAAGTCATCAGACAATCTGAGGAAAATCTTAGGAAATCCCAAAGATAAGATTTCTAATTGTGAGAAAAGTGGAATTTATGAAATTAGTTGTAATGATTGTGACAAAAAGTATGTTGGGCAAACTAAAAGGTCAATTAAAACAAGATTTAAAGAACACTTAGCACACTTAAAATACAATAGAACAGAAAAGTCTAGCGTTGCCGAAGATGCTCTTGAAGCTGATCATACTGAAACATTAGATAATCTAAGATTAATAAAAAATGTAACTGATAGGAGATTGTTGAACGCATACGAAAGTATGGAAATCATAAAATGTAAAAGTAGTTTAAATAAAGACAGAGGGCCTATTCCTTATAGTCCTCTCTACTAGTTACTTGACCGGAACTGATGGCCTTGCCTATGTCATTAGTTCCGCCTGAGTAATTCAAGGGTTAGGCTAAGTATAAATAGGGTAGATTTGTAGTTTAGCTTTAGTCAATCATCGCTCCTGATGAAGCTAACATGGTTAGCGAAACGCGCGTCGGGTGCAAAAATAAAGTGTTTGGTGTAGTGGTGATATATACTGAGTAGTATCATTGTGCCAAAGATTCCACATTCCCAACTTAGTTGAGATGGCTTCACGGTCAACGGAATTAAACCTTTATCGTAAGTACAGTAGTAAGATTAGATTAGTAGGTGCAGATATTTGGTTTTTAAAGTCTTGCAAGAAATTTAAAGTTTTTCCTAATTCTATTAAGGTTAATTTACCAAAATCAAACATTTCAGAAAAAGTTTCATTCTTTGCTAAACAAAAATGGCTTGACTTAGAAATCAAGAATTTGTACACAAAACGTAGTATATTAGAAGTAGAGTCATACAGCATATTCAAAAAACTTACTTCAGGATTAAACAATATTGAATATGAAGTAAGGAGCGAGTTCCAGAGGAAAATGTTTTTAGTTATTGATATTCAATATAAAAAGAAATTCTCTATTCTAAGTAAAAAATTAAAAAAGCTCTTACCGAAGAAAAATAGTCCTCAGGAACTCGTAAATATTGTAGAAAATCATTCATCTCAATCCTTTACACAAAATGAAATTCACATCTTAAACAAAGGTCTTAACTTTGCAGTACCCCCTCCTAGAGATAATTTATCAGAAATAGTTGCTCACATTGAAAGTTCCATTAGTACACTTCCAGAAAATAGTAAATCATTTGTTAGGGAAGCATGTCGTAATCAAATATCGAAAAACATGGTTAACAACACAAATTCTAATTCACGAAAAGACATAAAAGTAGTTAAAGAATTGAAAAAGAAAGATGTCTTCTATTTAAAAGCGGATAAAGGAAATAAGGTTGTTATATTGGATAAGAAAGATTACTATGAACGCGTAGATAATCTTATCGAATCTGGCCCTTATGAAAAGGTAATAAGAAATCCATTACCGAGAATGATATCAGAGGTTAAAAATTCTTTAAAAAAATGTAAGAATCTTGTCTCCGATTCGCTAAAATTTAAATTAAATGTGAGTAATCCGACCATACCAAAATTGTATTGCTTACCCAAAATTCACAAACCTGGAAAAGCAATGCGACCCATTGTTTCATCGGTCGGATCACCCACGTATTTAGTATCCAAATGGTTATCAAAAGAACTTGAGAAGTTACCGGTAAATACTTTCGAAGTGAAGAATTCGTTAGAATTCATTAATAAAACAAAAAATCTAGTTCTTAATGAAGGTGAAGTCTTAATTTCTTTTGATGTTAGTTCTTTGTTCCCAAGTGTGCCAATTCCACAAACTTTACAATATCTCGAAGAATTACTTAGAATGAATGACTTTGAAGATGAAATTATTCGTGAATACTTAACATTATCTAAACTTTGTATGGAACAAAATTATTTCCAATATAACAATCAAATTTATGTTCAGAAAGAAGGAACAGCTATGGGTAATTGCTTATCACCTTTCATAGCCAATTTATTCATGAGTAAGTTTGAAATCGAAGCCAGTCAAGAATTCGAATATTTCCCAAGGGTATGGTATAGGTATGTGGATGATATTTTCGCGATTTTTGATACAAAGAAAGCAAATATTGATGATTTTGTTTCTAAATTAAATAGCGGTATGATTCCATTAAATTCACTTACGAAATTTAGAACAAAGGACAATTGCCTTTTCTAGATATTTTAATTATTAAAAGTAATAATAGATTAGAATTTGATATCTATAGGAAGGACACAGTAACAGATAGATATATTCCTAATGATTCATTTCATTGCAAACAACATAAATTAGCCTCATTACATTTTTTAGTTCATCGTTTGGTCACTTTCCCTCTGAATAGAGTAAACTTTAATAAAGAAAGGAATCGTATTAGAAATATAACTAGAGTTAATGGTTATGACGATGACTTAGTAAATAAGCTAATAGATAGACATAAGTTTAGGTTTAATATTCAGAATTCCACCTTTTTTACACGCGAAGAAAATAACACCAAGTATGTCTCCATACCATATAATCCGAAATATAGCAAGGGACTCAATAAGGTATTTAATAAGGTAGGCCTCACCTTAGTCTATAAGTCATCAGACAATCTGAGGAATATCTTAGGAAATCCCAAAGATAAGATTCCTAATTGTGAGAAAAGTGGAATTTATGAAATTAGTTGTAATGATTGTGACAAAAAGTATGTTGGGCAAACTAAAAGGTCAATTAAAACAAGATTTAAAGAATACACTTAAAATACAATAGAACAGAAAAGTCTAGCGTTGCCGAACATGCTCTTGAAGCTGATCATACTGTAACATTAGATAATCTAAGATTAATAAAAAATGTAACTGATAGGAGATTGTTGAACGCATACGAAAGTAATTCAAGGGTTAGGCTAAGTATAAATAGGGTAGTTTAGCTTTAGTCAATCATCGCTCCTGATGAAGCTAACATGGTTAGCGAAACGCGCGTCTAGTGCAAAAATAAAGTGTTTGGTGTAGTGGTGATATATACTGAGTAGTATCATTGTGCCAAAGATTCCACATTCCCGACTTAACTTAATCAAATTGTAATGTTTGAAATAAATTTCTCTTTGTGTATATGGGTAAATCATCTTATCGGTTTATATTAATAATCAAGAAATTAAATAAAATGGCGTCCATGTATAACCGGTTTTATAATACATTAATTAAAGGTCTTAACAATCAGTTAAGCAAGAAACCTCTGTATTTCCTAAGGTTAAAGTTTAAAATTAAGATATAAAAAAAAAATTTCAAAGTCCTTTCCATTAATCTAATCAAAATGGAATTATAAGTTTTATATATTTCGACAATAAATTATCATCTTCAGCAAGTCTATTTTATATTAAAATATTATTTCTGAACCAGTCAAAGAAGATTTTTTTACGTTACTGATATAAAGAATTTGAATCTGAAAGGAGAGAAAAAACAATTGAATATCAAAAAAAAGGTGAAAAATGAGGAATAAGTATTATTTAAGAAAATTCTACCTGCGCTGCATGTATATAAGAATATTATAGAAAAAGTTTTTCCATTTTTTCATTGATTTTTAACTAAGGCATAGCCTCTTACTTCTATTATTGACTGTTGTTATTACATGTTTATGACTGATTCGTTATTCTAACTTAACCTAAGCATTTACACTAATGATCCTATACTAACTTAACCTAGGAAATTTATTTAACATGATTGTGTTTCTAGGCTAACTTAACCTAGGTCTTATGCGAACTTAACCTAGGACTTATGCTAACTTAACCTAGTTTTACAGATTTCTGTCATGGTGGGTGGGAAGGCCATCATCTTCATCCGAGAGAGGGTCTCGGGAATCGGTGGCGGGCATGCAGAAGGACTTGGAAGGCATCTCTGATAATTGGGTTGGGGTGCTTGAACGTCTTGTCCATGTACTTCCGTTAAGTTTTCATCATGTGTACCTTTACGTTTGGCATACCTAGATCCCTGTGTATCTGATTGATCCTCATGAACCATGGGGTTCCGTGATCACCCCCAGGGCCTTGTTTTGCACTGCCTGGAGTTGGGCACTCCTTGTCTTGGAGAACTGGCACCATGTTGGGCAAGTGTACGTAAGTACTGCCTTTACAATGGTGTTGTAGCTCATGAGTTCTGTTTTAGTTTCCATCTTGCTGGAACGATTTATAATAGGATATAATTTGCCCAGCAGCTGCTTAGCTTTCTTGGTGGCAGTGCAGATCTGGTCCTTCCAGGCGAGCTATTGGTCGTACTGAGTACCCAGGTACTTGATGGTGTTTACCCATTGGATACGGGAGTCCTGTAGCTGGAGATGGCCGTGGGGGGATGCCTCTGCCCTTGGAGAAGGCGATGGCTGAGTCTTGCTTGATCCAGCGGTCAAACCAGGAGTCTGCTGGTGATGATGCGTCTGTTTCTAGATTGAGTGATTATGGGATTGTCATCAGGGGAAAGGAGGAGGTTGGTCTGACCCGATTTGGGAATGTCGGCCCTAGAGATGTTAAAAAGGTGGGGGGAAAGGAACTAAATAACTGAAGAAGTTCACAATTATATACAAAACCAATAAAATGTGTCAAAAATTGAGCCTGAACCTAAATTTAAAAGAGACATTTTTACCATGGTGTGTCAGATGGAAATGGCGTGCAATATGGCTGCTGGAGATTGAAGGAGAACATTAGACACACGTTAACAGAAACATTATTATAACCAATAAAATGTACAGTGAACCGGAAAGTAAATATAATATCTTTTTAAAGGAAATGTAATAACATACAGCGTATAATTTTGAAAAACCATATAGAATTAAATGCGATTCAAATCTATGGATGCAGGTAGAGACTCCGACATAGACAACGGGTCTGGTCTATTACACAGACGGATCAAAAACATTAAGCGGAGTAGGTGCTGGCATATATCTAGAAAAGCCCAAGAGAAGCTTTAGCATTTCACTAAGGATAGGGGCCACAATATTCCAGAGATTCATGCAATACAAACATATGTTCACGGGAATAGTAAGCGGGACTATCGTAACCAAGAATTATCTATTTTCTCAATCAAGCTGCTCTAAACGTGACCTGTTAGAACCATCATCTAAGAAGAACGGGGCTAAACTTCTGTGGGTTCCAGAGCATTCGGTGATAAAAGGTAATAAAAAAACGGACGACTTAGCTAAATTCGGAGTTACAAAACCATACAGGGATTCAGAAACAACGTTTGATGTACCAAAGCAGGTGGTAAAAACAACAGTCAACAGATGGTCATGTCAGCAACATCTAGATTGTTGGCTCGGAACATGAACGTAATTGGCAACCCTCAAAGAAACTAACAACTGACGTCTCTTATTTAACAAGGACCCAAATCAAACTAGTGGTGGGACTGATTACCAGCCTCTATTACCTGAAGAAATATTCACTGAAAATGGGTAACCACAATGGCCTAACAACATCCAGACTGTGTGGTGAAAAGTTAGAAACTTTTATGCACATTTTATACTACCGCACTGCTTTAACTCGGAACGTACATTCGGAAATCTACATTGTGGTGATAAATTATCACATGGCTTGGAAGGAAGCTAAAAAACTTTCTTAAAAGGGCGACGCACATGTAACGAAGAGAGGGGAGTGCAATAAGCCAAAAAGCTGCAGTGTACAAACAGGTACAATCACCTAATCCACCCAAAACCAACCAACCAATATCAGCGAAAAAATATTTAAAAATTTCAAAGTTATGAATAAAACGGATTAAGTAGATAAAAAACATTAAAATTGCAAAATAAAATTTAAATTAAATATCTGATAAATAAATTAACTTTTTTATATATTTAATCTTCCTTATTTATAACTTTGCAATTTTTAATAATTTGCTCTGGTTCGTATTAGATGTTCTTGGTAGGATTTTTGATACCACGTAATCTAAAAAATAATGTTTTTTTTTATTAATATTAATACAAAGACTACCTTTTAAGTTTTTATAAAAAACAATGAAAGAAAAAAAAATTGTTACAAATCGTTTTATTGTTTTTCAAAATAGTCGCCTTTTGCATATGTTCGAACCAATCTCAAAATGTTTTTTCCAATCTAAAATTGGTACCTCAAAAACATGGTTTTGAAAGGATTCAATAGCTTTTTGAGGTGATAAAAATCACTGTCCACGCATTTTTGACATTCATGAACAAAAAGAAGTCGTTAAGCGATAAACTAGGTGAATACATGCAATAAGACATTAATTCGACGCTTTTTTCCATCAAATAATCAGTTGTTTGACGTGATGTGTGAGAAGTCATGGTGAAGAATGATGCCACATTGTCGTATGATTTTCCTGATTTCATCGATAACTTCTGGCAAACAAATTGTTATATACCATTCTGCTTCTTTGATCATCTAAAGCAATGATTGCAACATGTAGTATAACCAAAGAAACAAACGATCATTTTCTTGGCAGTGCTTCGCGAACAAACCACTCTTGTTGAATTTGGTTCAGTTTAGCACACTCAAATAGTTGATATTTGCTTAGTTTCCGGCTAGTACGAATATATCCAAGTTTCGTCTCCTGTTACGATGTTGTATGTCCTCGGTCGAATTTTTTGAGTATTTTCTTATACCAATTGACACGAGCCTGTTTTTGAGTTTCTATCAAATTATGCGGAATCTAACGGGAACAAATCTTTTTCACAGATTTTTTTCATGCAAAAATGAATATACTGCAGTATTCGATATGCCTAAGGATGCTTCTATCTCACGGTAAGTCACATGCCGATCCTCTTCAATTATGTTGCGCATCGTCGATGTTTTTTGGAACAACCGATTTTGGTCGACCCTTACGGAATTAATCGCTGACAGAACCACGATCATGACGAAATTCTGAAACTAATTGAAAACAGTCTTTTCTGATGGTGGTTCATTACCAAAAGTTGAACGAAGCGATTCGAGGCATTGTTGTTGAGTTAAACCTTTATTAAAATCGTAAAAAATCATCCAACGAAAACCTTCACGTGAAATATCCATTTGTTCACAACGCTCACTGTAAACAAATACTGGGCCAATTTCTGAATTGCCACTGTTTTAAGAATAACAAACGTCCAATTTTCGAAGAATGATAATGTCACATCACAATAGTGCCATCTAGTGGTCGTTTGTAAAAATTTAAAAGACGGCCCTCGTATAAGTACTATGTAGAGAGAAATGACAGGTTTAAGTTACAAATATGTGTGAAGCTGCTGGATTTTTTTGTGATTATTATTTTATCATGACGTATTTATTATTTAAAATACCGAATTGTACTTGGACTAAGTTATTCTTTAGTGTGAGAAAGTGAAATTGAATACTTATTTTAGGATTATGTATTGGGTAGGAAGGTATAGGGTCAATCACTTTAATGATTCTTTAATTTATAAATTATATTTAAGAACAATAACCTGACCATTTTTATCTATGAAACAAGAAAAATTACTTAAATGTGGTACCTGTTATTTTTATTACTAATATTATTGTTTCAGCCATTCAACTTTCGCTCTTCCGTCATAAATATTCAGCTCTGAGCCGGATGTTTCCGTGTTACCGGGCTCTTGGTAACATTATGCGTTTACTGCCAGTTGCCAATAGCACTGCCTTCCATACAGTCGTGTGTTCTTTAAGGTTCCCAAACCTGATTTTTATACGAAATCCTTTGGTATCACATCCGCTGTTGTGGGAATTATGGAAACCTCAAGGTTTTGTAACAGTATAAAGCATCAAAATATTGACATTGAATATATTGTGAATGGTCCTTTACCATTTTTTAAATATAAAATGATATTCTTACTTTTGATACAGATTCCCAATACATAACGTGTGCAATACAGATGCAAGTTTAATATTAGTGACAAGATGGTGAAGGTACGTTTTTATTCCATCTTTTTATACTACGATTATACTAAAACTTGAAACGGAAGTTCTTGGTTTGATGACAAATCGTGATCTTGGTTCGATGAGAAATCGTGATCTCGGTTTGATGAGAAATCGTTGCCCTTGATGATAAACGATGTACCAAAAAGAAAGAAATGGTATAAAGTATACAGCGACACCATTAATGTAAAAGAAACCAGTTCTTGCTTCTGTGTCCAATATCTATGGTCATAGTCGTCCCCTAAGAAGCTTCTATACCTTCAATTTGTTTTGAGTGCCTTCCTTGTTACATATTCGTTGCTTTATATTACTTACGAAAGTAAGTTTAATCATAGGATTTCATAGGCAGCAGAAGTGATGGTTGAAAAACTTTAAAAATACCTTCTAACTAGCACCACTCAAATTTTTTTAGTACCCATATATGAACGAATGCTAAAGAGAAAAAAAATTCACTTACAATAACAGTTGTCAAATCAAAAACAACATTTGCCTTAAAAGATTGTGTTGCATATAGTAGTGATGTCAGAAAATATTCTGTTTTGAATGTTATGGTTTCGATACAAGAAAGGTTAAGTAGAACAACTTCCAGCATATCATTAATGTAAATGAGAAAGGGGATGGGAGACAGTATGGAACCTTGGAGTACACCGGCGTTGATAGCGCATTTTTTGAATATTATGGCAGGTATTCCATCAACGTGAGAAGCTTCATTAAAATACGCTTTATGACACGCTATCTGAAGACAATATCAGGCATCCTTGATTGCACCCTGGGAATAGTTGGTGGTGTTTTTCCTTGGAAATAGACTGTAGAATGTGAAAAATTGAGCTAACAAGTTGAAGTACGTTCGTTAGCGACGGCGTACGAACCTATCGGCTCGACTTCAGACCTGCTTGTTATTTACGGGAGCGCTGTCTACTTCGTCCGCCTTCGAGTTCAAGTAACTATAAGCCAACAACGTGCCATTAGCAATTTTTCTCTCAGAGTAGGTCCTCAATCCTCGAAAATTGAACTCATATGTCCGCCCCAACCATAAGGATGGGCAATGCCGTCATCGTCAGCCTTTTCAGGTCCTAGCAGTCCTCCACCAACGCATATAAAGATCACTAGATACGGGCCGACATTTCAACACTCCACATAAGCATGTATCTCGTATGGTATGGTTTCGTTATTTCTGTAGTATTACAGAAAGAAAAAGGACACACATACTCTGTGACACTTACAACCCTTTTAATAGTATAGAAACGGACACAATCGTCTATTTAGAAAAATCCCGAAAAGAACTATTGCGCGTTGTACTTGTACTTACATGTAAGGCATAATTTTGATGATTCCTTAGTTCGAGAAAACTACATAACCTCTCTAAAACATAACTAAATATGTCTTAGTTACTAATTCTTACTAGTGTTCCATACGGAACACTTTTAAGATCACTTCGGTGTCCGTTCGTCTGTCTGCCTGTTTTTACACGCGATTTTTCCGAAACTATTTGACAAAGAAAGTTGAAATTTGGCACTAATATCGAAACTGGTGGCCTCATAAGAGCTGTGTAGTTTTGGAAGTTAAATTTTGACTTAACAGGTTAGCTTGGGGGGGTGAAATGGGAAGTGAACAAAAAATTTTTTTACTAGGTCATCGAGTGGGATGTCAAATGAAAGCTTGTAGAAACACGAGTTCAAAAGTATATATATAATATAATACTTGCGCACACTCTTTTTTGTATTACTATTAAAAAATTGTGAAAAGTCGCTGTCCCCCCTCCTTATCTCGAAAAGTACGATTCAAGAAATTTTAAAAAAATTCTGGAATATTCTCCATAGCGTGTAGATTGAACGAAAATCATCATGAGTACATTACCTGTAATAATTTATCTATAGTATATATAAAATGCAACGACTCTTTGTCCGCCTGTCTGTCTGTCTGTCTGTCCGTTAGTGCGCTTATCACCCGAGAACCACTTATCAGATTTAAGTTCTCTTTTTAGTGTTCCGTACGGAGCTAAGATGACTTCGGTGTCTGTCCGTCTGTCTGTCTGTCACACACCCGATTTTCTCGGAAACTATTTGTCATAGAAAGTTGAAATATGGTAATAATATAGAAATTGATGGCCTCATCAGAACCATGTAGTTTTGAAAGTTAAATTTTGACTTAGGGGTTAGTTTTGGGGGGTGAAATCAGAAAAAAATTTTTTTACTAGGTCATCGAGTGTGGTGTCAAACGAAAGCTAAGAAAGTAAAAAATATATATATAATGTAATACTTGCGCACACTTTTCTTTGTATTATTTTTAAAAAATCGCGAAAAATCGCTGTCCCCCCCCTTATTTTGAAAAGTACTGATCGAAAAACTTTGGAAAAATTCTGAAATATTCTCCACGCAGTGTAGATTGAACGAAAATTATCACGAGTGCATTACCTTTAATAATTTACCTGGTATATAAAAATACGAAAATTTCAAGGTCATCTGTTTTCAGAAAAGTTGGAAACAAACTTTGTTGAAAACTCATTTGGGGTGTGTTTTGTGAACTGTCACTGATCATTTTATACCACCGTAACAAAATTTTTTATTTTAAAAGCAATCAACGTACGGAACACTAATTGTGAAAGTTCAACTTGTACTTGACTGGTTATTTTTTTTAAACACACATATGTTCTCTGGCCATATTTTATTACGTTAGGTAACACAAAGAACAAACAGTGGCGATAATAGTGAATTAAATCGGAAAAAAGTTTGCCTCTAGCGTGTTCAAGAGAACAAGAGCAATACACTACCTAAACCATTAAATATGGAACAATATCATGTAGCAAAGAATATAATGGATATAAAATGCAACGCATCTCCGTCTGTATGTCTGTCCGTTAGTGCGCTTATCACTCGAGAACTACTTATCCGACTTACGTGATTTTTTTTAAATTCATACTTATGTTCTCTGGTCAGGTTATTTATAATTTATAATATATAAAATGCAACGTCTCTCTGTCTGTCTTTCTGTCCGTTAGTACGCTTATCACTCGAGAACCACTTATCCGATTTACGTGCTTTCTTTTAAAATGTACATATGTTCTCTGGTCAGGTTATAGGATATATTTTATTACGTTAGGTAATATAAGGAATAAGCACTGACGATAATAGTGAATCAAGTCGGAAAAAAGTTTGCCGCCAGCGCGCTCTCTTGCAATACCTAACAAAACCGTTAAATATGGAACAATATCATGTAGCAAGAGTTGTGTAGAAAAAAAATCCGCGGTAGAATATATCTATCTATAACAGACAAATACTAATAAAGGTTTTTACCATTTAATTTTTCAATAAATAAATACGTAAAATTCAAGCTGTTTTTCCCCATTAATAACATAGTATTATCAAAAAAAATTATAATTTTTTTTTTTTATGGGTCTAGCACACGTGCTACAGGGAAGTCCCTAAAGCGTTACAGGAGCGACACGTGTGCGGAGAAAGCGATTCACGTTGTTCTTGAATCGCTGTAGATTGTACTCGATGGGAAACACAGTCCTGGGCAAACTATTCCAAAGGTATGATGTTCTCCATATAAAAGACTGCTTGAAAAGCGTTGTACGAGGAGTAACAAGCTGAACCTCATACGGATGTGAAGTATTAGCGCGACGTGTACTTCTAATACGCACCGCTCTGGAAGGAATTAAACGGGCCACATCCTTCGAACACTTTCCATGAAAGTACTTGTAGAATAGGCTCAAGTCGCCAACCATTCTTCGATGTTCCAGCGAATCAAGGCCGTCGGTCAGTTCCGGGTGTCCAATCAGACGAATAGCTCTTCTCTGGATATAATCCAACAAATGCAGTGTATGTTTGGGAGCGGAGCTCCAAACATGGGAGCAGTATTCCATAGTTGGTCGAATTTGAGCTTTGTAAAGAATTAACAGTTGTTGTTGTGGAGTGTAAAGCTTTCTGGTTCGAAACAATATTCCCAACTTTTGAGAAGCTCTCCTTGCTATGCCTGCAACATGTTCATGCCAGGACATATTTACTCCCAAATTAACGCCTAACAGATTGAGTGACGATGTTAGAGGGATGGAGTGCCCCGACATAACTACAGTCCCTGGCCAAATTATTAGACGCACTGCAAGATTTCATGTAAAATATTAATTACCGAGTGATATTGTACCGTTTTATTATTTTAAAATGATTTGTTTTTTATTTTTATATTATCCAATCAATTACCTATTTATTTGACATAAATAAAACAGCATTAATTTAGAAAAGCATAAGTTTATTAAGTTTTAAAGAAAAGTGAAATTAATGTTAGTAAAAGTCAATATTTAGTTGAGCCACCTTTAGCCGCTATCAAAGCTTTAATTCTGCGCGGCATGCTATCAATGCAAGATTGTACTGTCTCCTGCATTTGAGGATGATGATTCCACACATGAATAATCTTTTCTAGGAGCTGGGTTTTGTTGGTAATCACATCTTTAGCCACTTCTCTTTTCATCAGCTCCCACACATTTTCAGTGGGGTTCATATCAGGGCCAATCCAACAGAGGGATATTTTTTTCTGCCAAAAAAGCTTTAACAGACCGAGCAGTGTGGCAGGGAGCTCCATCTTGCATGAAAGTGAATGATTCCCCATTTGGAAACCATTCTCTGAGCTGCGGAATCAACCGATTTTGTAATATTTCTTTGTACTGATCTTGCCTCATTATTCCTTTGACGACGTACAGACGTCCAGTGCCCTTGCCGCTGATGACTGACCAAATCATCACTTTGGTGGATGTTTAACCGTCGGGACGACACAATCAGGATGAAACTTTTCTCCATGACGACGACGCACATACTGAGCTTCATTCTGCAAAATTTCGAATGTGCTTTCGTCACTCAAGCAGACCTGTCAAAAATAGGAAAAATATATAAACTTCCATGTTTATTTGCTTTATTTAACTGAAAATGATAATAATGTATCAATTATTGATTAAACTGCTGTATCTTACCGATCTCCAGAAGTCCACATCTTTGTCTTGCCATTGTTTGGCCCACTTCAGGCGCTTTGCTTTCATTGCAGCTGTTAACTTGGGCTTCCTGGCGGGGCGACAGGCCTTAAAATCTAATTCTTTCAATTTTCTTCGAACAGTGCGCTCAGAAGCATTTACGCTAGCATCCTGGAGTTGTGATTTTATTACCTTTGTGGTATCAAATCTGTTTTCTACACAAATTTTCTTCAAACATCTCTCTGACCGTGGAGTGAAAATTGGTTTTCTACCGCATCTTTTTCTTTCTTTTCGGGCTTAATTCCTTCCCTGACTCAATTTTCTTTTTTATGCGTCGTACACTAGCTTCAGAAACCTCCAATCTTCGTGATATTTCTCGGTTTGTAAATGTTTTCGCAATCACAAGGGCCTTCACTTCAGATTTTTTACGAAAGATCGCCTTTTCTACCCATAATGAAAATAGTCCAATTACTTTTTTAAAACACTGCATACAAAATAAACTAATAACTGAGTAGTATAAAACTGTTAAACAAACAATCACAGTCCATAAAGCCACAGAAACACGTCCGTACCTGACTCGATTCCGATCGCGACTGATACAGGTTTGTACTTGTTTACGTTCATGTATCACTTTGTCAACACAGTGTTGCCATATGTTAAAAATAAATACAAATATGTAGTCTACAACAATTCTTTTAAATAAAAAAATCAATAATATTGTAGTTTAAATATACCATTATTGCATAAAAACTCTTAAGAAACATAAAATTACTAAAAAAAAATACAGTGCGTCTAATAATTTGGCCAGGGACTGTATGTCGGGTTCTGCAACGTTAACTTTTTTACAAAAAACTGCCGCCTGGGTTTTTTGTAGCGTTAAATTCCACTTGGTTACTGTCACCCCAAGATAGAATTTCTTCCAGGTCTTTGTTAAGTTGAATGACTTCCTGCTGTCTGCGGATATTCGTCTGAGTAGTCGATGTCCGAGCGTTCAAAGTGAATGAAGGGATAAGTGTACCGTCATCTGCAAAGCTGTAGATTGGATTCTCGGTCTTTTCCAGCAGATCGTTAATATAAATGAGGAAGAGAGTAGGAGACAGTATGGAACCTTGGGGCACACGGGCGTTGATAGTGAAGGTGTTAGAAAGAAATCCGTCGACTGCCACTCGTAAAGAACGCTCTCTGAGGAAACATGAGAGCCACAAACAGAACTTTTCAGGCATACCATAAGAACGTAGCTTAGCCAACAGCCCATCCTGCCAAACACGGTCAAATGCCTTGGATATGTCAAGAGCAACCGCTCGAGATTCTCCAAAGTGTTCAATTGCGTTGTTCCAAACATGTGTTACATAAGTCAGAAGATCTCCTGTTGATCTATTTTTACGAAAGCCATATTGGTGATCACTAATAATGTTGAATCCTTCAAGATATTTTATAAGATGCTGATTGATAGTCTTTTCCATGACTTTCGATATTATTGAGAGTAGTGCGATTGGTCGGTAGTTATTTGGCAAGGTCTTCTTGCCTTTTTTAGGTATCAGCTGAACTGTGGCACATTTCCAGCAGAAAGGAAATATTCCCTTTCTGTAGGATAGGTTGAAAAGTCTACAGAAAACTGGTGTTAGTTCCCTCGCACAGTTCTTGAGAACTATGGCAGGTATTCCGTCAGCGCCTGAAGCCTTTTTTTTTGGTGTCTAGCTTCATCAAAATACGTTTTATGATACGCTGTCTGAAGACAATATCGGGCATCCTTGACTGCACTATGGGAATAGTAGGTGGTGTTTTTTCCTTGGAAATCGACAGTAGAATGTGAAGCAAAGAGTTCAGCCAACAAGTTCGCTTTCTCAACAGGTGTCGTTGCAATAGAATTATCTGGCCGTGTGAGTGGCGGTGTGGTCGATTTGGTGAAATTTTGACTAACTGCCTTAGTGACTGACCAAAAGGACCTGGAATTGCCGGACAAGCGAGAAGTTTGTTTCTAATCCGTTGATTGTGTACCTCCTTGGTTTCGTCGATAATTTCTTTGCATCTGTTACTGACACGAACAAAGATGTTACGATTTATGGTGTTAGGATCTTCACGCCACTGTCGGTATGCAAGATGTTTAGAAGCAACAGCTTCTTTGCATTTTAGGTCAAACCAAGGCTTGCCGTTGGAAGGGCATTTCTTCGAAAAAGGGATGTAAGTCTCCATACCGGCCAAAATAACATCGGAAACCTCCCTGGCGCAGTCAGATGAGTCGTCGGATCGAAAACAAACGTCCAACCAAGGGAAAGTTCGAAAATATTCCATGAGATCTTCCCATTTAGCAGATTTGTAGTGCCAAATCTTGCGCGGTTTGGGCGCCTCTCTGTCTCTGATTGGTAGAATACTCGATGTCGAAAGTAGTTTATGGTCGGAAGAACCTAACGGCGGATTTACGCTGACCGTGTAAATCTCCGGATTGGTGGTTAAAAACAGATCAAGAAGACTGGCGAACTCTCCGTCTCGATCAGGAATCCGTGTTGGTTCATTAATAAGCTGAGTCAAGCTACAACTGATTGAAAATGATTCGGCTTCACGACCTTGTTCGTCGGTAGTATTTGAATATTTAAGCTAATTGTGGACATTAAAGTCGCCCAGGATGGCAATTTCGGCATTTGGATAGTTAATTTGTAAATGATCTATGGTGTCTGCAAGAGAAGCGAAAAGTGTTCTAAAGTTTGTATCACTTGGTGGTCGATAGAGGATACAGACGAACCTTGTGGTTGGCTGAGTCGCTATTTTTAACCACATAACATCAAAGTTAGGGGGCTCCAGAGCCTCTTCTCGTTGGCAAGAGAGGTCGCTTCTGACATAAAGACAGATTCCAAAGTTACGCCTAAATCGGGAATAGAAATCGTACTCAGGATAAAGATAGTTTACTGTGCTGGTCGATGAACTGACCTTAGTTTCACAGAGAGCGAGTACATGAGGTTTATTTGAATGCAGGTGGTGCACTGAATTTATGTTCGAATTTAAACTTCGTATGTTGCAAAAATCCATTTTGAAATTCTGTTCTCTGCATGTCGACGCCCCTGAACCAGCCCCCACCCGGAGATCCGAAAGGGGGGCTATTTTACCTCCGGAATTTTTTGTATCCAGGTGCCTCATCATGCTATTTGGTCCCACAGTCCGGGACATCGGCACAGCCACGAAACGTTAAGCAACTTCACGCAGCCTAAGCCGATGTGATGGTATCACACCGGGCGATGCTGGTGGGATCTGGGCATCTACCATCTAGATTGTTTTTTAAGTCGCCTCCTACGACAGGCAGAACATACCGAGGGAGATATTCTATCCCGCCCCCCCACGGGCTACTGCATATAAAATGCAACGTCTCTCTGTCTGCCTGTCTATTCGTTAGTGCGCTTAGCACTCAAGGACCACTTATCCGATTTACGTGTTTTTTTTCATACATATGTTCTCTGGCCAGATTATATAATAATAATAATAATCTATAATACATATAAAATGCAACGTCTCTGTCTATCTATCCGTTAGTGCGCTTATCACTCGAGAAACACTTAACTTAATATTTATCAAAAAAAAAATTACAATATTTATAAAACGCGAAGTTTCTCTGTCTGTCTACCTGTCTGTCCGTTAGTACGCTTAGCACTCAAGATCCACTTATCCGATTTACGTATTTTTTTTCTTTTTGATTTATACATATGTTCTCTGGTCAGCTTATGGGATATATTTTATTGCGTTAGGTAACATAAGGAATAAGCAGTGTCAATAATAGTGAATCAAGTCCACGTGAGCGGAGCTGCGGGCATGGCTAGTCTGGTATATAAAAAGAATCAAAGTCATCAGTTTTTAGTAAAGAACGGAAAAAAACTTTGTTGAAAACTCATTTGGGATGTGTTTTGTGAAGTCATTGATCACTTTGTACATCCGTAACAAAAATTTTAATTTTAAAAGCAATCAACGTGCGGAACACTAATTGCGCAAGTCCAACTTGCACTTGACCGGTTATTTTTTTTTTAATCTTCAAAGGACTAAAATTAAAGATAAAAAAATATGCAACAAAACCCTTTGAAATGTAATAATCTCTGAAAATATTAAATACAACGGAAGTCTTAAATTCTCTTTTCATAGGCGTTTTTATATGGTTTGTCGTGAATGATTTCAACTTTCTTCCAAATTTCGACAAAATGTTTATCATATCAGGGATTTAAAAAAAAAGGAAAGAAAGGTCAACTTTTCTCCTCTACTTTGTTTTTAATGAACGTTACGTATTAAGTAGCACGTACTTAATAAAAATTTACTCTGCACTATATTCCACTTCATTTAAAAAAATAAGCAATAAACATCAACTCCGAAACTACTAAAGGGATACCGCTTCATTTAAAAACCATATAAAAACCTTCACTAATTAGTTAATACAATTTCTTAAGTAATGGTGTGCAATAAAAACTTTTATATTTCAGCTGCAGACAACTAAATGAAAGAAGAGACATAAAAACGCCCATTTCCGTACAATTATATACACACTTGGTATACACCTCGTAAAGTTTTCAAATAAAAAAACTTATTGAGGTCATACCTATAAAAAAAAAGATTTGCAATGAATGATTCCAGTGGTGTTAAGGGTTATGAAATTTATTTATTGAGTCGAAAGGTGCTCGGGTATTAATTTAACACGATTAGTTTCACGCAACTAATTTCATACGATGCTTATGAAACTTTTTTACTGCACTTTCAACTTAGAACGTATTTTAAATGAAAATTACACATGCAATCTGAAAGAGAATCCTTTCCTTTGAAATAAAACAACAGAAGCGTTGCACACAACAATACCTTATTACTTTGCTTGCCAAAGGAAAGTATAATATTCGTGAAAAATCACAATCTGAGATTTTGCTTTGCTTCACGGTTTCTAGATCAAGCAAAACTCACTCTTATTTCCGTTGATCTGTCTGTCTGTTTGTCTGTCGGTATGTTGATCTGTCGGTCTGTGGCTATATCAGCATGTCGGTCTGTCGATCTGTTGGCATGATAACTCTCGAATAAAATTAGGTATCAATTTCTTCAAACTTCTAACAAGAGAATGAGGCCTACAATTTTTGAATGGTATTGCAAGGGCATGAAAACGGTGGGGATCGATAAATTTGAAAAGATTTTAATAGTAATATATATATATATATATATATATATATATATATATATATATATATATATATATATATATATATATATATATTATGGGTCACGTGCTACAGGGAAATCCCTAAAGCACTCCAGGAGCGGCATGTGTGCGGAAGATATGCAAGTGTTTCCTAGTTTTACATTGAAAAATAAACAAATTTTATGCATAAATATTTAGAGGAAAACATATAAAGAGCGAAAGAGGTGGAGGAAGAGATTAGAGCGGGTTGCTTCGTATATGTCGTGTTAGATATTCCTTTCTGAGTTTTTGAAGTCTAGCAATCCAAAAATAAGGTTATTTTTACATTGCTTTTAAGTCCATCGCATATCTCATAACATACTTTTTATTTCAGTGTTCCTGCACACAAATACGAGGCTGGTTTGAAAAGTCCGTGCAAAGTCCGAGAGATGGCACCACCGGCGCGTATCGAGGTCATGTTTAGGTAGTAGCATCTCTTGAATGAACGCACACCAAGTTTCAGCCATATTGGTCTATTTCTTTGTGTTTGGCATTCGTGTGAATCAAGGAAGTCAAGTGATTTTCAAGAAATGGACGAAAAAGAATTTCGTGTGGTGATTAAACATTACTTTATGAAAGGCAAAACGCCTCAGGAGACTAAAGAGAAGCTTGATAAACATTATGGTGACTCTGCACCTTCGATTAGAACAGTTTATAAGTGGTTTCAAAATTTTCGGACTGACCATATGGGCACAAGTGACGCTGAACGTTCTGGACGGCCTGTAGAGGTTACGACTCCAGAAATCATTGTTCAAATCCATAATATGGTGATGGATGACAGAAGAGTTAAGGTGCGTGAGATTGCTAGTGCTGTGGGCATCTCGACTGAACGGGTACATAATATTTTGCATAAACATTTGGACATGAGAAAGCTATCCGCAAGATGGGTACCGCGATTGCTCACGCTTGACCAAAAACGGAATCGTGTGAAATGTTGCAAGGATGGTTTGCAGCTGTTCCAGAAGAATCCGGAGGACTTTAAGCGTCGTTTCGTCACTGTGGATGAAACATGGATACATTACTATACTCCTGAGACCAAACAAACAATCTAAACAATGGGTTACCAAGGGGGAATCTGCACCAAAAAAGGCGAAGACCGTTCCTTCGGCCGGAAAGGTTATGGCGACTGTCTTTTGGGATTCGCAAGGGATAATCCTCATCGACTATCTGGAAAAGGGTATTACAGGTGAATATTATTCATCGTTATTGGACCGTTTAAAAACCGAGCTGCAAGAAAAACGCCCGCGATTGGCCCACAAGAAAGTCCTTTTCCATCACGACAACGCACCAGCACACACCTCAGCAGTTGTGGTCGCAAAATTAATGGAAATAGGATTCCAACTCGTTTCACATCCCCCCTATTCTCCAGACTTGGCTCCCTCGGACTACTATTTGTTCCCCAATTTGAAGAAATGGCTGGTGGGACAAAGATTTTATTCAAACGAGGAGGTGATTGCAGACACTAATGGATATTTTGCAGACTTGGACAACTCCTATTATTCGGAAGGGATCAACAAACTAGAACATCGTTGGACGAAGTGTATAAGCCTGAAAGGAGACTATGTCGAAAAATAAAAAAGGTTTACCCTAAACACATAAGTAGTTTTTATTTTTGCACGGACTTTTCAAACCAGCCTCGTATAATATTTCGAAGGGATCGAGATATGGTTACAGAGTACTCCAAAAAATGTTCAGTTGATTATAGATAATGTTTGAAAAATACAACAGTTAAATTGGCCGAAACTTAACTTACCTCTGGCACAATAGGTGAATTATTGGTTTTACATCCCTTGCTAAAGGGAAAAAATTCTCCTTTGCAATTTTTGCTTTCCTTTACGTTTTAGTGTTCTTAGATCGTCAAGAATATATATTCCGTCTGTCTATCCAACTGTCAGGCTGTCGGTCTGATATTATAATATTTAAAACAAGGATAAAACCTTTTTTTTTTTGAGCGATATCGTTTCAAAGAAAAAGGATAAAAGGGATGGATGTCGATATGTTGTATGGTTTTATTCATATTATGCAAATTCAGTATTTATTTTGGAACTACATGTTTACAAGAATATTACTGGGTAAATTACTTTACCGATTTCTTCTGTGGGTTTCCGATACGCAAAGGTAAAAAATAGCTATTGAAGTTACCAAAGTGAATTAACATCGGTTTTCTGTAGGTTTTGACGCTTATATATAGAAAAGAAATATTTTTTACTTGCTAGAAATATGCCATAGATCAGCTGATAACTACAAAACACTATATCAAACAACTATAGGCCGATCTTGTTGCTTTTATTAATATCAACGGTTACAGAAAAACCTATCAATAAATATACTTTAAAAGGTCTAAAAGACAACAGTGTTTATTTTTGTCGTATATTTTTCAACCACCCAATTGTATTGTTCCAGGATCTATCGAAGTGTCACACGGCACGGATTTGGCGTTCCATCTAAATAAAACGATGAAACGATAATTCCGCAAATCTAATCTGATACCGCAATCTGAGAGATCTCGGATAAAGTCTTAATTCGAGTTTAGGCCTTAGGCCACGGTAGACGTATGAAAATGAACAAACTTTTTTCAAAAAATGAACTCTACCACATGGTTACATATGTATTGGGGTACAAAAATATATTTTTTGATATAATAATATTTTACAAAATGGGAGCACAGTGCAACTTTTTAAAAGACATCTGTTTAAAAAAGGGCGCCGGGGCTTGCAGCGTATCTTAAGCAAATTTGATCCTGCAACAAAAAAAAATTCTGCTTAATCTGCACGTACATACCTAGAAAAGTACGTAGAATATTTTTAAAAGATTGATTACGTACTTCTCTTCAGAATCTAATACAGAAGCTAAAATTAAAATTTGTAGTCAATCGGATGAAAATTTTTTAAGTTATGCTGCAAGCCAATTTGAAAAACATAGTTTTGAGATAAATGCGCTTAAAATTTCAACTACTGATTTCCAGTTAAAAAATTATTACCATTAGTCTGCGATCCCGGCACCAAATTCCCTTCTAAATTAATATTTTCTTCATCTTCTGTTTTTCTTGTGGATTTGAAGGAATTTGTCGGATGATTTTAATTTTTTCGCAGATTCCGACTTCGTCTCCGCCTCGTGTCTATTTAGCGGCCGCCTCTTTGAATCGTTGTTTCTTCTTGCTATCCACGTGAAGCTTTTCGTGCCTTTTTTGCCACGATAAACTCTATTTTCACTCATAATTCACTTGATTATTATAAAAACAAAACTCGTTTTTAAAAAAAATTTCAAAATCTCTTTTTTACAGTGTGTACTCGTACTTGCAGCGATTGCGTCGAACGCACTGTAAACAGCGTGGTTTCAACGGTTGTACCAACATTATGGTGAAAAACTGGAACATAGGATAATTTCAGGCGGCCTCTATTATCACGTTTCAAAAGCCCATCGTAAATATAAGTCTCATTTCTACTATGATAGAGAAAAATCCGAAGCGCGCGAAATACGTAATTCCATACGTTCCGATACGGCATGAGAGTGTCCAAACATATTTTTAAAAATTGATTTTCAGTATGAAACGATTTCTGTTATATTTTTGAGATGCTATAATATCGATAAAGCAAATAAAAAAAAATGATTTCTTCAAAAAATTACATTTAGCAGGAAGTCATACACAATCTCCAAAATATTTGAACATAAGAATCAAAATAAAAATAGTTTATCTTAATATTTTTACCTATTGCTTGAAAAGAGAAGTAATGACAACAAATAAACAATTTTGTTTTATTTTTTACAATTTGCTGAAAAATTAGGCAAAATTATTAAAAAATAACCGGTCAAGTGCAAGTTGAACTTGCGCAATTAGTGTTCCGTACGTTGATTGCTGTTAAAATAAATTTTTTTGTTACGGAGGTATAAAATGATCAGTGACTTCACAAAACACACCTCAAATGAGTTTTCAACAAAGTTTGTTTCCGATCTTTATTGAAAACCTCGAAATTTTTGTTTTTTTTTTTATATTTTTTTATGGGTCTAGCACATGTGCTGCAGGGAAGTCCCTAAAGCGCTGTAGGAGCGACACGTGTGCGGAAAAAGCGATTCACGCTGTTCTTGAATAGCTGTAAATTATACTCGGTGGGAAACACAGCCCTGGGCAAATTATTCCAAAGAGATGATGTTCGCCATATAAAAGACTGCTTGAAAAGCGTTGTACGAGGAGTAACAAGCTGAACCTCATACGGATGTGAAGTATCAGCGCGACGTGTATTTCTAACATGGACAGCTCTGGGAAGAATTAAGCGGGCTACATCCTTCGGACACTTTTCATGAAAATACTTATAGAATAGGCTCAAGTCGCCAACCGTTCTTCGATGTTCCAGTGAATCAAGGCCGCCGGTCAGTTCCGGGTCTCCAGAGGAACAGCTCTTCTCTGAATAGAATCCAACAAATGCAATGTATGTTTGAGAGCCCCAAATATGGGAGCAGTATTCCACAGTTGGTCTAATTTGAGCTTTGTAAAGAATTAACAGTTGTTGTGGAGTGTAAAGCTTTCTGGTTCGAAATAATATTGCCAAGCTCTCCTTGCTATGCCTGCGACATGTTCATGCCAGAACATATTTGCTCCCAAATTAACACTCAACAAACTGAATGACAATGTTAGAGGAATGGAGTGCCCCGCCATAACTATGTCGGGTTCAGCAACGTTAACTTTTTTAGAAAAGACTGCCGCCTGGGTGTTTATAGCGTTAAATTCCACTTGGTTACTGCCACACCTAGATAGAATTTCTTCCAGGTCTTTGTTAAGTTGAACGACTTCCCGCTGTCTGCGGATATTCGTCTCAGCAGCCGATGTCCGAGAGTTCAAAGTGAATGAAGCGATAAGCGTAGTCATCTGCAAAGCTGTAGATTGGGTTTCCGGTCTTTTCCAGCAAATCGTTAGTGTAAATGAGAAAGGGAGTAGGAGATCGTATGGAGCCTTGGGCTCACCAGCGTTGATAGTGAAGGTGTTAGAAAGAAATCCGTCGACTGCCACTAGTGAAGAACGCTCTCTGAGGAATCATGAGAGCCACAAACAGAACTTTTCAGACATACCACAAGAGCGTAGCTTAGCCAACAGTTCATCGTGCCAAACACGGTCGAATGCCTTGGATATGTCAGAAACGACCGCTCGAAATTCTCTAAAGTGTTCAATTGCGTTGTTCCAAACATGTGTTACATAAGTCAGAAGATCTGTTGATCTATGTTTACGACAGCCATATTGGTGATCGCTAATAATGTTGAATCCTGCAAGATATTTTAGAAGCCTTTTCCATGATTTTCGATATTATTGACTGGTCGGTAGTTATTTGGCAAGATCTTCTTGCCTTTTTAGGTATCGGCTGAACTGTGGCACATTTCTAGCAGGAAGGAAATATTCTCTTTCTGTAGGATAGGTTGAAAAGTCTACAGAAAACTGGTGTTAGTTCCCTCGCACAGTTTTTGAGAACTCTGGCAGGTATTCCGTAATACGTTTAATGAAACGCTGTCTGAAGGCATACTTGACTGCAGTATGGGAATAGTAGGTGGTGTTTTTCCTTGGAAATCGACAGTAGAATGTGAAGCAAAAAGTTCAGCCAACAACTTCGCTTTTTCAACAGGTGTCGATGCAATAGAATTATCTGGCCGTGTAGCGTATACCAGATAAATTATTAAAGGTAATGCACTCGTGATAATTTTCATTCAATCTGCACCCTGGGGAGAATATTTCAGAATTTTTTCAAAATTTTTCGATCAGTACTTTTCGGGATAAGGGGGGACAGCGATTTTTCGCGATTTTTGTAAAATAATACAAAAAAAAGTATGCACAAGTATTACATTATATATATTTTTGAACTCGATGACCTAGTAAAAAAAAATTTTTTTTCACTTTCGATATCATCCCCCAAAACTAACCCCTTAATACAAAATTTAATTTCAAAACTACACGGCTCCAATGAGGCCATCAATTCCTATATTAGTACCACATTTCAACTTTCTAAGTCAAATAGTTTCAGAGAAAATCCGATGTGACGCAAGGATGGACGGACGGACGGACGGAGAGGTACCGAAGTGATCGTATAAGTGTTCTGTACGGAACACTAAAAATTGTTACTTAGAACAAAATAACATATTTTTTAAACTATAACCTTATCGAATACATTCTTAACCAAAAAATAATATTAATATTATTTTTGGTGAAATGATCTCGAATGGTGTCAAATCTACTGCTGATGAAGCTTCGTTAGAAAATGATCTTGTCATAATCGTATCAACAAGAGAAACTTCCAATAAATTACTAGTTACTTACTAGGTTAAAAAATTCCTATTTATTATGTTTATAAATGAGTTTGCCTTGTGGTAAAATACATTTTATATCACAATAAAGAAATGGGCGAAGAGATTGTACTAAAATTAAAGAGTGAAAATGGAGCAGTTATTAATATTTAAAAAGAAATAAGTATATATAATATAACAAAATAGAATTCAAAAAAGTGAATGTTGAAAAAAATCATTGCTGCGTTGTTTTGTTATGACAACAATAAAGTAGTAATCCATATCTACAGGTAGAGGATATGCCTATATATGATGTATGTATAATTTAAAAATCCCTTTTCTTCTAGTTTTTCCGAATTTTTTCATTTTCGCCACAGCTCCGCAGTGTAAGGTGTTGGATTTCGGAGAGCACGTCATTGAACGTAACTCGATCTCACACCAGATCATATTCTTACAAAAATTTTGGTGAGATATTGAGAGAATTAAGTCGCATCAGGGATTGCCCTAGGTTTTTTGCCGCCGTAGGCAAACTCAAAAAATGCCGCCGCACCCAAGCTTAAAGAAAACTATGTTAAACAGAAAAATGACATATAATTGAATTAAGACAATAAAACTAATACAGATTTACGAAAAATTGTTTTATTGAAAAATAAAGTATACATTTTTAACGAGCTAACCACAACGAACTTACAAACTAAAACTAGTGCCTACTATTTTCAGAGATAATGTAAATATACTTTTAAAATAATGAACAAAACTAGTACAATAATATACAAAACCTAAACCTAAATTAAAACAATTTTTTTCGAAGTTTCATTTCTGCAAAATCGCGAATAATTTCTTTCAGATCTAATTTACTACTCAATTCGTATTCAATGGCCCACATTGCTAACCCATTAGGACGATTTTGTGTAGTCATAGTTCTTAAATAATTTTTTATTATTTTTAATTCAAAAAAAGTTCTTTCGTCGGTAGTAACAGTTATGGGCGGCGTTAACAAAATTCTTAGAGCAATGCTTAAACTTGGCCGAATTTTAAGAAAAGTAATGAATTTAAGAGCGTCAACTGGACCTTCTTTCTTAGTTAAAGGTGAAGAAACAAGGCCTATTTCGTCAGCCAGATCTAAAGCGTTAAAATCGGGCGAATCACCATCTGTCAAGACGTTTTCGAGATCTTTACAATGTGCCATTAATTCATTTATACACATGTCTTTAAGCTTATAAACATCATATAGAAATTCAAAAGAGTCATTATGACTATTCAGTAGGTTGAATCTCAGCTCCAATGGACTGATCGCCTGATCTATAGTAAGGAAAAAAACATCTATTGTATATTTTTATTTTGGATCTTGTATGGGTTCGTTTAAACTTTCATATGAAAAATTTCATTTTGTAGTCCAAACACGATGACATGTTGTAGTCAATTCAACATTTTTTTCGACGTCGATTTCGCTGGCTAAATTTTCAGCTCCTAAGATAATGTTGTCAAAGGATTCATCCGATTTTAATTCTTTAAAAAAAAATTAATGAGCTATTTAATAAATTATTGGCTTGGGATAGATCAAAATCTTTGGATTGAAGTAGCTTACATTAATACGATTCAAAATTTTATAGCAAATAACGATTGAATATAAAAACTTGTTTATTGTGGTCAATAAGCCGCTGGCCTCATCTCGAATCATATTATCTATTTCGGCATTTTCATATATTAATGCTTAATAAAGCATCATGAATATATCCTATTTGAAAACGTAAAGGTTTAGGGAATCTATATGACTTTTCCAACCCAGAACTTCTGAGTATTTCTATAGACAAGAATAGACAGGCTTCTGGCAGAAGCCTGTTTATTCCTGTTGTATTTGATTTTACTTCATTTATTTTCGAGATCCAAGTAATCGAAATATATTTTTGTGGGTTGTGTTTATTTTTTTTTGCACTTTAGTAGTTAAGGCGGTTTTACCGCCGTAAGCAGTTGCCTACCTTGCCTACCGTCTAGAGCTGGCCATGGTCGCATACAATATACACTCTCTATCCCAAAGAAAACCAGACCGAAATGAAAATCAAATTATAATTGATCAAATAATTTATTTCAATTGATATACTCTCTAGCTTCGTTTGACATCGTTTATTAACCAGCTTAATTAATTTCGGGATGCTGTTTTGAGTCGTGTCATTTTTTTTTTATTATTTTCAGTTTTAACAGAAATAATATTCAGAGAGAAATGAGAATTTTTAGTAGTAAATATCTCCATTATATGGAAAATGGTGTATGGGTCGTTAAATTTTTTTTCCTTCTATTTGAAAATTGTACGCATTGTAGGACTTCAGTCAATAAAATCGGTTTAAATAAGCTTGAAATGATATCACTGGCCGAGTATTATTTGATATTAGCTGTATTAATTATATTATTATTATAACTGTAACGGATTAATTTGTTTCTGACCAGAATTTATTACTTTCCTTGCTAGAGTAGCAAAAGTTTCCAGGCAATATCGCGTTAGAGACATGGAGTGAAATGGCTTAGGGGTAGTTAAATTTTGTATAGTTTCAACAGTACTAAGAAAATATTTGCTGGTTTTTAGTTCGTGAAATGAACAAATTTTATGCATGATTATCTACATTTAAACCTATAAGGGGTTAAGGGTTTACATACCCCTGGTCGCTACAGAATGTATGTATATTTAAAAAAAAATGGTTTTTAAAGGTTATTATTTTTATTTTTTTTGGGTATAGCACACGGGCTGCAGGGAAGTCCCTAAATCGCTATAGGAGCGACACGTGTGCGGAAAAAAAAGCGATTCACGTTGTTCTTGAATCGCTGTAAATTGTACTCGGTGGGAAACACAGTCCTGGGTAAGCCATTCCACAGGGATGATGTTCTCCATATAAAGGACTGCTTGAAAAAACGTTGTACGAGGAGTAACAAGCTGAACCTCATACGGATGTGAAGTATCAGCGCGAGGTGTATTTCTAACATGCACCGCTCTGTGAGGAATTAAGCGGGCTACATCCTTCGAACACTCTCCATGAAAATACTTGTAGACTAGACTCAAGTCGCCAACTGTTCTTCGATGTTCCAGCGAATCAAGGCCGCCGGTCAGTTCTGGGTCTCCAATCAGACGAACAGCCCTTCTCTGAACAGAATCCAACAAATGCAGTGTATGTTTGGGAGCGGAGCCCCAAACATGGGAGCAGTATTCCATAATTGGTCGAATTTGAGCTTTGTAAAGAATTAACAGTTGTTGTGGAGTGTAAAGCTTTCTGGTTCGAAATAATATTCCCAACTTTTGAGAAGCTCTCCTTGCTATGCCTGCAACATGTACATGCCAGGACATATTTGCTCCCAAACTAACGTCCAACAAATTGAGTGACGATGCTAGGGGAATGGAGTGCCCCGACATAACTATGTCGGGTTCAGCCACGTTAACTTTTTTAGAAAAAACTGCCGCCTGGGTTTTTGTAGCGTTAAATTCCACTTGGTTACTGTCACCTTAAGATAAAATTTCTTCCAGGTCTTTGTTAAGTTGAATGATTTCCTGCTGTCTGCGGATATTCGCCTGAGCAGCCGTTGTCCGAGCGTTCAAAGTGAATGAAGAGATAAGCGTACTGTCATCTGCAAAGCTGTAGAGTGGATTCCTGGTCTTTTCCAGCAGATCGTTAATGTAAATAAGAAAGATAGTAGGAGACAGTATGGAGCCTTGGGGCACACCGGCACTAACAATAAAGGTGTTAGAAAGAAATCCGTCGACTGCGACTCGTAAAGAACGCTCTTTGAGGAAACATAAGAGCCACAAACAGAACTTTTCAGACATACATATAGACATTAAGTGAATAAGATAAAAGAATGGCGATTACATATTTTTATTATACTTTAATTTATAAGATTTTTTTTTCATATATGTTTTAAATATTAACATTATTTTTTATCGGGTTTGTCTGCAAGATAACTTTACAAAAAATAATCCAATGTGCAAAAATAAAAAATTAATCTGGTAAAATAACGTAGTATTTAAAAATTGCCGAATGGTTTTTTTTTTTTT
Source organism: Pachyrhynchus sulphureomaculatus (assembly GCA_019049505.1). Taxonomy (NCBI): domain Eukaryota; kingdom Metazoa; phylum Arthropoda; class Insecta; order Coleoptera; family Curculionidae; genus Pachyrhynchus; species Pachyrhynchus sulphureomaculatus. The sequence continues at coordinate 60,715,480 of CM032456.1, forward strand.
TTTTAAATAAAAAATGTATGGTTTTTAAACTTTAGTATGCAATTTTCTACCAAAAAATGCATGTTTACTTATTTATAAAAAAATTATCTATTAGAAAAATTTAAAAAACCTTTCGACATTTTGTAGAACAGTGTCTGAACACAGGTAGCGGTCCCAATCCGCCAGGTCACATTTAACGCTATAACTTTGTAGTGAAATGGAATTTAAAATTTTTATTTGAATAATTCTTAGAAGTATAGAGAATAAAAATTCGTAAAAAAAAAAATCGAAATTCGAGGTGTACCCCTTAAAAGTACGTAGAAGTGAGTCAGATGAGTTACTTCGAATATACCGTATTATGTTATTTATCCTTTTCAGAGGTTTTAGAATAGAGGAATCTACATAAAATATTATTTTTTTCATTATTTTAAGTCGGTAGTATATTCGATGTTGAGACGGAAGAACACAACAGAGAATTATCGATGACAATGTAAATTTAGGGATTGGTAATTCAAAAAGAGGCAAAAAAAAATAGTGAACGCTCCATTACTAACAGAAATCTCTGTATATTCATCGGTAAATAAAGTAAAGCTATAAAATAATTAAAGAAGATTTATCTTAACGGGTTTGTTCGCCATGGTATTTGAATATTTTATATTTGCAGAAAATTAAACCTGAATATTAACTTCAGATAAAGAGACTGCGTTGGTATTAGTTTTTTACATAATAAGGAAGGTTCTTTTCTTCTTTACTAGAATGTCCATTCTTAAAAGCAATTACGAGTACACCAAAAACGATTACCGATTAACTCTGAGTATTGAAAAAAAAATTCTGTTATAATATTGAACATTGTTCGTGAAAGATAGTTGCCTCAAACAAAATATGGTTATTAAACATAATCATTACGGAGCTAATACTAAAAATTATTTCAAAAGAGAGTATCAGATATTCCTTGCAAAATTTAAAGGTCTTTATGTCATAGCTTTCTGAAAATCTTGTTAAAGAAAGGGTTTCATTTTTCCCTTCAGTATATGAGACCACTATTTTAACCGTGCTAAAATTTCATAAAATAAATTTTAGAACAAAGTAAAGTTTAACGACCTCGAGTTACACACCTTTCTTTATTTGTGGTAAGGTAAAAGCACCAAGATGCAAAATAACTTTTTTTGTGCCAATGTTCCGGATGTGATCCTTCGGCAAATTTCTTCAAGGTATTTTTTATTTTTGGAGAAAACATCATTTAATATCAAAAATTATTAAGCGGAACGATAGCCCATTCGTTCCATATTATTTTATTTTTAAAGAAATGTAGAATGTTTTATTTCAAAGAGTACTTTATAGTTTGTACAGTATTAATCGGCTCGGTTTTAGAGAGGACAATGACCGTAACTAGGTAAATCTAAGAAATAGACCCAGATAACAAGCTGTCGTTAGTATCGTCATTTAAAACGTCATTTTAGCTGATACAAATTTAATAGTGATATTTCTTTATTACCACGTTACACGCATCCTATGGAAGTTCTCAAATTGCTAAAAAGGAAGCATGTTCGTCTAGTATATTTCGTGAGGATACAGAAAGCTTGTGGCACTCATTTAAATATCACAATATTCAAATAACTAAGGAAAATATACTAAACTTCGAAGATGTACAAAATCTCAATTTGAAACTACTAAAAGTAAATAAAAAAAATAAAGATTGTTTAGAAATTATTGAAACTATGCTACAAAAAATAACATCAATATAACATTACAACAAGATATATTGAAACTTTTCGAGTTTTGTATAACCAAAAATTATTTCCAGTTCAATAATCAATTGATCCAACAAAGAGATGGTCTTACTATATAGGTTCTCCACTTAGTCCTTTGCTAGCAGAAATTTTTATGTCAGAACTGGAAAATAATTTTCTAAAAACTTAACACGTAAAAAATAATCTCTTTTGGTTTAGGTATGTGAACGACATCTTAGTATGTTTCCATGGAAATGATATTGAACTAAATTCTACTTTAAATTTTCTAAATAGTATACACTCCAACATAAAATTCACACTGGAAAAAGAAACAGATAATAAAATAAATTTCTTAGATGTTACAATTTCAAAGAAGGGAATTAGATTATATTTTCGGTAAACCAACCTTTTCAGATGCCACCATCCTAGCTGACTCAGTACATCCTAATTCCTATAAACTGGCAGCTTATAGATCTATGATCCATAGAGCCTTTAATATCCCTCTTAGTAAAAATAATTTAAAAAAAGAACTGTACATAATCAAAAATATAGTACTCAATGACGGCTTTCAACTTAAAATAGTTATACCTTAATAAGCCGTAAACAAAAGCAAATTACTTTTAACTTAATTTACCCCGTAAAAGAATACTAAGAAAGAAAAACATTCATACCCTTGACATATTTTGGACCCATCTCGGATAAAATATTTCAAGTTATCATAATCTAAAAAACAAGAATAGCTTTAAAACTCGCTCAAAAATTATCCAAAATATATTTCAGTGGCAAAGATAAAAATAATGAAAATAATAAATCAGGAGTTCATAAACTTAATTGTCAAGAGTGCAAATATCTGTTACGTATGCCAAATGGGAGGGAATTTCAAAATAAGATTCGCAGAACATAATGCATGTTATAGGTTAAAAATGAAAAATCACACTTTGGTGAGCATTTTTTAGAAACAGGCCATCCATTTCCCAATATTAATTATTTATCAATACTCTATACGGCACCAAAACTTGATTTCTTAGAATCTATAGAAATTTACAGACATTCAAAGAACCGTAATATAAATTTACTAAATAGTCAGGTAGACGTCGGAAATTCCATCCTTTACCAACTTTTATAGCACCTAATGTATCAACATTTTTACATTATATAACAATAAATGCCAAAAATCTGTTTTAATCTTACTTATGCGTTTGAAAATGTAGTTGTACCACGAAATCGCGGTAACGCAATTGTAATTCTCTACAAAAATTATATTTAGTGTCAGTTAACAAAGTAATTAAGTCATTTTATTGTTAAAAAAATAACAGTTATGGAGAAGTTTAACATGACGTGATCACTAACTTGTATAGAATACAAGATAATCTTCAAACATGTTAGCCAATTCACCAAATATAACATTTAGAATACTAATTCACTACAACTGTTTTTTTCAGTATAGTATTTTTATACTTTTTAACTCAAAAACCATCATAAACAAGAATTTATTTTCTAAGAAATAATTAAATCGGAATATTTAATTTTCCCATAGGCGATGAGACATATCTGTTTATAAAGATTATAAAAACCCTACAAAACTTTTTGAACTAAATCACAATCAGAACCCCACAAGTCAACGACACAGCTCAAACTCAAAAAAAATATTAGCCCTTAAATACTCTGTATAAATTTAAATGTGAGACGCGTTTTTAAAGTAAGAGATAGTCGGTAATAAAATAAGATGGATTGTAAACAAGAAAACTTTATTGGTATCAAATACATATGTACTATTTTTCTACATAGACCCTATTTGGGTCCAAATACTTTTGATATCGTGAAATAAGCGTCTTCAACCCTTTTACATAAAATTCGACCGCCTAGAATTCCAGCCAGTTTTGACTGAGATTTTCAACTTTTCAGGAAGCCGTTCCTAAGGTGTAAGAAGAGATGGTCAATCAGGACTATAAGCTGTATGATCAATATTCTCCTATCCGATTTTCTGAATTATTTCTATTGTGAACATTTGAACGGCCTTCCCTAAACTCACCTTTGCCTCACGTTTCCTTCACTTATTGCGGTAGACCCATAAGCGTCACATAACTGACGGTGAATTTCAGCAGCATTATGTCTTCTTGCGTTCAGAAATTGAATCGCTGATCGAACTTCATAAGTGATAAAATTCGCTATTACTAATTATTACACATATCGAGATATGTGCCACGTACCTTGAGACTGAGATAATGCTGTGGTGGTCCTGCTCTTCAAAAAAGTAGATAAGTTTAAATAACCAACTACAGACCAATCAGTCTACTATCCGTAATGTGCAAGTTATTTTTGAAAATAACTGCGAGACTCACAAATAAATTGGATGCTCACCAACCCAGAGAACAAGCCGGTATTAGAAAAGGCTTTAGTACACTGGACCACCTTCAAGTATTAAGAAGCTTATTAGAAAAGTCCAATGAATATAATTTTAAGATTTGGGTAGCCTTTATAGATTAGGAGAAATTGTTTGACTCCCATGAAATCTGGGCAACATTAAATAGTGTAAGTAACTATAGAATTGACAACAGATTCTTGCAGATTATTAAAAATATATATAAAAATGCAACATTTCTGATAACATTGAAAGAAAACGCCAATAAGATAGAAATGAAAAGTGTATTACGTGAGAGGGACACCATCTCTCTGAAATTGTTTACGTTGGCGCTAGAAGATCTTTTCAAACAACTTCCATGGACAAGTAAGGGTATAAATATAAAAGGAGAGCAACTCAATTATTTGCGATTCGCTTATATCTGACAACAAAGAAGAATCGGAAGAAATGCTGACCGAAGTCCAGAGAGATTGGTCTAAAGATAAACATCGCTAAAACCATGTTCAGTCGGCGTTTGGCAAATTGCGAAACATCTTCCTTTTTGATCAATGTGGATTGCCAGTATTGACATATGAAACGGAAACGTGAGCTTTGAATCAAGAAATTATAAATCGCATACAAGTAGTTCAACGAGCAATGGAAAGGAGGATGTTGGGAGTATCGTTGAGCGATAGGCTGACTAATGAAAAAAATTTAGGAAGGTCCAAGATAAGGGATGTAGCTGAGAGGGTAAGCAGATTGAAGTAGAGCTAGGCGGATCATATTACAAGACTCTCTGATAATCGATGAATCCATAAAGTAATCAACTGGAGGCCTTGGAATGAGAAAAGAAGTAGAGGACGTCCGCAAACCCGATGGTCTGACATCAAAAGACTAGTGATATAAAACTGGAAAAACAAGGCCCAAAACCGAAGAAGATGGACGTATTTAGAGAGCATAGCACACGTATTGCAGGCAAATCCCTAAAGAGCGACGCGTGTGCGGAGAAAGTAATTCACGTTGGTCTTAAATCGTTGTAAATTGTACTCGGTAGGAAACACAGTTATGGGCAAATCATTCTAAAGGGATCAATATAACTTGAAAAGGCTTGTACGAGAAGTGACAAGCTGAACCTCCTACGGATGTGATGTATTAGCGCGATGTCTATTCCTAGCATGTATCTCCCTGGAAGAAATTAAGCAGGCTACATCCATCTAAAACTCTCCAGGAAAATACTTGTAGAATAAATTTTGGATGGTTGTAGCTTCTACTTGATGGAAATTCATTATAAATATATAATAAAAGACTGTTTTTAGTCAATTTCCACTGATTTATTTAAATTGCGATGACGCGTTTCGCTGTCGATGCAGCTTCTTCAGATCTAAGTAAAATGTAAATCTGAAGAAGCTGCATCGACAGCGAAACGCGTCATCGCAATTTAAATAAACAAGTGGAAATTGACTAAAAAACAGTCTTTTATTATATACTTGTAGAATAGACTTAAGTCGCCAAAGGTTCTTCGATGTTCCAAGGAATCAAGATGGAATTTCTTCCAGATCTTTGTTAAGTTGAACAACTTCCTGCTATCAGCGGATATTTGCATGAGTAGCCGATGTTCGAGCGTTTAAAGTGAGTGAAGAAATGCAAAGCTATAGATTAAATTCGTGGTCCTTTCCAGCAGAGCATTAATTTAAATGAGAAAGAAAGTACGCGACAGTATGGACCCTTAAGTCACACCAGCATCGATAGTGGAGGTATTAGAAAGAAATCCGTCGACTGCCCTTCGTAAAGAGACAAACGATGGCCATAAATAAAACTGTTCCGATATACCATAAGAGAGCAACTTAGTCAACAATCCGTTATGCCACACATGGTGGAATACCTTGGATATATCAAGTGCAACCGCTCGACATTCATCAAAATGTTTAATAGCATTGTTCCAGATATGTGTTACATAAGTCAGAAGATCTCCCGTTGATCTTTGCTTCCATATTGATGGTCGCTAATAATACTGAATTCTTCTAGATATTTTAGAAGATATTATTGGTAGCCTCTTTATAACTTTCGATATTATTGAAAGCAATGTGTGTCAGTAGTTGATTGGTAAAGTCTTCTTGCCTTTTTGGGAATCGGCTAAACTGTAGCGCATTTCTAATAGAAAGGAAATATTCTCATGCTGCAGAATTGAAAAGTCTACAAAAAACTGGTGTTAGTTTGCTCGTGCATTTTTGGGTACTATAGCAGGTATTTTATCAGAGCTAGATGCTTTTTTGGGGTCTAGCTTCATTAAAATACACTTTATGACAAGCCGTCTGAAGACAATTCATCAAACATTCTTAACTGCGCTAGGGAAATAATGGGTGCTGTTTTTCCTTGGAAATTGGAGAATGTAAAGCAAAGAGTTCAGCCAACAACTTGGCTTTTTCAACAGATATTTGCAATATATCAGTATTTATTATCTGGCCGTGTAAGTGGGATTTAGTGACATTTTGGCTAATGGCCTTAACGACTGCCCAAAAGGACCTAAAATTGTTAGAACCGGCAAGTCTATTTCTAGTTCTTTGAATGTGTACCTTCTTGGCTTCATCGATAATTTCTTTGCATCTGTTTCGGGTACGAAGAAAGATTTTACAATCTAAGACGTTAGTATGTTCACGCCATTGTCGGTAGGCTAGATGTTTGGAAGCAGCAGTTTCCTGACATTTTGGATCGAACCAAGGCTTGCTGTTGGAAGGGCATTTCTTCGAAAAAGCAATGTAAGCTTCCATACCAGCCAAAATGGCACCTGAAACCTTCTTAGAACTGACCATAGTAAGGCGACTACATTTTCAACCTACTAGTTAAAAATAATTTGCAAGCGCGAACTTGTTAGTGTTGCCAGTCGCTATTTACCTATATATTCGATCGACTCTTAATTTTGAGACGCTACTTGTACCCAAAAATTGTTTCTTATACTCTACATTATTGCCTACCTGAAATATTAACAATTATCTAATTAGTCCATTATTTGTTTCGTAATACTTAACGTATGTCAAAGAAATGGAATCGAGGGGTTATGAATGGATTGTGTATGGATCAAAACATTTGCATTATTTTGTTACAAATTTACAGTCTATCAAGTAGAAACGTGTCCGCGATAATTCATTTTTGGTAGATGCAGTTCTAGCGATTCAACAAAATATCGGCAGAGGGAACCTTTATCTACGACGCATCAGTCGTTTCCGAACTTCCAGCGAAATCTCGTAAAAATCCAAAATGAGTCACTTATTTGAGCGTTGATTCGAGGTAGTCTTTCTTTGTTCCCATCCTAGAATGATACATTCCGCTACAGGTAAATATATTAAAAAGTGGGTCTCGTTTGTGAAGAAGTGGATAAATCGTTTTAAAGAGATAAAAAATGTCGACGATTTTAAAAAAACGTGGCTCGGTAGGTAAAATTAAGAAAATCGGGTTTTTTTTTTAAACGTTTCCCATGAGACTGTTCGACAACATCTTCGTGGTTATGATATGAAATTCCGAAGCACGTTGAAGAAACCTTTGGTGAGTAAAAATCATGTCGCGAGGCGGCTCGCTTGGGCCCACGTTTAATGGTCCTTTTACACGGTCATATCAGTTTTCAGTTCCGTCTCAGTTTCAGTTTTCGTTTCATTTCAGTTCGGAAGAAGGATTGCTTTTACACCGTCAGTTTACTTCTCAGTCCGAGTTATACTTTCAAAGTGTTATGTGTGTTTCACGTTCAAACACGTGTTGTCATACTGTCCCAAAGTGTACATGTCTAAAATAGCTCATCTATAAAGACTGTCTCACTGCAGTAGCGTTAGCTGTGGCATTGAAGAAACGGTGGAAGAAAAGAAGCCCTGGAAACAGTGAATTCCAGGGGCATGTAAATTTAATGAAAGAACTTCATTTAGAACCATATGATTGACTGAACTACTTACGGATGAATGAGGATGTGTATCTTTTATTACGCCTTATAACACCTATTATACAAAAGTAGAATACCAATATGAGGGAGGCTATTACTCTCCATAGTATTGACACTTCTTAGAATCCGCTGTTGGTCGCTGACGAACGAAAGAAGGTCATAATACCACAGTGATGGTTTCTATACTTCTCAATTTCCTATTCCACTTCTTTCACTATATTTAACTTTTCTAAGTTTTTTATTATAAGTTGAGCGTAGGCTATTAATTTTGGATTTTACCATCACCTTTGTTACCTTTTCGTCGCATTCTTGATATTAATCCAATAAGAGAGTGGAGGCCGCCTTCCTAACGTTTACACTGTGATAGTTTGGGTCTATTTTGTTTCACAAACCCGGAGACATTTTATAAATTTCAATGAATTCTCGTGTTCCTTTTTGGACATAGCGACATTTTCGATTCATATGTATGTATGTACACTGAGCCAGAGTTTCATAAGAACTGACGTGAGCGAACGGACCAAGGCATGATGCGTTTGTTCACGCATAGGAATTCTAAGAACTGAAATAAAACAAATAGGTCTACCCCATCCCGTCAGGTGTCAGTTTCCGTTTCAGTTCTGCTCTCAGTTTTTCCTTTTTACACATAGAAAAAACGGACAATTCGACTGAAACTGAAACTGAACTGAGAACTGATATGATCGTGTAAAAGGGTCATAAGATACGTTTAAGAGTGGCCTTCACAATCGCCGGACGTCGACCCTATTGAAAACGTCTACTCCCTTTTAAAGAGAAAGTTTAGAGGAAAGACTCTGAGGAGATTATTGCAGAAAATCTCATCGACAGCATGCTTCGAAGATGCTAGGCGATTATTGATGCACGAGGCGATTGTATAACTTACTAAAGTAATTGCGCCGTTGTTAGTACACCAAAGAATACATTGATGGCAAAAAATGCATTTTTTCAAGAATACGAGCGGTCACGGTTTTTATTTGACAGTTTGTAAATGTAATCATTATTATAATTTTTTTTATATCATTTTAAATAATCTATCACTGGAAAATGGCTGCTTAATAACATTATAAACCAAGAAATTTTAAAATGTTGCACGCTTAAAGATCACAATTCGATCAATCCTTTTCTTATCTACGCTACAAGCAAAAAATTTTACCTCAATAAGGCATGACACAAATTAAATAGACACTCTTTGTCACCATATAAAGTGTGAATAATAAGCATCTAACCACAAATTAAAATACTCTTTTTACAATATCTAATTATAAGTTGATTCACCTTTAATGCCATGTAGGACAAAGAAAAGTACGAACATAATAATAGCTTTTAATAATATCAAACATCATTAATAATAAATAGTAAAATTGTACCATCGTATCCGCTGCCGGGTGTAAGATCGACGAAAAATCTTCTTTTCCTCTTACCACCCTCCAAAGGGAAGGCAATCGGTCAAAAGAAAAGTTTGAGATACGTGCGACCTCACAGTACATATCTAAACTGAATTCTTCATTGGCATCTATAATCTATAATATATATAAGATATATATCTGTCTGTCTGTCCGTTAGTACGTTTATCATCAAGAAATACTTATCTGATTTACGTCCTTTTTTTTAAACACACATATATTCTCTGGCCAGGTTATAAGATATATTTTATTACGTTAGGTAACATAAGGAATAAGCAGTGACGATAGTGAATTAAGTGTTTGCCGCTAGTGCGTTCTCTTGCAATACACTGCCTAAACCATTAAATATGGAACAACATCATGTAGCAAAGAATATAATATATAAAATGCAACTCCTCTCTGTCTATCTGTCTGTCCGTTGGTACGCTTATCACTCGAGAACCACTTATCCGATTTACGTGTTTTTTTTTCTAATTCATACACATGTTCTCTGGCCAGGTTATCTATAATATATATAAAACGCAACGTCTCTCTGTCTGTCTGTCTGTCTATCTGTCCGTTAGTGCACCTATCACTGAAAAACCACTTATCCGATTTACGTACTTTTTTTTTTTAAACATACATATGTTCTCTGGCCAGGTTATAGGCTATATTTTATTACGATAGGTAGCATAAGGAATGAGCAGTGACGTAAAATAGTGAATGATGTCGGAAATAAGTTTGCCGCTAGCTCGTGCCTTTGCAATACACAGCCTAAACCATTAAATATGGAACAATATTATGTAGCAAAGAACATCTGTAATGTATAATCTATAATATATATAAAATGCAATGTCTCTCTGTCTGTCTGTCTGTCCATTAGTGCGTTTATCACGCGGGAACCACTTATCCGATTTACCTGTCTTTTTTTAAATTCATGCATATATTCTTTGGCCAGGTTATATAATAATAATAATAATCTATATCTATAATATATATAAAATGCGATGTTCGTCTGTCTGTCCGTTAATGCGCTTATCCCTCGAGAACCACTTCTCCGATTACGTGATTTTTTAAATTCATACATGTTCTCTGACCAGGTTATAGATATATATTTTATTACATCTATAATATATATAAAATGCAACGTATTCTGTATGTATGTCTGTCCCGTTAGTGCGCTTATCACTGGAGAACCACTTATCCGATTTTCGTACTTTTTTTTTAACACATACATATGTTCTCCGGCCAGGTTATAGGCTATATTTTATTACGATAGGTAGCATAAGGAATGAGCAGTGACAATAATAGTAAATGAAGTCAGACAAAGTTTGCCGCTAGCGCGTTCTCTTGCAATACACAGTCCAAACCATTAAATATGGGACAATATTATGTAGCAAAGAATATCTATAATATATATAAAATGCAATGTCTGTCTGTCCGTCTGTCTGTCTGTGTGTCTGTCCGTCCGTTAGTGTGCTTATCACTGGAGAACTACTTATTCGAGTTACGTGCTTTTTTTTAAACATACGTATGTTCTCTGGCCAGGTTATAGGATATATTTTATTAGGTGACATAAGGAATAAGCAGTGACGATAATAGTGAATTAAGTCAGAAAAAAGTTTGCCGCTAGCGCGTTCTCTTGCAATACACTCCCTAAAGCATTAAATATGGAACAATATCATGTAGCCAAGAATACAATATATATAAAATGCAACGCCTCTCTGTCTGTCTGTCTGTTCGTTAGTGCGCTTATCACTCGAGAACCACTTATCTGATTTACGTGTTTTTATAAATTTATACATACGAGTATGTTCTATATAATTCGATATAAGCCTAGATAATGGGAGATAAGGTGAGATAATGGGAGATAAGTCGAGATAAGCCTCGATAATGGGAGATAAAGTGAGATAATGGGAGATAAGTACAAATAATGGGAGATAGGGAGAGATAATGGGAGATAAGCAGAGATAAGTCTAGATAATGGGAGTTATGGTGAGATAATGGGAGATAAGGAGAAATAATGGGAGATAAGGAGAAATAATGGGAGACAAGTCGAGATAAGCCTAGATAATGGGAAATAAGGTGAGATAATGGGAGATAAGGAAAATAATGGGAGATAAGGAGAAATAATGGGAGATGAGCAGAGATAAGCCTAGATAATGGAAATTATGTAGAGATAATGGGAAATAAGGAGAAATATTGGGAGATAAGGAGAAATAATGGGAGATATTTTATTACGTTGGGTAACATAAGGAATAAGCAGTGACGATAGCAGTGAATCAAGACCACACGAGCGGAGCCGCGGGCCCGGCTAGTTAGGTAATATAAGGAATAAGCAGTGACGATAATAGTGAATCAAGTCGGAAAAAAGTTTGCCGCCAGCGCGCTCTCTTGCAATACATTACCTAAACCGTTAAATATGGAACAATATCATGTAGCAAAGAATATAATCTATATAAAATGTAACCTCTCTCTGTGTGTCTGTTTGTTCGTGAGTGTACTCGAGGACCACTTATCCGATTTACGTGCTTTTTTCTTATTCATACATATGTTCTCTTTCCAGGTTATATAATAATAATAATAATCTATAATCTATAATATATAAAATGCAACGTCTCTCGGTCTGTCTGTTTGTCCGTTACTGCGCTTATCACTCGAGAACCACTTATCCGATATACGTGTTTTTTTTTTAGATTTATATATATCTTCTCTGGCCAGGCTACAGGACATATTTTATTACGTTAGGTAATATAAGAAATAACCAGTGACGATAACAGTGAATCAAGTCGGAAAAAAGTTTGCCGCTAGCGCACCCTCTTGCAATACGCTGCCTAAACCATTAAATATGGAACAATATCATGTAACAAAGAATACAATACATATAAAATGCAACGTCTCTCTGTCTAACTGTCTGTCCGTTAGTGCGCTTATTACTCGAGAACTACTTATCCAATTTATCTGTTTTTTTTTTAATTGATACATATGTTCTCTGGCCAGGTTATATAATAAGAATAATGATCTATATAATATATAAAACGCAATGTCTCTCTGTCCGTCTGCCTATCCGTTAGTGAGCTTATCATTCGAGAACCACGTATCCGATTTATGTGTTTTTTTTTAATTGATACATATGTTCTCTGGCCAGGTTATATAATAAGAATAATGATCTATATAATATATATAAAACGCAATGTCTCTCTGTCCGTCTGTCTGTCCATTACTGAGCTTATCATTCGAGAACCACTTATCCGATTTACGTGTTTTTTTTTTAATTCTTAACTTAATATTTATCAAAAAAAAAATTATAATATATATAAAACGCAACATCTCTCTGCCTGCCTGTCTGCCCGTTAATGCGCTTAGCATTCAAGAACCACTTATCCGATTGACGTATTTTTTTATAAATTTATACATATGTTCTCTGGCCAGGTTATAGGATATATTTTATTACGTTAGGTAACATAAGGAATAAGCAGTGACGATAATAGTGAGTCAAGGCTACTTAAGCGGAGCTGCAGGCACGGCTAGTATTATCATTTAGGAAATACGGGTTTCTTACTTAATGTACTATGAATGAAACCGATATATCATTCTGAATGGAAGTGATCCTGGAATCTCGGGATAGGACCGACAGACAGACAAACGAATAGAAATGATAAAATAGCTGTAAAAGATCTATAAAATTCTTTTTCACCATTTCAATACTTCCATCAACCAGGACAGTAAGAAAATGGTAAAGTTATGATGACTCTTTTAAGGGTATATACCTAGTTATGAAGCCGACAAAAAGCGTTTTTTTGGAATATCTTTTAACGAAACTATTCATTTTATAAATCAGGTTTTTATTTTATTTGTGAAATTTTAATTTAAAAAAAATGGCTTTTTTTAAGGAGCATTGCAATGTGTACGATTACTGGGTGTTGGATCGTCTGAAATTAAAATTTCCAAAGAAATTAGAGGATCAATCTCGTCTTTCAATGAAAGATTTAAAAAAATAATAATAATCTTATCCAATAGTTTAAACAAAAAGCGAAAAAATGACGTTACCGTGTTTTACATCTTCGCTAAATACGAATAAAGTTCTTGATCAAATCTGTTCATCGTTCAAGAACAAGACTGATCCTCTAATAAACTAATTTCTTTGGAAATTTTAATTTCAGATGATCCTGCTCCCAGTAATCGTGCACACTGCAATGCACCTTATAAAAAAAGAGGTCGCAGGGAACGCGTGCAGCGCTGCCATTTTTTTTTAGGGTTCCGCACGGAACACTTATAAGATCACTTTGGTATCTAATATTTCTGTCTGTCCGTCTGTCACACCTGATTCTCTCCGAAACTATTTGACATAGAAAGTTGAAATTTGGCACTAATGCAGGAATTGATGGTCGCATCACAGCCGTGTAGTTTTGAAAGTTAAATTTTAACTTTTTGAGGGTGTAATCGGAAGTGAAAAAAAAAAATTTTACCAGGTCATCGAGTGGGGTGTCAAATGAAAGCTTGTAAAAGTACGACTTCAAAAATATATATAATATAATACTTGCGCACATTTTTCTTTGTATTATTATTAAAAAATTGCCAAAAATCGTTGTCTCTCGCCCTTATCTCGAATAGTACTGATCAAAAAAGTTTGAAAAAATTCTAGAATAATCTCCACAGGGTGTAGATTGAACGAAAATTATCACGAATGCATTACCTTTAATAATTTCTCTAGTACATAAAAAAAAATTCAAGGTCATTCGTTTTCAATAAAGATCGGAAAAAATGTTGTTGAACACTCATTTGGAGTGTGTTTTGTGAAGTTATTGACTAATTGCGCAAGTCCGATTTGCACTTGGCCGGTTATTTTTTAATTAAAATTTCATAAATTATATTTTATGCTATATATTATTATACAAAATAAAAATCTGATTTATATAATGAATAGTTTAGCTAAAGAAATTCCTAAAAAAACGGTTTTTTTTTTTGCGCTCCATGATTAGGTATATACCCTTAATAAGGTTATAGTTCCCTCTACTGACTATTACGACATGATTTTCATATTTCTTGACCCTAGGAATACTAAAAATGACATATACCGTAGGTTTTATATTATATCTCGCTCCCGTCTATATATTATTGATGTGATTTTCAAAACCCTCAAGTACAAGGTTCCTAAAACGGACACACAACATGTCATTTTAGAAGATATCTCCTGTCACCTTTTACATCTATGATATGTTTTATTAATAAATGATTATTCTTAAAACCAAAAACCATAAATTGGCTTCATCATCGAGTACTTTTCGTGATGGTGCTTCTAAAGTAAGTAAAATTTAGCACTAGAAGTTTGCAAAATAGGCAAGATTTAAGGGATTTCCCGAACTTTAGGTTAGGCCCTTGGTTTGACTCTAATAGTCTGACTACACTAAGAAATGTTCTAATATCCTGTTCGGTAACACAAAAGCTTACATGTTACTTTAAAATATTGTGCCTGTCAACTGTAGCGTAAAAATTCCGAAGGCGTTTACTTAAAATTTCTCTAAATCAGCTGTACCATAACTTACACGGTTAGTGTAATAAAAAATTATCGATCCCGTTCTTAGCGCATATTAGTTTAGCTTTTGGCGCTGAAAAAACACCTATCATTGTACTCCAAAAATTGTGCCGGTGAGATAGCACCAGCTTTTGTCGGTTTTTCAATTTATCGAATAGAAAAAATATCTAAATATACTTGAGTGTCAAAAAACCTCACCAAAAAACTAACGGTTATTTACAGTTTGTTTAAAATATCGAATAAGGAGTAATACGATTTCTTCTTTTAATAGCTCGTTTTCACATCTACCGACAAGACACCGACCCGACACCGACCCGACACCGGCACGACACCGACACAGCATAGACAACGATGCCAGTGGACTAGAAATAACATTTAAATTAATGGGAGCGGTTTCACACTTAACGACATTTCGGTGCCGTGTCGTTGCAGTCGTCGGCTGTCGTCGAGGAGCAGTATCTCCACTCGTGTTGTCACGGTTTTTATAAATTCAATTGAAGTGCTAAGTGCTCTCGAAGCTGATACCATGGTCTTCAAGTGTCATATTGTCACGTTAATTGAACTTATGGAAACTAAAACCCGTCTTTGGGATAAAACCAACGAAAATAATAAAAATAAAACTGGCAGGCTTTGACTACATTTTAGCCTTTTAGGTCTAAGATGTAACAAATAATTCAATTATAACTTATTAACAGCTGCCATGGCACTCAACGGATCTAGTAAAAAATGTTTTTCCTCGGTTTTATATTATGTCGGTGTCGTGTCGCGGCGATGTCGTGCAAGTGTGAAAACGTTCCCCGGTGTCATGTCGGGGTCGGCGTCGTATCGGTGTCGTGTCGGTGTCGTTGCCTGTAGATGTAAAAACGCCCAAACCATAAATTAATTTATTTTTTGAGTACTATATCGACCTGCAGTATTATAACAAGGGAAATACACAGTAACATAATAATAACTGAAACGCAAATTAATCATTCACAATCTACGGAGTCGCCCAAAGACGAATCGAATTCTATTCCACTGCGCTTATAAATATTTCAAATGGTAAACGTGTTCCATTTTTCCTGATGTAGTATTTGTATACGATATTTTATTGTGTAAGCATGCTTTAAGGAGATACTTCTGGATAAGAGTATAAGATCTGCGGCTTTATTTTCGTCGAGTTTACCAGTGCTAGTATCTGCGAGTATGCTAATGACCATAACAAACATTTCACTGTCAGGGTTTTTTAACCGCTTATGTTTTCACCTAATGCACTAGATTCAAGACAGAAATAGGACAACGAACGTCTTGAAGCCTCCCACACTGAACATCGGTCGGTAACCTTTCTTTCTTACTTTTACTCTATTCTAATTGGTAAAAAATAGCGGTTTTGACTTAATCGGTATAAAAACGTTTAGATTTATATATTTATTAGACCAAAGGCATGGAAATCAAGTCTAGATTGTTCTTGAGAAAAAAATTGGGGTTTATTTTTTTACATTTGACAGTGAGGTGTTTTTCTATTTAAAAATCAATCGGACTTTTGAATCTTGGATTATTAAATTGACTATTGGGAAATTAAATATTCACTAAAATCTGTTTCGATTTAACTGGAGTTCTTTCTTCGAGGTTTATAGATAAAGTCGGAAGGCTAAATCCACCGTAAAACATGCCAATTTATAATGACTAGATATCTATGATGACAAGTCATCTTGCGACGACATTCCCAAAAACAAATTTCTTCTTTTTCTTCTTCAGCCTTTAACTCGTCCCCTCCTGGATACAGGCCTTTCCTAATATTTTTTTACCTGTCTTGTGCTTTTTGGTGCCAGTCCCTACCAGCTATCCTCTTGATATCATCTATCCATCTCAATTGGGGTCTACCTCTACTTCTTTTTGTCTCCCTAGATCGCCACTGTATGATTTTCAGTGGCCATCTTTCATCTTGCTGGCTTGCAACATGTCCAGTCCATTGCCACTTCAATTCGGCAATCTTCTCTATAACATCCGTAGCCCTTGTTCTGCGTCGGATCTCTTAATTTCGGATTCTGTCATTCAGAGACAACCCCAACATTGACCTTACCATTGCCCTCTGCATTACTCTCAGTCTATTAGCGTTCTTCCGCGATAGACACATTGTTTGCATTCCGTATGTTGTTACCGGTAGAATACAGGTATTGAAAACCTTTTTAAATTAGTCGGGATAATAGGGTCTGTCAGCACAAAGGAGAGTCTCCCAAATGCTGCCCAGGAGACCTGTATTCGCTTGCTAACCTCCCTGTACTGATTCAGTTTCCCTAGAGTGATTGAATGGCCCAAATAGTTGTATTCACTAATATTCTCTATGTCCCGGTTCTCAGTGTAGGTCTTCTAGGCTCATTATTTTTGTTTTCGAGTAATTCATTCTGAGGCCAACCTGTTTCGACTCATAACTCACAAAACAAACAAACTGGCTTAAATGAACCATGGCTTGTTAATATTTTGTATTCATAAAAACCTCGACTACAGTATTTTGACATATCGCGACGTTTCCTAATTTAGACAACAAAATATTCGATTTTATCAAAATCTTTCTGTTAATATGTATATGAATCTGTCGCTCAATCTAGCACCTAAACTTTCAGAACGACATGATTTAAACTTAATGTGCAGAGTCTTTTTAGGAATATCCCCAGCTTTTTGCCTTTTTCTATTCAACGTCTAAAAAGCAAATGGACACAGTTAATATTTTAGTCATAGCTGTGATTATGAATGTAATAGTCCCACACCTCTCCAGGGCTCTAAAGGACTAAAAACTACTGCAAAAATTTGATCAAAAACACCCTACTACTTCCTTTATGCAATTCTAAATAAATGTTGCATTAGATTTTTTTCACATTAAATAATAATTTGACCTAAGCTTTACAACTCGATGTTAGTGTTCCGTAAGGAACGCTTATAAGATCACTTCGGTGTCTGTCTATCTATCTGTCCGTCTGTCCGTCTATCCGTCTGTCCATCTGTCTGCCTGTCCGCCTGTCTGTCTCTCTGCCTGTCACACCCGATTTTCTTCGAAACTATTTGACATGGGAATTTGGCAATAATATAGGAATTGATGGCATTATCAAAGCCGTGTAGTTTTGAAAGATAAATTTTGACTTGAGGGGTTAGTTTTGGGGGGTGAAATCGGAGGTCATCGAGTGGGGTGTCAAATGAAAGCTTGTAAAAACACGAGTTAAAAAAATATAAATAATGTAATACTTGCGTACACTTTTCTTTGTAAAATTTTAAAAAAACCGCTATCCCTCCCTTTATCTCGAAAAGTACTGATCAAAAAATTAAAAAAAAAAAACTCTGGAATATTTTCCACAGGGTGTAGATTGTACGAAATTTATCTGGTATATAAAAAAAATAAAATTTCAAGGACATCAGTTTTCAGTAAAGATCTGAAAAAAACCTTATTGAAAATTCATTTGGGGTGTGTTTTGTGAAGTCATTGATCATTTTATTTCTCCTTATCAAAAATCTTTATATTAAAAGCAATCAACGTACAGAACACTAATTCCGCAAGTCCAACTTACATTTGAGCGGGCATTTATTCTAATAGAAACTTTATGCCAAAAATAATTTAATCAGAGAATGGGTTTAGAGATACAATCTATGACTTTCCCCCCGTATGCTGTTTTTGTTAAAATTGGAAATAATATAATTTTTAGATTCCTTGACTTTAGGAATCATGAAAAGAACAACGACACCGGCAGGGCTGGCCCTAGCTTTTTTGCCTCCGCAGGCAAACTCAAAAAATGCCGTCGCACCCAAGCTTAAAGAGAACTATGTTAACCAGAAAAATGACATATGATAGAATTAAGACAATAATACTAATACAGATTTACTCAAACTGTATCACTACGACAACCGGACGTTGATGCATAAATAAAGTATTGTTTTAAATCTGACTCTCTCTTATACGTAAGTGGAAAAAGCTTGTTGAATCCTGTCTTCGGTACCGACGCGGGCGCATCTCACAATTTACACATAAATACCCAGAACTTTTGGGTATTTCTATAGACAGGCCTCTGGCAGAAGCCTGTCTATTCCTGTTATATTTGATTTTACTACTTATTTATTTTCTAGATTCAAGTAATCGAATTTTTGTGGGTTGTATTTATTTTTTTTGCGCTCTAGTATTTCAGACGGTTTTGCCACCCCTAAATTTTGCCGCCGTAAGCAGTTGCCTATGTTGCTTACTGTCTAGAGCCGGCCCTGACACCGGTGGCGTAGCCAGGTTCAATAGGCGAAGGAGAGGCTCAGAGACATTTGGAATAAAATGAACCAGACGGAATCCCTTGATAAAAAATAGACACTCTTGCACTGGAACTCCTAAAGCTTAAACGCCTCCCAACATAGTAGACTAAACATGCATGACCAAGGGAGTGAACGTTTTTCACAAAAAAAGAATCATCAATAATAGAAAGCTCTGTTTTTAAGGAGCGTAATTTTGTACATCCCTTGAGACTGGAGGCATAAGCGTCCAAAAATTTTTTTCTTGGCTATGCATGGATACACACATAACATAATATATTCAAACTCCCTCTAACCTCTTCTTGCACACCTTTATCCCTTTTTATATTTGACTATAAATAATATCTAAAATTTATCGGCCTCCAGTTCTTTCACGGCCTACCCCTGAAGCGATATCGAGCAAAAAGTATAGGTGCCTTTCTTACTTCAAGTATCATATGGTAATAAATTTCAAACCAATATCTCATTCTGTCGAAAGTTATCATGTTATCAGACAAACTTACATATCGATGGAAATCGGAAACCATATTTTTCGTGACCCTGAAACGGGAAGAACATAAAAATTCAGTCCCAGATCATCTATTAATGTTGGACTGAATTACCTGAGAGCAGCCGCACCATGAAATGGCCGGTTGTTAAACGGCTTCTTTAAGCGCCCAAGGGCAACCTGAGACCACCGTGTTCGCATTCAGCGGTTTCTTATATCTATATATATCAACTATTACTTAACGGCGTTCATTTGCTATCTTTTTTTTAAATTCCTATAAGGATCCTTCATTGTTGACACTACGAAACTATACCCTTTTTTGCTCTTCATGAAAATTTCCGAGTTGTTAGCTACTCACGTGACGATTAAAACACTTTCAAGCCATTTCATGAGTCATAAAACAAAGAATCTTAAATGGCTTCCGGTTGTACCTGATTTAAAGTGCAATCCTAGGCTGTTCATTCCAAATAGATTTGAAGAGGGTAGTGGTCCGAGGACTGACTTCCTAGTAGGGATGTCGAGTATTGGTACTTTCGAGTATTTAGGGTACCCGGTACACTCGTCACTTAGTTGCTAGTCGGTGGCTGACCAGATTATTACTGTACGACGCCGGTGTAACAGCCTCAAATCAAATCATGTAAATAAACTAATTTTTCTCAACTGTAATTAGTTTTTATTTAGTGTTAAGAAATGAAACATAGCGTAAAAGTTCCCGTTGCTATAAAATTTATTTATGTTGTAATATTCATTTACTTATTTTCATTGTTTTTAAGGATTGAGAGTCTATATGTATTTTCATAATTTTCTGTATAATATTTGTGTATTATATTAATAAAATATCTATATATATATATATATATATATATATATATATATATATATATATATATATATATATATACATATATATCATTCGGTTTTATAACGTCTTCCGTCTTCCGATGCCTAATTTCCACTCCTCCCGGTTTCTCCATCCCTCCCCCTCCAGATCTCTCTCTAGTACTTCCTTGTTGATTCCTGCTCTCCAGCTTTGGCGTGGTCTTCCTCGCTTTCTTTTTCCATGAGGGTTCCAATTTAAAATCTTTTTAGGTAGTCGGTCTTGTGACATTCTCTGTACATGTCCGTACCATACCAACTGTTGGGTTCTGATTTCGGCCACTATATCGTGCTTTATTTCTAAAGCTCGCCTTATCGTGTCATTTGGTATGCGGTCTTTTCTGGATTTTCTGGCTGCTCGTCTCCAGAAATCCATTTCTGTAGCTTCTAGTATTTTTTCTGTGCTTTCCTTTAATGGCCACACCTGGGAGCTGTAAGTTATTATACTTTTCACTATTGAGTTGTAAATCCTCTTCTTATTTTCAATGGTTATGTTTTTGTCCCATAGTATACTATTAAGCATTGCAATCGCTTTTCTTCCCTGGATATTCTTCTCGAATATTGCTTCTTCCAGTGTTCCGTCCCTAAATATTCTTGTTCCCAAATACTTATAACTGGCACAGTGTTTGATGGTGTGTCCTGTGGCCAGTTTCAAGTCCTGCTGTTGTCCTCCGACACACATGTACTCGGTCTTTTTAATATTGACTTCTAGGCCCCATTTTTCATATTCCTCCATAAGTTTTCGTGTCATGTATTCCATATCATCGATGTCCTGAGCGACTACTACCTGGTCATCTGCGAATGATAGCGTGTACAATGTAGTATCGTCATCCAGTGGTAATCCCATACTGCTGCATTTCCTTTTCCAGTTCTTCAGTGCACTCTCCAAATAGATTTTAAGTAGCGTTGGGGATATACAGCAACCCTGTTTGAGACCCTTTGTGACCGGGAAACCTGTTGTTATACCATATTTGATTTTCACACTACTTCTTGCGTCTTGGTATAAGGATTTTACGGATTTAATTATTTCGGTGCTTACATTACTCTGTTGTAGTGTTTCCCACAATCTCATTAGGGGCACGCTGTCGTAGGCCTTTTTTAAATCAACAAACAAGACATGGACTTCCTGGTCAAATGCGGTTTTCTTTTCTAGGATTTGTGTCAGTGAGAAGAGATGGTCTATTGTGGATCTTCCTGCTCTAAAGCCTACCTGTTCTTCAGCTTCTACGTCCGCGTATTCCATTTCTATTCTATTTTTAAGTATTTTTCCGTATATTCTGCTAATAGATCCTGTAAAAATATCTTCTTATTTTAATTTAAAACTGTTCCTAAAGGCAGAGATTAAATATTTTCAAAATTCCTGATTTACTCTTTATGTATTTATTATTGTGTCCAATTAATTTATTAATTAAAAAAAAATCATATTCAATTCAATGTTCATAAACGACAAAATGTGTACTTATATTTCATAGACCTATTTAGTAAATTATTGCTGGCATTTCTAATTGTGCGCGCTCCATTTGTATTTATCATTCAGTTTAATTTGGGGTATATGTACGTATGTATAATTGTATACGCGCACCCATTCTTGTCAGTCATTACTATTGATACCGAATATACCGCACCGATGAAGACGAGATATATTTCATGGAGACGAGTAGGTATCTACCGCTACCAGTATGGCATTGGTAGTTTTAGTTTGGTTGGCCGCAGACCATCAATGTGTAGTAGTACCGAGTACATTTATTGTCGACTACCCGGTACTTCCAATCAAGACGAGTAACGGGTACTTTGTATCCGGTACTTACAATATTAACATCTCTACTTTTTAGTATGAAAGAAATCTATCCATCAATCATCAACATCCATTGAATACTTTCTATAAAGCTATTTATAGAAGAGCTTCAAGTCACCATCCATTTCTCCAAGGTTCCTAAGATTCAAAGTCCTAAATTCCAAATCCTCAATAATGCAAATAGGGCTGTTCTGGATAAAATCTAGCAAATGCAGAGTAGATTTGATAGTAGAATCCTAAACTTGAAAGTAACATTCCATCGATATATTTGAGCTTAGTATAGTATGAACATTTGAAGGATATATACAGCTTTCTAGAAATTTTTATGCATGCAACGTAATCGTACCGACATATATTTGCTTCCTTGTCTAGTAAGTTGGGTGACGACGCTAGTGGAATAGAGTATTCCCACATAACCATGGTGAGTTTTATAATATTATTATATACTTCTCTTGCAAAGGCAAGTGTTTTATTTGTAAAAAAAACGGTAAAGCGATTTACACAGCACTTTCCCTGCAAACATGTAGTTCTAAAATAAGTACTAGATTTGACTTTGTTAAGTAAATAAAAAATTAATTTTTATAATAGGAGTGAAATCATACAACATATCGACACTCACCCCATTCATCATCTTCTCTTCAAACGATATTTCTCAAAAACTAACGATTCATACCTATTGCAAATATTATACAGACCGACACCGATGGAAATGGGAATATATATTTTTCGCCACCAAAGAACACTAAAACATAAAGAAAAGCAAAAATTGCAGGGAGCAATTTTTTCCCTCCAACAAGGGACGTAAAAACGATAATTTACCTGCTGTACCAGGGGTGCAGGGCTAATTTAACTATTTGTATTCCTAAAGCTTTTCCTATAATCAACTCAACATTTTTTAGGTTACTCAGTGACTAAATTAAAATAGGTAATAATGAAAAAAGCAAGAACCCTGAAATAGAAGTAACACGTAGGCTGAAAAGTTTTTTGGTCCGACACATAGATGTCGCCCTTTTCAAAAAATCCACATGATTTTTAGGAAGTACCAACCTTCAAACGATACATGTCAAAATTTCATGACATTTCGATGATTAGTTAGTTACAATGGTTTTAGTGACGCTACTTTTCATATTTTCAAAACAATGTTGATTAAGCAGTATTTTCTGATGAGAAGAAATACAGTTCAAGCAAAGCAATGATTTGATAAGTGTTACAGGGACTCTGTCCCTGGAAAATCACTCATCATGATGCAAATGATGCTAAACACTCTGGACGCCCAAATGAAGTTACACCAAAAAACATCAAAAAAATCCACAGAATGGTTTTAGATGATCGTAAAGTGAAATTGCGTGAGATAGCTGATACCCTAAAGATATCAGAAGAACGTGTTGGTCATATTTTGCATAAACATTTGAGCATGAGAAAGCTCTGTTCGAAATGGGTACCGCGTTTGCTCACAGTGGACTACAAGCAACAACGCGTTGATGATTCTGAGCGCTGTTTGAACCTGTTTAAGCGCAATAAAAATGATTTTTTCATGCGACATGTAACAATGGATGAAACATGGATCCATCACTACACACCGGAATCAAATCGGCTGTCAGCTGAGTGGACAGCAGCCGGTGAGAGCCGCCCAAAGCAACCAAAGACACAACGACATAGTTATTAGTACGTTTGAAGGCAGAAATCGCAAAGAAACGGCCCCAATGAACAAGACAAAAGTGCTTTTTCATCAAGATAATGCACCGTGTCACAAGTCAATGGTTACGACGGCAAAATTGCATTAATTGAAGTTCGAATTGCTTCCTCATCCACCGTATTCTCCAGATTTGGCCGCCAGCGACTATTATCTATTCGCAGACCTCAAAAAAATGCTCACGGGAAAGATATTTGGCTCCAGTGAAGAAGTTATCTCCGAAACTGAGGTCTATTTTGAGAGACATATCCTTCTACAAGAAAGTTACAGAAATTTTAGAAAAGCGTTGTACTGATTGTATCGCTCTTAAAGGAGACTATATTGATGAATAAAGTCGAATTTTGTAAAAAAAATGTGTTTTAAACAGCTAGATCAAAAACTTTTCAGCCTGCGTCTTATATCTATAATATATATAAAATGCAACGTCTGTCTGTCTGTCTGTCCGTTAGTGCGCTTATGACTGGAGAACCACTTATCCGATTTACGTACTTTTTTTTTTAAACACACATATCTTCTCTGGTCAGGTTATAGGCTATATTTTATTCCGATAGGTAGCATAAGGAATGAGTAGTGACGTAATATAGTGAATGAAGTCGGAAAAAAGTTTGCCGCTAGCGTGTTCCATTGCAATATACAGCCTAAATCATTCAATATGGAACAATATTATGTAGCAGAGAATATCTATAATCTATAATATATATAAAATGCAATGTCTCTCTGTCTGTCTGTCTGTCTGTCCATTACTGCGTTTACCACGCGAAAACCACTTATCCGATTTACGTGTCTTTTTTTTAAATTCATACATATATTCTTTGGCCAGGTTATATAATAATAATAATAATCTATATCTATAATATATATAAAATGCAATGTATCGCTGTCTGTCTGTCTGTCCGTTAGTACGCTTATCCCTCGAAATCTACTTATCCGATTTACGTGATTTTTTAAATTCATACATATGTTCTCTGACCAGGTTATAGATCTATATTTTATTACATCTATAATATATATAAAATGCTACGTATCTCTGTCTGTTTGTCCGTTTGTGCGTTTATTACTGCTTTTTTGTTAAACATTTGTTCTCTGGCCAGGTTATAGGATATATTTTATTACGTTAGGTGACATAAGGAATAAGTAGTGACGATAATAGTGAATCAAGTCAGAGAAAAGTTTGCCGCTAGCGCGTTCTCTTGCAATACACTGTCTAAAGCATTAAATATGGAACAATATCATGTAGCAAAGAATATAATATATATAAAATGCAACGTCTCTCTGTCTGTGTGTCTGTCCGTTAGTGCGCTTATCACTCGAGAACCCCTTATCCGATTGACGTGTTTTTTTTTTTAATTTATACATTTGTTCTCTGGCCAGGTTATCTATAATATTCTGTCTAGAATATATATAAAATGCAACGTCTCTCTGTCTCTCTCTCTGTCCGTTAGTGCGTTTATCACTTGAGAACCACTTATCCAATTTACGTATTTTTATAAATTTATACATAGGTTCCATATAATTCGATATAAGCCTAGATAATGAGAGATAAGACTCGATTATGGGAGATAAGGTGAGATAATGGGAGATAAATATAAATAATGGGAGATAAGGAGAAATAATAGGAGATAAGCACAGTTAAGTCTAGACAATGGAAGTTATGGTGAGATAATGGGAGATAAGAAGAAATAATGGGAGATAAGGTGAGATAATAGGAGAAAAGGATAAATAATGGGAGATAAGGAGAAATAATGAAAGATGAGCAGAGATAAGCCTAGATAATTAATTATGTAGAGATAATGGGAGATAAGGAGAAATATTGAGAGATAAAGGGAAATAATGGGAGATATCTTATTACGTTGGGAACATAAGGAATAAGCAGTGACGATAGTGGTGAATAAATTCCACGCGAGCGGAGCCGCGGGCCCGGCTAGTTATGATATATGCACAACTACCTTTCTACCCCTCTATCCCATTCCTTTTACCTTATATATCTTTTACTATAAATCACACAATTAAAAACCAGGCATTGTAGGGAAGGGAATTAGAAGAGTATTTATTATGTTATGGGTCTTTTTCAGGGTTTTTTGGGTAGAGAAGTCGAAAAATTACATTATTTTTTCGTTATTTTTAATATTAACAGGGGAAGAGGGGGAATGGGGATGGGATCATTAAATATTGTATAGTTTGATTTTTATTATGAGAATTTTTCCTGGTTTTTCATTGATTGTTTAATAAAATTTTAGCTAATTACACAGGTATACAAAAAAATTCTCTGTCTTTTAAGTGACAGAGTGCTTTAAACACTTAAGTATTTTTTTATGCTGAATCCAAAAAAGTTTATAAAAAAGACATCTACCGCAAGGTTTTTTCAGAAAACACACTTAAAGATACCAGTAAACTATTAAATTGTAAGAAAATAATTTTAATAAATAGAAATCATAAAAGAAAACCAAACATTCGGTCATTTAAAGACAAATGGAAAAGACTAAAAAAGAAAAGGAAAAGTTATCCCTAACAAATAAAAAAATTCGAGAAAAAAAATGAAAAAAAAAAAGAAAATTAAAAACACAATTATGAACGAAAGATTTAATTTTAAGTAATACAGTTAAAATAAATAGTAAATAAGTAAACAAATCACTCACATACTAATTCATACATTCACTAACTCACATCTCATCATACTCACTAAATCACTTACTTACCAACTAACACACTCACTCACTCACTCACTCAGTCACACACTCACTCACTCACTTCTACACCCGCTCACTTATACATTCGTTCAATCACTCACTCACTCACCTACTTGTTCGCTTGCTCACTCTCACCCACCCACATTCGCCCATATTCACTAAATCAATCTATCCACAAAATTACCACATTTTGCAACCTTTTTTTTTTTTCTAAATACTGAACGGATATTTTTTTTCAACCCTGAACACTATTCCTCATGTTTTAATATCAAATTCGAATTTGAATCTCAAAAAACTGCTGTTGCATTTATTTACTTAAAAAGCATTTTACCAACCACATAGCACCAGTTTTTTGTTGAAGCTGAACATAAAACTTTATCTTTTGATGTCAAGTCAGGATTAAGAAGTTCAAAATACACTGGAAATAATAATTTTGTTCAATATTAATAAAAATTGAAAACAATTTTTTAATTTAGCCGTTGCACATATTTATTTTAAACAGTATTTTGCTACATAGCTTAGTTGGACGAAGTGTATGCGTGTTTTTTGTTAAACGTGAACACTAAAACCTAATATTTTTAAGTTTTTATGATAAATGTAGATTCAGAACATTCACGGATGTCCGAAATAATAGTTTTATTTCATAATTTTTATGATTATACAGTCTTATATTATTAAAATGTATTTTTTCAATTTAATAGTTTTCTGGCAACTTCAAATGTGTTTTCTGAAAAAGCTCACGGTGAATGTCTTTTTTATGATTTTTTAGATTCAGCATAAAAAATACTTAAGAAAACACATGTCTTACTTAAAAGACAGAGAATTTTTTTTTGTATTATATTATCTATAGTATCGATATATGAAATAAAACGAATGGAGTAGGTAGTTAGAAGGCTGGTTGCGTATATATTATAATATACTTCTATTTCAGTGTGCTTTTTAGTCATTTCCAATGTTAACAGATTTTCAGTGTTAACAGAAATAGTATGTAGAAGGGATTGAAATCAGATTACAAAGTAACCTAAAAAAATGTTAAATCGATTATATAACAAATTTTAGAAATACAAACAGTTAACTTAGTCGAAACTTACTTACTTCTGACACGGTAGGTAAATTATTGTTTTTACTTCTCTTGCTAAAGCGAAGTATTGTATTAGTGAAAAAATACCATGAACGATTTTTGCTTTTCTTTACATTGTAGGGTTCTTAGATCACGAAAAACAATTTTTTTATTTCGGTCAGTGTATCTATCTGACTGTTGGCCCCATAATTCTCAAACAAAATTATATTATAATACTTGAAATAGAAATGAAACGTATAGTCTTTGAGTGTATCATTTTAGGAAAAGATGTTGGGTGTCGATACGCTATATGATTCTTAATTGTATTATAAAAAATTTACTTTCCAAGGCCATATTCGCTACTTATTTTAGAACTACATGTTTGCAAGAAAAGAACTAGGTTAGTCGGTCTGTTATCCCAATAACTTTCTTACGCAATGAACAACATGGTGAACGAAAACAGAGCAGATAACGACAACCACCGAGCTAAAACAGCCTCAGAGGTTGGCTGGCTTAAGTTCCACCGGGGCTATAAGTAGCACCCACCACAGCTATAGAAATAATTCTAAGACTAATACCCCTAGATATATACATAAAAAGTAAATATATCAATTTACTGATTTTTTTTCTGAAAAGGTGACAAAAGTGGAGACATGATATATTTCCTTTTGGAAAATAGAATAGGAGAGATATATCCCTTCACAACCTAGATTAAGTGAGAAACTTTTGAAAAAAAAACATTCCAGTTAGGTTCTTTTAGTTAACATTTTTGGAACAGCTTACGTATTTTATTAGAGCAAGGTAATAAATTATTTCAATTATCAAAATTAATAATAAAGTACAGTAGGCTATATCCGAATAAAATTTCTCATTAAAGATATATTGAATATTTTCACCTAGTAATCTAGATCTAGAGGATCTGAAATGGGACAGCGATTTACCATTTTATTATACCTCCTACACATACCGCAAGACGGTAACCTTTCATTTTTAAACTTTTACGGCGGATTGATTTATGGAGTTACAAGTCGTTTAGTGTTTACAAGATTCATAAAAAAATCTTTAATATTGTGGAATTAAAAAAGCTTAAGCTCCTTCCGACACAATTTTAACAAACTATGGTCCGAAATTGCAGAAAAAACCCTTTTTAGAGTTGTACTTTAAAAGCTTACATCCTTACAACTAAGCAGTAAAAGAAATAATTACTTTAAAAAAAAAGAGACCCCATGTTTATGCCCTTCTCAAAATAAAAAAAAAACTGTTGCTAGGGTTGATTGCATGGGAGCTGTGGCAGAAGGGCATATAGCACATGGCTCCTTTTTAGCTACGCCACTATTGCTGAGTTCTTAGATCAGAAAAAAACGTTAGTATGTTAGTCGGTCTGTTATCCCAATAACTTTCTTACGCAATGAACAATATGGTGAACGAAAACAGAGCAGATAACGACAACCACAGAGCTAAAACAGCCTCAGAGGTTGGCTGGCTTATGTTCCACCGGGGCTATAAGTAGCACCCACCACAGCTATAGAAATAATTCTAAGACTAATACCCTACAGCATCGAGTTATTTTGAAGTAATTTTGGGGTAATCGAGTAATTTTGGGCAATTTAGATCTCAAATTTTTTAGTAGGTCTCACACTACAGCTGCACCGTTACTTTTTAAACTTAGATTTTGTAGTTAAAATCTAATCAATTTTGAAAAGCTTTGTTACATAATAACCAGATATATAGTAAGTAGTAAAATAAGGACATGTCAGGCATAATTCATTTTTGGTAGATGTGATTCTAGCGATTCAACAAAAAATCGTTTGTCTATGATACATTTTAGTAAAATTATCAGTTGATTCCAAACTTTCGTCGAAATCACGTAAAATCAAAAATGAGTCGTTTGTTTGCGCGTCGGTTCGAGGCCTAAAATGAGACATGCTGCGACCGGTAAATATATTAAAAAGGCGGTATCGTTTTATAAAGAAGTGGGTAAATCATTTTAACGAGACAAAAAATGTCGACGACTTGCCAAAACGTGGCTCGGTAGGCAAAATCAGTCCGAAAGTCGAAAAACGAATCGTGCCTTTGCTTTCACGGGATCCGAAATTGACGGTGCCTCAAGGAGCGGCAAAATTAAGAAAATCGGGTTTGAATGTGTCCCATGAGACCATTCAACAACACCTTCGTGCTTATAATGTCAAATTCCCAAGGACGTTGAAGAAACCTTTGCTGTGCAAAAATCACGTCACGAACCTATTGAAAATATTTGGTCCCTTGTAAAGAGACAACCCAGAGGAAAGACTCTGAGGACTTTAACTCAGTTGTCTCGCGAGATTCGAAAAATTTGCAGAGTATGCAGAGAATCTCATTTGCGCCGTTGTTAGCACGCCAAACAATGCATTGATGGCAAAAAATGTTCTCGAAACACATTTTCTTAAGAATACGAGCGGTCACGTTCTGACTTGACAGACTTTATTAAACATACGTGTTATTTAACAATAAAAATAATTTAAATTAGGTGTCACAAAATGAAACTTGCAATAACAACCGCGTACCAGATTGTGAACTGTAAGATAATAATAAATTAGCTGTGGCGCTTTCTACCCGGACCTTTTCAAAACTCAGGCATCTGATTCGTTTTTTGGAGAGCTTAATTTAAATTTGGTATACACGGTAAAAAATCAGTATAATGATTTCATAATGACCATTGAACGTTAATGATTTTTTTTATGCAATAAGTTATATCCTTTTAATCGTTTCTAGTAACGCATTTCTTTTTAAGTATTCTGTGGATGAGTACTGTCCCTCTACGGGATTTTGGAATTACATACAAATACAAGATCAAAGATTTATTTTGCTGCTGTAATAATCGTATATAAGAAGGTATTTTAATTGTTTTTCACTTGTCTTGTGAGTGTGTAAAAATGAAAAAAAGTTCATCAAATTATTAAGTTTAAGTTAGTCGAGTTAGAATTTTGAGTTATTTTGCAACACAAAGTTAGACATAACTATTTGGAGTAAAACACTACCCACTACTCTGCATGTGTAGTCAACAATGCCAGATATCGTTTAGAGGCAGCGTGTCTTAAAATGCATCGTAATGAAGCCTAAATCTCTAATGAAATATCTGTCAATGTACAGGGTGAGTCAACCATAGACTAAAGTTCGTTATCTCATTTGTTTCGGGAATGACGAAAAAATATTAAATACAATAGTTTTAGGGAATGATAAGATGCACAGTTTCAAATTATTTTTGAATGTACAGGGTACTTCAAAAAACTTTGGCCGATATAATATATGTTTTTTTAAATGGAACATCCTATTTTCTAATTTATTTTTAAATTCTGCGTAAAATTTTATAACTTTCTTATTAATAATGTTATATACCTAAACCTAGTAGTTTTTCTAATATTTCAATTTAAAAAAAAAAAACTTCTATGTTTAGGTATATAACATTATTAATAAAAAAAAGTTATAAAATTTCACGCGGAATTTAAAAATAAATTAGAAAATAGGATGTTCCATTTAAAAAAACATATGTTACTATTAACTATTTGTTTATGTTTTTAGAATAGCGTCAATGTATTAAAAATAAGGGTAAAAGTTAAAAAATTCAAAATAAATCGAGAACTATTAGAAATAGGTATATGTCAAAGTTGGAAGGTTTTATAAAATCTAACAGAAAAAATAATAATATACAGGGTGTGCCATTTTAAAAAACCAGTATTTAAAAAAAAATGAAACATTAGAAAAACTACTAGATTTAGGTATATAACATGATTAATAAAAAAGTTATAAAATTTTACGCAGAATTTAAAAATAAATTAGAAAATAGGGTGTTCCATTTAAAAAAAACATATGTTATATCGGCCACACTTTTTTGAAGTACCCTGGATACTCAAAAATAATTTGAAACTCTGCACCTTAACATTTCCTAAAACTATTGTATTTATCATTTTTTTGTCATTCCTGAAACAAATGAGATAATTAACTTAACTCTATCGTTGACTCACCCTGTACTTTAAAGAAAAGCCAGTAAACTAACACCAGTTTTTTTGCAGGTTTTTCATATATAATTCCCACTAAAAATCCGTTCAATTTTAGCGAATACCTAAAAAACGCAAAAAGATCTTACCAAACGACCATAGATCAGTCGCGCACTTTCAACATATCATGGTTACTGTACAAGTCATCAACCACCAACTTTTAAACTGTATGGAAGGATTTCATAATATTAGCACCCACTTATATCGTTTTTGTTTTTGTAAGTCAAGATCAACCGAAGATCTTTTAACAAATATCACATATCTTTTGAATAAGCCAATTGAACATCATGAGTAGTTTCGAATGGAGCGGTTTTGATATATCTTAGGCACTAGACCGTATTTTCTCAAGTTTCTTTAAGGTTCGTTCGTTGCAAGTGACAATCATCCGATTTTGGTCTTACATCTGCAATGTTAATGCCAGTGTACCCTCAGACTCCACATGATTTTCTACTATTTTCCTTCGTTCAAGTGAAAAAATCTATTCTACAGCTATGCTGATGACAGCACTTCATTTACCTCGAATGTTCAAATAATACCATACCTTTCTATTGGTGAGGCCGTGTTTCAATTGTGCTATTTTATTACATATTATGGCAAAAATCTCAATTTTAGCTTTGATTGATACAATTTCTTTCTGTATTGTAAAGTTACTCCGCTCTTCAGAGTTATTTCGTCTCTACCAAACGCTCGATAGTGTATTTGTACATCTGGCTAATAAAGTCAAATAGATCAAAATGAGTCCTCCTGCATTCTATATTAGCCAGCGCACCTGAGGAAGACTATTATTTTTCATCAAACGTGTTGATTAGAAGGCGATCTAATCAACATGTTCCTTTTCTTTTTATTAATTGACGTACGCTAAATAGTTTTTACTTCTTGAATTGATTCAGCCCATACTTGGTGGAAATCCATAACCAGAAGTTTTGCAAGAAGTAAAACACTACTTAAATTTCCACTAAATTTAGTGCAAAACTTCTAGTTTTTATTTACTTAATAATGCTTTATTCCTTTATAATTTTCTAAGCTTGTAACATATTTTTTAAATCTAAATACGAGGGTTGTATGATAAGTAACTAGCCTCCGCTAGAGATGGCGCTATTACTATTTCAAAAATTATATTTTTCGTAAACATAACCTGAATAACATAACAAGAATTCTGTCAAATTTTCAAATCGCTGCGTGATATAGTTGGTGAGTGGTGAGCCATTTAAATGGAATAATTTTTGTGATTTTACAACAATAGAAAAAATTTAATATCGACTGAAAAAGAAAACGAATGATGGGATAAAAGTGGAACTCAGCGAAATTTATAAGGACTCTGCACCTTCGTTATCGACCCTAAAATATTACACAGCTGAATTCAATGGCGGCGCAACAAACATTTTGGATGAAGAACGTCCAGTTCAACCAAATGAGGTTACCACATCAGAAATGACGAAAAAAAATTAAGTCGATTACCTTGAAAAGGCCAAAACGATTAATGGAGAGTATTATGTCAACGTATTGGATCTTTTCAACCATGCTGAGAAAAAAAAAAATCATCAAGATAATGCACGCGTGCACACTTCTGTCATCGCCATGGCAACATTTCATAAGTTAGGATACCAATTGCTTCCGTATCCACCATATTCGCCAGATTTAGCCCCCAGAGATTATTTCCTATTTCCGAATATGAAAAAATGGCTCGACGGAAAAAAAATTGGCCCAAACGATGAAGTGATTGTTGAAACAAACGCCTATTTTGAAGGATTAGAAAAATCGTATTTTTTATCTGGAATACAAAAGATAGAAAAAGGTGGGACTAAGAGTATCAAGCTAAAAGGAGACTATGTTGACAAGTACAATAAATTTTACACATAAAAATGGTTTTTTCTTGTCAAGATCAAGTACCTATCATACAATTCTCGTATCTCAATTTTGATTTTAATTATAATGGTATGTCGAACCTTCTTGTTCTATTTTATTGAGGATTTGCTAGTCTGATGCTGGTTTCAGCAGACTAAAACGAGTAGGCAGTTTTGAAAATAAATATTTTTCATGAAAGACTTAAGGTATGATATACGTTTTTCTAAATTGATCTTACATCGCTCTTATATACACGGTAATGAGATATGTTCTAACGTGAGTTCAAACGATGTAGGTAGTAACGTTAACTCTCGATATCATACCGTCGTTACCTAAGAAGTGCTTGATTTAAGAACCTAAATTTGAAATGACAAAAAGCATCTTCGGATTTATACTTCTTAAAGGCGCTAATAATCGGATTATTATTTTGGAAATTACCGTTAGTGTTTTGTCCTTCCCAATTTTTTCACTCAATGCATTTACACCGGGATCTGGACATCCAAGTCATGCTCCATTTCAACTGTAGGTTACAACAGAGATTCATGAACCATTAAATTATGCCCATCCAACGATCCAAGGCCATCAGGCCGGATCAAAACGCGAGAGCCAGGCTGCTGTGACCTAGTAACCCCGTAGCAGATGCCTAGCAGAGCGGAGAAGGCCACTACTTGACGCAGCAAACTCCAATCGGATAGTCATAACAGAGAGGTAAAAGTAGTAAAAGGACTGGACTGTGCCACATACAAGCAATGCTACAATGCTCGCAGCCATACCCAAACAATTCAAGTTCTACTAACTGTAAGATGTATTATAGTTTCGTCCTTTCTGTCTTGGTTAATTATAATACAGATTTTCAGAATCATGACATATTTTCTTACAATTTACAATTTTATGAAATGGCTCATTTAAATCATATAATTGTAAGTTGTCATAGCCATATACGAGTATCATTCTCTCCGTTGAGGAAGCTGTATGAAATCACTAAGCTTATCAAGTGTATATTCTCCGGAGTGTACAATTTAGATGCCATTGATTAGCTGTTTTTGCGCTCCCAAAAAAACTTAAAACTGTGAAATTAAATTTTATTACAATTCCACGAACACTTAGTTTGACAAAGCATCGAGTTTATTTTGAGCAAAAATTTAAATTTTTTAGAGTGTATGTACAACAACAGTAGCCGCTGAAAAGGTCGTCGACACTTAAGCGACAAGGGGTTATTCACCTACTGAAAGTTAAATCAGGTTCAGTGCGGTATCTTTAGCGTTCTTATTGACCCACTGATCGACTCCATTACTCTGGGCTATTATTCAAGCGGAATTACAATAAAAACAATTGTTAACAGTTGTATCGAGAATTCTAAATATGCATACAGTAGCAAGTTAAATGGACGAGCAATTCGCTATTAAACTAAATAAATTTAAACATCCACCATCTATACTCTTTTTAAGGGAATTTTGAAGTCACTAACATAATTTCAAAAGGAAATATAGATTACATCTGACATACTTTCACTTTCCATCCTAAGGGAAGTAATATAATCGTGAAAAAATCACGATCTGATATTTTTGTATTTCTTCACGTTTTAGGGTCCTTAGGTGTCGAAAAGCATTGTTTCCAATGTTCGACTGTGTGTCTGATTGTTAGCATAATCATTCTCGAACCAAACTGGATGTCGATTTCAAATTTGATACACATACAGTTTTTAAGCGATATCGTTTTAGAGAAAATGGTAAAACCATAATAGTCGACAAATTTTGTATACTTTCAATAGAGTTATGAAAATTTGGGCTGGTTTTTGGGTGCGAGAACAGAGGAAAGAATGTTTTTGGAGTCGAGAAATCTGAAAAATATTTATTAGAAGTTCCAATTTTAACAGCAAAAATATACAAATAAAAAATCAGTTTTCAGTTGTAAATATCTTCGAATCTCCCCTTATACTTAGTAAAGTTATGCGTGGCTGGCTAATTGGAGAGAAGAATAATTTAGTGAAGTTGCGGTCAAAAAACAAATGGCTTGTTGAATCTTTAGTGCGATAGTTTACCTTTGGAGTAATATGTTCTCATCTTAAGGACTCACAATGCTCTAACATTTAGAAATCTACAGTGCAAAATAATCAGAAAAAAAGGAACTTTTTAATATTTTAAGAATAATTTAAAACTTATACATTATAAAAATAATGTTGAACATAAGTTTTTAAATTATTTGTAAATATAAAAGAGTTTCTGTGTTATGTATTATCAATGTGGATTTTTAAATGTTGAAACCCGCAATATGAGGTTTGAAGATACGAATATATATATATATATATATATATATATATATATATATATATATATATATATATATATATATATATATATATATATATATATATATATATAGCAAACTTGAAGTTCTTTGGGTAAGCGGTCATGGGAATAGGGCTAAAAGGTTTTTAAAAGGTTTTTAACATCTTTTTAGCTACGCAAAGCTTTCGAAAATTTTATTTTCTATTTCAGGGCTAGAAATACAATAGACTATCAGTATTCTAAGGTTTTAGAATAGAAAGCCACCTAAATTACTTACATCAAAACTACTTACTGCTGAGTGGTGCTTTTTGGATAATTCCTTTCGACAAAAATCCACATTATTATTAATATTTATTAGGAAAACATGAGAAAATTTTTAAAAAAATAGTTTTAAAGCATCCAGAAAGTAGTTTACTCCATTTTGTTATGTATGATACGAACAACTGTGTGCTTCTAAGGTGATTTTATTTAAATTTTTTTATACATTTTAAATTTCTTTTGTTAAGGCCAGCGTCTGGTAGTAGTTGATTTAATCTAGAGAAGACAAAGACGTTAACATTTTGATTAGTTTTTCAAAAATTTGTGAAATTTGTAAAAATTAACATTAGGCTATTATTAGAGAGATGTGTCTGATATATTTTGTGAAAATCATTTTGCCAACTGATCTGCAATAGATTAGAGAAAATTGAGCCTAA